>CM074295.1:1494847-2089847 GCA_037194245.1 Opsariichthys bidens | reverse complement strand
GTTCATATATTATGAAAATAAAAAAAAGAAGAATGATGTGAAAAATGTCTATTATAACACATTATAAATTTGGTGTCAGATATTCAGTATGAACTCCTATTTATAACTCGTTTATAAGATTGCTTATTTATAAGTTACTGAGGGACAAATTTTGGACCTTTTGTTTTAGTTCCTATTTTGTAAGGCCTTTAACACTAAGACTAACAGTGACTTATCCTGGTCAGATCATGATGGTGTTGTCCTATGAGAAGCTGGTGGAGCCGCCCAGGGTGGAGCATGCACAGGACTCAGAGAATGGAGGATAGAGTCCACCCTAAATGTACAGGATACAGGTGAGACAGTCGACTTACACTGTTCATTGGCAACGTGTGTAATTTTTGTGTCAGCAGCATGACTAAATTAAATTGAAAAAATAATTGGTTGAAATAGAACAGATAGTTCCGCACCAAATTCACGCCACTGGCTGAGCCAAAAGGGTCGAGGTTTGCGCGGTCCCATTAGCCTGCTGTAACCACACCGTCTCTGCCCACAGTTTTTTTTTTTTCCGGATGGCTTTTAAAAGCAAAAAATAGACTTATTTTTTAATATCTTTCTCCTGTCTTTCACGTCATAGCTCAGGATAGTCGCTAGTGAAGGATAATTTTGGATATTTATATTTGGATATTATATAGTTTTCATATTTGTGGTGCCATCAGCCAAGATGTAATTTTCTTGCATCTCCAGAGTCATTTATGGCTCATCCCAGCAAACAAAAATGTATTTTTCTAAAATATTCTTTTATTTTGGAAGTAATGTGATTTGGAAGACATCAAGATTTTAAATTTTTCAAAAAAAAAAAAAAATGGATTGGAATGGATTTTCTGTTAACGTTACTAGAAGAACTTGTGTCTCAACTTTGAGAGAACCTTGTCAGAATGTTACCCAAAGTTTTGACAATGTTCCCTGTCAGCTGGGATATTACTGGCCTGAGTGCAAAGATGGCAGATTTGAAATCACACATTTCTGTGAGGCCTTATGCAAACTACCAATCATCTACTGAGATTGTATAGTAATGCTACTGCTTGTTAACAGATAGCTCTCTCCAGATATTATAGAGCTCCTGGTCTAAGCCAATGTTGTTATATCATGCTACTACTACTAAATGTATGGTAAAATATACTTAAAGGGTTAGTTCAGCCAAAAATGAATATTCTGTCATGAATTACTCGCCCTCATGTTCCAAACCCGTAAGACCTTCGTTCATCTTCGGAACACAAATTAAGATTTTGATGAAATCCGAGAGCTATCTGACTCGTCCATAGACAGCAATATAATAATCAATTCCAAGACCCAGAAAGATACTAAAGACATACTAAAACTACAGTTGTTCAACCTTAATTTTATGAAGCGACGAGAATACTTTTTGTGCAACAAAACAAAAATAACAACTTTATTCAACAATATCTTCTCTTCTGTGTCATTCTCACACGTTGATACACCTCCAGGTTCTACATCAGAACGGCGTCTCGTTATTGGCCGCCTCCTGGATCACTGCGACAACCGCTTAAGGATAATAACATGGACGAGAAGAGATTGTTGAATAAAGTCGTTATGTTTGTTTTGTATTTGCACATAAAAAGAATTTTCGTTGCTTCATAAAATGAAGGTTAAACCACTGCAGTCACGTTTCTATTTATTTTAACGATGTCTATAGTACCTTTCTGGACCTTGAAAGTGATGATTATATTGCTATCTGAGGTCATACACCTCTTGAATTACATCAAAAATATCTTAATTTGAGTTCCGAAGATGAATGAAGTGGGTGTAGAGCAACATGAGGGCGAGTAATTCATGACAGAAGTTTTATACTAACCATTTAATTTTTCACAAGGGAAAGTATTTTAACATGGGAAATCAATTGACATTTCACATTTCATGAGATTATACAAAAATTAACATCACAGAGACAAATCACTGTGTTCATTTGCGTTTCACTATATACAATCTGGATGACATCTTGTCACTTGAACACAGACTGAAATCCCACTCATAACTTTTGTTTGCGCTGACTGAGTTAAACTGACCGTGCAGCCATGTAGCTTTAAACTGCGATATAGAAACAGCTCTGAACTGAAAATAAGACAAAATGGAGAACTAAGAGTAAAATAAGTGGGCCACTGAATAACAAATGCTATAATCTGCTAGTGACAGACAGTCAACATTATAACACAACGTTACACTTTGTGCAGTATGACAAAAGCTGTCATTGGTAAATGAAACTGTGTGATTTTCATCTTTCAGCACAGAGCAAGAGCCCCTCTCTCTGTGGTCTGTCTGCCAAAGTTTAGCGCTCGTGTGGGGCTGTACAGAGCAGATGCTGAAACAGTGGGAGATAAGAGGCCCTGCCAGGGCTAGCAGGCCGCGAACAGCGAGAAGGGCACACACACACACACACACACACACACACACACACTACTTTTGGTATACAACATATCCTTAATTCTGACACATTTTGGTTTCATGCTGCAGATTTATTCCGTATTTTAATGTTTTGTAATTTAGTCCTTATCAATTCTGATTTCATTTTGCTGAGTGTGTTTGCTGAATGACTCTTTTAATGTACATGTTTTATATGATTTGAGGATCCCCTGATTTGCTGATATAGAGGAGTATGAATATTTGAAGCGAATGAACACATGATGGCGCTATTGTGCCTTAAAGAGATTGACCCTGACCAGAACAGCAAGACTCTATGCAGGAGATTGTGTGTGTGTGTGTGTGTGTGTGTGTTTTTGTGACATATCAGGACACAAATGTGTATAATGACATGGGTATGACACTGGTATTACAACTTCAACGTCAAATATGAGGACATTTCATATTGTCCCCACTTTTCAAACAGCTTTAAAAACATACTAAAGAATGTTTAATTAAAAATGTAAATGTTTTTAGTGAGGGTTAAGTTTGGGGAGGGGGGGTAGCGGGACAGAATGTACAGTTTGCACAGTATAAAAACCATTACGCCTATGGAATGTCCTCACTTTGATAGCAAAACGAACATGTGTGTGTGTGTGTGTGTGTGTGTCAGAGAGAGAGAGAGAGAGAGAGTGAGAGAGAGGAGCGTGATGAAGGGAAAGCTACTAAGTTTCTCAAAAACAAATGATTCATGCAGTTGTTCTCCACAGTACATCGGCCATTTCTTTGGATATTTACTCATCTTAGGAGAGAAAAAAATATTTATGTGTGCTCTGTTGCAAACAATGTGCTTTTTGTAAACGGTATTACTGTAAATTATGTGTTCATTAAATATCGAACACCAGCATTGTGCCGTTCTGTCATTCAATAGTCTCAGTTTTGTTGGTATGTCCTTCTATATCCTGTTTTTTTTCTATACATAATATAAATACACATTATCACTGATTTTTTATTTATGTTCTGTAAATATTTCATTACCATTTTGGATTGTGGCTGTGACAAACCTTTTTCTTAGAGTTCAGTAATGTATTTCATCTTTAATTTAGCAGGGTGAACCTACTTTATCAAACTTTTTTTTCTCCTTTAATAGACAATATTTAATGTATAGCTATCAATGTACTTTGTGCTGTGCTGTAATACAGTGGCATTCATTTAGTAAACAAGTCAATGCTGATGGTTATTAATACTATCACTTTTATTAATGAATTGCTTTTAAATGATTTTAAAAAATATGAATTTATTTATTTGTGTGTATGTTTGTTTGATATCTCTTCTATTCTGAGTGCAAGTGTGCTGTAAGAGTAAAGACATAGTCTACCCCCAAAATGAAAATTCTGTCATCATTCTCTTTCACAACACACAAACAAATACCTATTTTGAAGATATGTTGGATTCTTGGGAACCAAAATGGTATGGTTAGCAACATTCTTCAAAATATCTTTTTTATTTTATGTTCCAAACAACAGCCATACAGGTTTGGAACAACATGAGGGTGAGTAAATGATAGCGGAGATTTCATTTTTGGGTGGACAGTCGTTTTAATAGTGCATTTTTCTGCAGCAACATTTGCCATTTTACCCAACCGGGTCTATTCCAATCAATGTATTGCAGAGCATCAGAGAATTAGCATTTAACTGTTCACCCCTCAATCCAGATGATCTCATAATCCCACATGCAGCAGCTCTGTGTGAAAGAAGATTATAATCCCAATCCCACATACGTGTTCGCATCTGTAGCGGCGATAAGCAGAAAGACACAGTAATCAGTGTAATTCAGAGCAATTGTGACAGTTATAATCTTGACACTGCCATAAATCTGTCACACATCAGACGTCCGTCTCATTCTGAGTGATGTCCTCTGATAGCCGCCCAGCTCTGTTGAAAAAACGCATCTGCTGATAGCTTTTGTATTTTTAAATGGTTTATGAGCGACTTTCCTTCAAATACAGGTCACGCCATCTAGAAAACATCATATTTTTATGTTAATGAGACACATTCCTTGGACATCAGAACAAAATGACGGAGGAAAAACAAGTGCTTTTTAAGTAAATTAATGCCAGCTTTTATCCTGCGGGATGTTCGGCATCAGAATAATGGCCTGCCAGTGGGTTGGCATTTGCGTTCAAGAGGCTTACGTGCCCATTTCAGCACAGCTCCTCTCTCTTCATTTGAAAATGTCATTTGGAACCAGCAGGTTGTGGCCACGGGAAGATCAGAGAATAACATTTCTCAAATCCTATTTGACAAATATGTGTCAGACGTCATAAGCAGCTGGGGATTAAACATGTCGACCAAACGTGTTTAGTGTAAAGTGGAGGGTAACCCAAAAGAGTTCAGGCTAGCGCTACGAGAGAATTGGGGCCTGGAGAGAAGAGTTGCTGCCAAGACCTAAAACACTGGAGAAAAGAAACGTCCATCATATATTGTGTGCATGTTATGTAGTACTTTGTGTAAACCTGTTTGTGGAGGAGGAAAATCAGGTTTAAGGTAAATTATAGTAAGTCACTGGTTTATTATTGGTTGATGAACCACATTTGGAGCAATTATCAGAAATTAAATCACGTTCATGCAGCGGGTGGTGGAGCAATTAGCTGTGCGTTAGCGCTGCGTACGGTACATGAATGTGATGGTAAGCACTCATAAACACCCTCCAAACCAAGACTAGCCTCCCCTCTCATATAAAAACAACACAAAGATTGTGAAAATCTTTTGTTGGCTCTGACGCCGTGGGATGCAGCCTTCATTTTGCATCTCAAAAGCACAAAAATACGAATGCTAATCATGCTAGTTTGTGCATGAAGAAGTAAGAAAAGCAACAACAGACAAACATTAGAGCAGTTTTAGCTTAGATCAGTTTGGGCCTTAAATTCGAACATGGTTTTAGATTGGTAGCTTCACTGTAAAGAATTGCTGTAAAAATGACAGCATTATTTTTTAAATAATACAGCATATTGCTGTAAACTGCAATGCATTCTGGGGTTTGACTCAAATTTACAGAATATTGCTGTAAATTGACCCTTCATAATTTAAAAAAATACAGTTATTTACTGTAATCAGAGAATACAGGGAAATTCTGTCAGTTAAATTACAGTAACACTACTGTGAAATTTACAGTAACTGGCTGGCAACCCTGCTGCCAGTATTATACTGTAAAATTTACAGTCATTTTTAACAGTGTTGTTGATGGCCATTGCTAAAACCTGTATAAAAGTAACAGCGGTGTGTCACAGTCATGTTCTGTTTGCTTTCATTTTCCGTCACTGAGATCTCCTTCATTGTTTGTTACCATGGTTTCTGATGGAGTTTCGCACCTGTTCTGTGGATTATCATCTCTGTGCACACCCTTGTTCTCTTTCTTCTTTGTCCTGTAAGTTTCGCTTCTCTAGTTCATTCTGTCACGCTTCGTTATGGGGATTATACACAGCCGTTCGTGACAACCAGTGGCACTTTCCATTGTAAGATTTCTTGAAGTCAGATTAAAGTTCCTCGCTTGAAACTCTTGAAAAATTAAATAGATTCTTTGTCATCATGTCCAGCAAAATGAGGTGCTTAATCTTAACAAAATGTCCACCTCCATTTGAAATGAAAGTTTAAGTATAATCCTGTTTCAATTTTTGTAACCCTATTATAAACGAGCCCTATTGATTCATGTTTATAATAGGGACATGTCTGAGTACATCCTGATGTATATATGTATATATATAAAAAACAAAATGAACAGTTGTCTGTGCTGTTTTAGGGTATTTTTAAGCAAGCATCCTCGATTTACATGTCCAGCCCTGCTGTGCTCTCTTGTCCCTCTGATGGATGAGTCAGCTGGACTGAAAAGCAAGATTTTTTGTGTCTAAATTGTCATCAGCATTGTTTTTCTTTCTGATTGGCCATGATTGGTTTCCGTGGGAACTCAGATGGACGTTCCTGTGTTGTGCTTTTCACAGGGAGCCTCTTGATTGCATTAGAAGTGCACATGAAAGTTATTACAAATTGATAAGGACTTCATGGGAGGTCAACAAGAGATCGATGACTAATTGCGTTATGGCGTCATTTTGAAGGGCACAGAACCCACACATACACAAAAACACCCACGGAGGATGGCTTGAAAACAAAACAAGGGCTGTCCTTCATGAGATCCTAAACTACATTACCTGTGCTCTCACATGTGAGAAAAATACCTTTCATTAGCTCACCGATAACAGCAGGGCAAAAGCTATGCAGCGTCAGTTGAAAAGCGTTACCGAAAAAAATCAACCTTGAAGTGATGCAGCCACCTCCATTTGTCTTCATTCTGTTTGGCAGGTAATCTATTAGTTTTAATAATCCCCGCTGCCATATCGCGAGCCAAGCAGCCATGTTGCCGAGGCTTGTGCCCAGGACTTCATCCACCCTAGATAAGTCATTATGACAATATCAGCCAGTCAACCAGGAAGACGGTTCCCTTCATCGAATGTTAGCATGAAAATAAATCCAGTGGGATCGTATTAAAAAGTAGACTGACCAACAAACCTTCCTTGTGATGAAACGTTGCTGAATGCATATTTTACAATATTCAAAAGTCATCAATGATTTTGAAAGTGCAAAGAATTGTTTTAATGGAATGTGATTTGATTTACCACACACGCAAAAAGACTCATGCCTCATTTTTCTTTAAAAAAGATGTATCAAGGTTATGGTGAGGCAATAAAAGTGAAGGGCCAATCTGTGTGGAATTTAAAGTCAGAAAAGTGAGACTGCATTTTGTTATTGTTATCTGTAATTCTGGATTTCTTTACTCAAAAAAGGCATAGTTTATTAACTATTTGCATCTATTTGATTTTATTTAAATAATTATATTTATATTATTATATTATATTATCTAAGTGCATGCATTCATATTACTTAGAATCATAACAGTGTTTATTGCAAAAACAATTACATTGTGAAAGTAGGCCTATATGGTTAAAATATCTAGCTACTAACAATATGTGCTTAAAATGTACGAGATGGAAAGAAATTGGATGTATTCATGATAAATATATGAACCTGGTTATTGTGGCCAACACATTTAGATTATTAATTCAATTACAGAAATTTTAGGCTATACCTGTTTTTTTTTTTTTTTTTATTTTTTTTTTTTACCAGGTTTATTTATTATGTCTGACAAATATGCATCACATTAAATTTATTTGTTTATATGGATAAGAATTTTATAATACATCTTAAACCTAGATTTTTTATTGTATTTATTTTTTTTTAAGAAAATGATTTTTTGTGGTAGTCAATGTCACTGAACACAGAATATTCCTTAAAAGCAATCCTGGGCATTTGCAAAAGTCCAATTTTGCATAATTCTTCCTCTGCCTTCATCTTGAGCAGTACCTCACATGACAAATCAACTTGTTACTTTTAGTTAATGGCGGCGCTGACATGTCACTAATCACCCTGGCCCCATACAGATAGCAGCACAGCATAAAATATTTCACCACTGTGTATCAATGTATTATTAAAAAGTCATTTATATTTAATGCCGCAGGTCACAGAGAGGTGTGCAAGCAATAGCCGCACTCTCGCAAATTCACACCTACCACCAGGAGACTCGGTCAAAGCAATCCTGTCGCCTTTAAATGGACATATATAGGCCGTGTACGTGCTAACCGCAGACATGAAATCAAATGGATTATGCAAGCGGTTGAACGTTCAGAACCGTGGTCCTGCAGTGGGGGATTATAATGCTGTTGATATGTATATCACCCACCAGGGATTAATGGATTAGTCCCGTCCTGCCCATGACAACATGAATCAACAAGTCTGATGAAACAAGGCCATGGGATTGAATTTCTGTGTGTTTCAGACTTAAACTTGTAATGTTTGAAGCTTCATTTTTGTTTTTCTCTTTCTTTCAATATATGTCTACAAGAGGACATTGTAGACGCCCACTGATGGTTGGTTGGTGAGGTCCAGGTTCCCAACCCAGACTCTGGAGTGTGTAATCCTGTCTAACATGCATGCAAATCCTATCTTTTGCCTCAAACAATAGCCAGTCTGTGTGCTACTCAGCAATAACAAAGATAGCAGTTAGCGACCGGCTACGTCTCGGCCCAAAGGGGGTAAACTTCAAAAAATGTACATAATCTGCTTTTGTCAGCCATCCAGAGGCTGTGTAAAACAAAGGTTCCATTCGTCCACTTCTGAAGTATTCGATTGCACCCGAATCAATCAAACAAATGTATCATTGGGTCTTGACGATATTTCTCAATTGACAGCAGTGGGGCTCCAGAGGGAAAAACCGCATTCATTTTCTTCATAGGAGAACTGATTTTTAAATGATAAACCTTTAAAGACAGACCTGTTGTGAACTCCGAGGTCATGGCATACATGCCTTTGCTGAAGTCATCCATTCAGATTATTTCAGCCTTATTTTTAAAATAAACGAGTTTAACAGTGTCACTTGTTGAGAAAAAATACATTAGCCTTGATGTTGTATAGAATATTCCACCAACCAGAGAGTCGCGGTGAGCAAATTGTGGCAATGGAGCTTGTAGGAAAAACACTCCCATGAAACACCTGGGTAATTGAGTTAGTCTTGCTACACTCTCAAAAAACTGAAATATTATATGCATATTTTGCAAATATACGGGGGGTAGTCGTGGCCTAATGGTGAGGGAGTTGGGCTTGTAATCAGAAGGTTGTGAGTTCGATTCCCACGCCGGCAGGAATTGAAGGTGGGGATTGTGAATAAACAGCACTCTCTCCACCTTCAACACCATGACTAAAGTGCCCTTGAGTAAGACACCTAACCCCTAATCGCTCCCCGGGCGCTGTCGCAATAGCTGCCCACTGCTCTGGGTGTGTGTTCACTGTGTGTGTGTGTGTGTGTGTGTGTGTGTGTGTGTGTGTGTGCGTTCACTACTCACCGCTGTGTGTGTGCACTTGGGATGGGTTAAATGCAGAGCACCAATTTCGAGTATGGGTCACCATACTTGACAACACGTCACGACTTTTTTTTATATAGATATAATCAACAATTACAATTTTATGATTCACAATACTTTATTGGACTGTTCTTTCAAGATTTTCGTTTTTGCTTAAAATAAAAGTTTATGTTATGATTCACCTCGTAGCTGCTTCATGGCTTATAACGCTTCAAAGGTGCAATATGTAGTTTTACGTCCGCCAGAGGTCGCCTATTCAAAAAAGATGTAGCTTGATGACCCCAGCGAATCTGTGGTCTTCAACTCACAGCCGGTGGAAAAAAATCGGGATAGTACTCGGGCAGAAATCTTGCTCATGGATGCGATTATTAGCGTTACTGTGGTATAAAGCAGAGCCTGAACGAATTTTTTTTTTCGATTTAAAGACCAAATGCGTTGAGCTATCTATATAACAATTAGTTTTCTGACTATAAATGTATCAAAACAGATGTTCCTCTTGTCAAATAAAAAATGTAACATATTAAAGCGTCGTTGTTGTTTCCATGGTTTCTACAAAATAAATTGCCATTGTCAGGAGACTCACTCACATAATATAACATTGACCCAGTGGTTTTTGGATATTTTACTGCAAAAATCTTACATATCGCAGCTTTAATGAAGGGAAAAATGAATGGAAAAAATACTTCTGGTACCAATGCCGCTGAAAAAAAATGAGCGGGCACTAATGCAGTCTATTGTGGTTATGTGTTATTTTCCGATAGGGACCAGGGCTGGTCGGAACCACATAGTAGTGTATTACTCTCACTATTTTACCATACCTTTCTATGGCAGAAATAATAAAAGTAGAATGCTAGTATGTGAATTCAGCACAGGTTTTGCTTACTCCGCTGAGACGGGGCGGGGTGGATTCTGCATGTCTAAGCCACTGCACGTCTGCTTCTGTGTTCGACTTATTATACGCACAACTCACTGATCCCCTTTCCACGCAAGCGTTTGCATGCGTTTGTGAGCGCAGGTCATTTTCTCAGGAATCTCTCGCTCAGTGGGAGACACAATGGCTCAGCTAGGGGGCTTCAGTCCAATTTGCCATTGTGTATCACCATTTCTCCCTTAACACAAACATGGCGGCCCTCCAGCTGTCCTCTTGGCACTAAGACTGAACCTGAAGTGCAGGCGGCTTTGTCGTCCCAGCCACACTGCGCATCAACAATATAGACATCTATTTATTTCGGATCTTCAAAAATTTAAGCTTCTCCTTCCTTTTCTTTCTCCGCTCAAGCGTGTCTTTTAAATATGCAAGTGTGGAAATTACATTTCTTTGGAGTCGGCGTCTCGCTTACGCACCTTGAAAATCAAATTTGATGAAAATCTTTCATATCTGTTTTTTTCTGAAAGCCTTTTGTTTTGTTCAAAGTGGTCCTGTATTTTTGTGGTAGACGTTCCAGGTATTGTTGAGAAAGCTCATTTATGCGTTGCCGGGATTTTGCACGCATTGCCTTTGTAGGGAAAATCTGTGTATTAGTGTCCAGACCTCATCATTACAGAATCATTACATTCTGATATTAATATCTGGAAAATTTCACCACTTATTCCAAAATGAACTCGCAATAATCCAAATCTCATGCATCCAGCGAGGGTTTTTGGCGCAAGAACTGTACAATGTTCTTTTGCTGGGCAACAGATCATCTGATATCACTTACAGTACGTTAAGGATATTTCCCATTGAATTCAGCCCAACTGGAATACAGTGTAGGAGAAACAGGCCAGTGGAAGGTCACTGTTGTCCAGGGCTTTGTCCCTAATTGAATCTGCTGTCCCTGTAATGGTAACTTCATTTCCAAAGCCTTGTGTGATTTTTCCTGTGAAAGGCCGGCTTGTGTGCACCCCGCCACCACGCATAATACCGTGACAGAGACAGCGGCCGAAAAATAAGCAATGAATTCAGACTTTCTGAATTGGATTAAAGTCCCCATGGTGCTGAATACTAGTCCTCAGCTGATCTGGAATATAATGCGAGACACGCTGTTTACTTTGGAAACTGGCAAATGCAATGTTTTCCACACTTAAGTCCAGAGCACTAGGTGATCTTGTAGCTAATGAGCCTCTCGATTAACAAACAGCAGAATGAGCTTGAAACTATTTGAGATATATCAGTGTTTGGCCAATACCGATTTGCTTAACCATACAAAAATGCACATGGTAATAATGCATTTCATAAATAAATGAATTGAGCCAGTATCCTTTGTAGGAAGGAAAGCGAATAGTTACGGCCATGGGGATGGAAAAAACATAAGATTGGAGAACAAAAATATTTATCAGTGCTTTTGCACTCACGAAATTTTTGTGTTCCCCCAAGAAACTTTTCGACACCTTCAAGTTGCCATCAAACTCAAGGATCCTCGGGGGAGTGCAAACGTTTTGCGAGCAAATGCAAAATACATCGGGCAGATGCAAATCGTACTAATTAAATACATTCAAATTAATCTCTGATTCATTTCTTTATTTCTGGTTTTGCCTTAATGACAGCACTCGATCTACACGAACCCCACGAGGTCGTATAAAACCTGATGATCATGTTCTCCAGCATAATTTGAGATTGATTCAATGAAAGAACATCTGACCATCAAACAAATTTGCTTAGAAAAATGATGTATATGTTAAATATTTCAATGTAATGTCAGAGCAATATTATTCTTAACCTTCGTTACTGTTAGTTAACAAAAATGTTCATTAAGATTTACATTTCATTGATAGTTCATGTTAACGAATGCAGTTAGCAAATGAAGTTTCCATTGTTTCTTATGTATTGTACAGACGTTTTTTCAAAATCTAAATCCTAATACTTTAATTTAATATTTTTCAAGCACACTGTGGTCGCACTTGGCAAATTTTCACAGGCCAATTCCAGTGATCTCAAAGAGAGAATTTCCCCCTGCAGATTTCACAACAGGGAAGTTGTTTATGCAAATCTGCAACATTGACCGGCAGAAAGCAGCTTGGTTTGAAAGTGACTTCTGTGTGAGCTGTGCTTTATACTTTGCTACACTATGGACAATAGACAATGGACCTTTCGGCCCGCAAATTGTTGCTAAAATGACTGCACCTCAAGTGCTCCAAATCAACATTAACAAGACACAAGAGTCTTCCAGAGTTAAATTCTTAAAGCCATGTAGCTTCTGAATTATGTTTTTAAGCAGTTTTAGATACTGCTGACATGTTCAGCCTGTGCTTGAGTGACAGTTGCGCTCCTCAGCAGTCCTCCAGCAGATTCATCTGGCCCATACAAATGTTAACTTTACAATGAGATGCACCCATTCATTCATTCCCTCCCCCCATCCGAGTCCACTCTATTCTCCACCTACCCCCCGTCCCCCTTGTCGAAGCTCTTCCTTTGTTGACACCCACCGCGTATCAATGGCGCCTTTGTGCGCAGGAGAGTTTTCACTTTAGCAAATCTGATTAAAGGGACCTCAGTCTTGTCTACATGCCAGAGCTTTGATGACAGTGTCACTGCAGGAGCAAAAGAAAATTCCAGCTAACCTCCGTGTCACCATTAATCATATAATCAATCCAATTTAGCCCTGCTGCAGTGTCACTTTCACAGTCTGTTTTTGCTAACTGTAAGTAAGAGGGCCTCCTTTCTTGGGAAAAACTCTTCAAGGACACGTTTCTATGAATTCAGGGGGCTACAACTCCACAGTTGGTCCACAGTAGGTTGCTCTAAATGGTTTGTAATATAATGCTGTTAAACGATAGTACTGACGTTTTGAAGGGCGTCAAATTCACCCCCGAGAGCCCGCTGCTGACTTCACGCTGTCCCCTGTGATTTGTTTAAAGGAATATTCCGGGTTAAATTCAACTCAACCTTTAGCAGCAGAATCCAGGCTATGCTGTCAATTACCTTAAAACACGATTCGATCCTGCCTTTAAAAAACAAGCAAAAAATGTTGTTTAAAGTAATGCAATTACAGTGGATCACTATATCTGGAGGGTTTGAAAGCTTGTATTTTTACACAAAAAATTCAGTAAAAGCACCTTGATCTTCTCGAGTTGGGAGTAATTTTCTTGAACATCTGATTAAGATTACCAAGGAATGCACCAATGTGAACTTTCTACTAATTCACATTATGACCGATATTAAAATTGAATGCTGTTCTGTCTACATAAAATTTACGTTTACATTTAGTCATTTAGCAGACGCTTTTATCCAAGTGAGGAAAACAAACAAGCGATTCTTCATGAGTATAAAATAAACACCAAACATTAAAATCATTTGAATTTAAGTAAATTTAGGCACAACAGGCACAATGAGGCGCCCATATAAGATTTGTTAAGTATTACATTGTTGAGTTTTAGTACCAAATTGTAATGATTAGTGTTAACTGATGGCAAAAGTGACCGTATCGTAGGGTGAAATGAGCACACGCAATTTATTCAATATCGATCGTCAAATCTCTAATTTCGAAACAGTTGCTGACTGTGCAATCGCCCCATGATATTTCAATGTAAGTGCATTACAGTACACATGATTTATGGTTGCTTTTCAAACTAAGGGATGAATTATTAATATTATTTTTTTAGAAACTATCACCTGTGACATTAACCTGAAATATGCCTTTAAGTGAGCTCCTGGAGACAGACGCACAAACATTTATATCTTCCAGTGTCATAAATTTTCCCTCTGGTGGCGTCTGAGGCTTACCACAATACCGCTACAATAGCTGCCACTAAATCCAGCGTTTCAAGCATCATGTGTCTTCCCCATCTTATACACCCCCTCTCACTTTTCTATTTTGACATTTCTTTTTGGCTGTGGTCAGAATAGCGTTCGGCACGTAGTTGTGTTTCTGCAGTATGCAGGATGTATATTGTACATGGCATGCAAATTTTCTGTGTGAATAACCAAATAGCCTTTGTCGAAATGTGCACTATGCAAAGGAGCACATTGCGCTAGATTCTGTTTCCCTGCTATTTAATGGTGTACACAATTATGCAATCAAAAAGCCTGCTCCTTTATTCACGGCCATTTAAAAACGAATGGCATTTTTACTGCCGTGCTCTGTGAGGTCACGGAACAAAAATAGCATATATTTGTTAATCTATAATACGCACTGTTTCACATACTAGTATTTTATTTTAAATAGCAGCTAGTATACAGTATATCTAGTGCTAATATACCATTCCGATCATATCTCCCTTTCCTTCGCTCTCTCTCTTTTGTTCTCTGTGGACACGCACAGTTCATGTAATTGGGTGTTATAGCCAGACGCAGCTTGTGGACAATAGGAATTCATTTCCAGTCAGTTTATTTCTCGCAATCACGCACCTGGTCCTCGAAAGCAAGAGTTCATATCTGAATATGTGTACTCAACCTTGTGTGATCAGCCGCCCGAACAGACGCTCTTCGTCTGCCAAAAACTAATCTCGGGGCACATCTGTCCCATCGCTTTGAAGACGGTGTTGGCAGTTTCAGGGAGGTAGAAAGCACAGCTGCTGTTTGGGTGGTCTTCCCTGATGGGATTGAAGTACACTTCTCCTCACACCTTACAAGCAAACAAACAAATAATCCAACAGACAGACAGGTACTCTTGATTGGCTTGTTTTAAGTGGTTAGTTCACCCAAAAATGAAAATTCTGTCATTAATCACTCACCCTCGTTTCGTCCCACAACCGTAAGAAAGAAAAAACCCGATGGCTCAGTGAGGCCTGCATTGACAGCAAGATAATTAACTCTTTCAAATGCCCAAAGAGGTGCTAAAGACATCATTAAAACAGTTCATGTGACTACAGGGGTTCAACCTTAATACAGAATACTTTTTGTGCAGCAAAAAAACTAAATAACGACTTTTTTTTTTAACAATATCCAACGATGGGCGATTTTCATAGCACTCCTTCATGAAGCTTCGAAGCTTTTTGGAGTGTGCAATAAACTGCCAAAGTCACGTGATTTCAGTAAACGAGGCTTCGAAAGTGTTTCGAAATTTCAATGGTTCACTTGACTTTAACAGTTTGATACATGCTCCAAAAAGAATCGAAACAAGAGAAATCACCCAGAGGGATGTCGGATATTGTTGAATAAAATCGTTATTTTGGGGGACACATGAACTAATATATATATATATATATATATATATATATATATATATATATATATATACAACATATATAATTAAATATGTCTTTAGTACCTTTCTGGGCATTTGAAAGTGTTAATTAGAGCCGTCAGATTTGATCAAAAATATCTTAATTTGGGTATCGAAGATGAACAAAGGTCTTACGGGTGAGGAGCGAAAGGAACGTGAGTAATTAATGACAGAATTTTCATTTTTGCCTGAACTAACCCTTTAAGACAAATTAAGAAAAATAAGGCCAAGTACTAAACTGTATAGTTGCCAAGATGTACTTTAAACGCTACAATTCACTTAATTGGTTGTGATTCGTTCAAGAAAAAGATAAGGTAATATGTACACTGAAATATCTGGAGATTCAAGTTCCCTCAATTTCTGTCATTTTTAAAGGTTAACTGCATCTATAATTGTTTTTTTTATATCTACACGCTTCCGCTTGCGTCCATGTCACAGCGGTAGACACGTTAATTGACTTTAATGCACTTAGAAGCATGTCAGAGCCGTCATCATTGCATCAACTCAAACATTTTAATTCGTGACTTCATGTGTGCTGTTATTTTCAGCCCTCATTGACGCGCGTCACATCCCTGAGAGGTCGAACGGCATTAAACGGACTCACTTACGCCATGTAAATCCATCTCCGAGAGCTCAGACGCTTTCCACACTCAAAACTGATGCACATTTCATTCACCACTCACATACGAAAGTTCATTTGTCTCATGAAAACCGTGACTCAGCAGTTGCTGGGGCCGTTCCATGAGTCCCGTTTGAAATCGGGCGATTAAAATGCAGTATTGCACACAACAGCCTCAAATGGAAGACAAGTTGAAAAGAACAGAGGGTCAATACTCTCCAAAACTGATCTGTCATCCTCTCCTGCTCCTGAAGTCCACCTCCTTCTTCCTGTTGCTATAGCAACCATTCGGCAAGGACAGGGGCATTGTAAAACACGGCCCTCGGAGAACAATCAATCATCGCATTCCTCTCGCATGCTTCTTAATTGCTTTTTGGATCATCCTCAAAAACATTTAACCCTGGGTTAGGGTCTACTCTACTAATTTGTGCCACTGATTCATTTTAACACCGTCTTTCCTGTATAGCAGAGCCCTCGAAAATATCCAACGTTCCTGATTACATTTTAGTGGAATTTCACAGCAATTTTATAATGACCTTATCTGCATTAAGTCTATGAATCTAGAGAGCACCAGGGCATAATGCTGGAAGGGGTTTGAGCCTCATCTGAGAACAGAGAAGCGAAGGTGTACGTGTAGAATTCTGTGCTTCAAAACCTAGTGAGCTGCCTATGGAGGCAGCATTTTAAAACCTAGAGTATCCACCTTTTTCCCGAACATGGAACTCTCGGCTGATTCGCATTTTTGTCTGGTGTTTGTCAAATTGACGCATTTTCTAAGCCGATTATATAAACATTAAACAAAAAAGAAAAAAAGAAAGAGCTTATGGCTTCATAGTGCTTACAGTCATTACAGTGTTGCAGTGCAATCTTTTGGCTGTGCCTCACCTGTCAAAGTTTAATTAGTGGGTAGATGGCATGAAGTGGCCCAGGGTTAACAACAGGTTTGTTTACACGGCAACGATGTACTTCAAATGGAAAAGGTTTTCCTCTGTGTTTTTCTTGCGTACAGATGAAAACGTTATCAAAACGATCCCCATTCTCATACATGAAAAATAAAACCACTGTTTTATGCTGCCAGGCCAGTAGTTGGCGATGTCACTTTGCGCCTAACACGTAATATACATAACACGTGACATCACCGTTTTCAAAAACTCGCACTTTGGAACTCGTTTCCAAATGCTTGCATTTTCAGTGAAGCGACACAACTGATTCTGGATGGTTCACGTTACAGTAACAGCATAGTAGATGCAGTACTTCCGAATTTCATTCATACTGCTCATATTCATACTATATTAAACATACTTTTTAAAAGTCAGGAAGTTAATCCATATTCAAATGAGGTACCTACTCAAGCAGACCGCGATATCGGACGCAGTGTATGTGTCCGTCAAACCGAAGTAGGCCTATACTTTGTGTTTTTAAGGTCACAGGGAGCACTCCTGACAGGGAGTCTCATAACTATGGGGTTCTATGGATCACATGACATACAATAAAATAAAACAAACAAACAAACAAAAACAAAACAGATATTGCGGCCATGAATCAAGAGACTCATTTTTTAATGGGGTTAAAATATGGCCACAATGTAGTTGAAATGAGGAAACAAATTCTTACAACATGGCCACGATTTACTTAAAACGAAGTAGTAAGCTGAAAGAATAATTCTGAATTCATGTCCAATATATCTTGTTTTTTTCCCCTGCTCTGTTCCTAACATATTTTAGGTGAATTCTATGCAGAATTTCATGTATCCATTACAGAGAATTCAATGTAACAAACTTTGCAATAAACAAACAAAAACAAGATTGCAAACAAGGCAACAGATTATAAATATCAATCAGTCCAAACAAGTACTGATTAAGATTATTTCATTTGACCAAGTATTTATTTACATTCTTATTAGAGTATCATGTCATTCGAGCTGTGTCTTCATTGGAATCAAAAGACAATCCCAGAATGCATTGCAAAAAACAATCAAAATAGTATAATTTAAAAGTAATGTTATTCAAAGTTTTACAGTAATTATACGTATTTTATGCTTAAGATGGAATCACCTCATTAGCTTAGCAACATGCTAATGTCAAACTCACCAATTAAATCTTTTGTGTTGAGCGCTATTTGTGTAGCGGTCGACACAAGTGTTCTAAATGAGTCACTTACGAGGTTCCATGACATTTAGGATAGTGCCTATAAGGGCAACTCACAATGTTTTGGAACAGAGCCTATATGCAGCATCCATATATCACGGTATACTGTATTATAGACCATTCTTGCAACTGCCGGAAAACAAACCAAGGCAGGAGCGGATGCTATTTATATCACCACTGAAGGCGAGGATAGGAGCACAAATGGAAGGTGGGGGAGGGACAAGGGTCATTGGCATGACTTCATCGAAAGGGAGTATCTGGTCCATCTCTGTCTGGATGACTCAGGTGGCAAATGTCAGTTTGCAGCTCAGATGAAGAAAATAAGGCATAAGCGAAAACTAAAAGGAATGTGGTACAGATTTTCTTAGGATTTTCCACCGATTTCCTGAGGGCCACCTTTTACCTTCTTAAAGTCGATACAAATTGAGCAGGGTGGTCTTTTCGGCAGGTCTCTGAGACCTGGCGTGCCTATTAGGCCACCGAAAAGAACCCACTGTGCTTTCCAAAGGTCTATATCCTCACTGTATGTTGACGTCAAGGATAATGTATGAGCTTCCAGCTGGTTCTTTATTCCTGCTTCTCTTTGCCTCTCTCCTCTGATTTACAATCTGGCTTTGCTGGCAGGAACACCATTGGGGGTCCCGAACCTCCGCAATCCCATCGGCAAACAGAGGGACTCTAATCTGTGCTTTGTGCTTTCCAAAATTCAACTCAGCTTTAGTGTGGTAAGAAAGTCTTTATCTGGCCCTTGAAAGCCCCTCTGCTAGCACTTAAAAGTCCATACTGAGGGATGTCGCCCTTCTAAGGTGAAAGTCACTCAGTCATTCAGCCGGACAATGAAAGGCTGCAGCGCTTCACTAGGTGTTTAAGTCAAAGTGCCCTATAAATATAAATGACAGGCATTAAATGTGCCTTTAAAGGCTGGTCTCAGGTCAGCGTCCCGTGTGCCACCATGACTCAAACACTGCAGGTTTAGGTGTGCTCGATGTTCACTCTAATTGTCTGAGGAGTGTTTGACGAAAGGTTGAGACTTCGTGTGAGGCACGCACAGGCTGTGCTTCATGAAGAAGGTGATCTGTGATGCTCTGTCATGTGAAGGTGTTGGGGAATATGCTACAAGTCAACGGGGAATCAAAATAGGCCCTGTTTCCATTCTTCACACATGCTCCTGGTCTTATTGTACATGATTCTTCAATGCTTGGCTCAAGCGGGGCTCCACCAGCAGTTGACTCAAAGTCACGTTCAGATCTGATTTTAAGCTTCCACTTTTTACGATCCAATAAATTCCCTACATGTTAATCTGTATCATACAGGATCACATTACGGAAGTAAAACGAGTTGCAAATGCCATTTCATGTTGTCTTAAATCTTTGCAGCTCCGTCTGGAGGCTTGTTGGGCAGCTATAAACATGCCGCTCAAATTCATTGTCATCGCTATGTTGTCATACTTGTTATCCAAAGAAACTGATGCAATATATGATGTTCATTTTTAGATTATACAAGGCACACTGTAGTCACCTTTACATAGGTGGCAGATAACAAGCATGTAAATCTTGTCTGGTTATTAAATAAATAAGTACAAACCAACAGGGTGTTCATATCCACACCTCCGCCTGTTTCAACACCTCTTGTCATGTAGACGCTGGATAAACACTTGTGAAGGAGCATGAATGTCAGTAGATGATGTGATGGTGTCACAGTGTTGCTCATGTGTGTATGTGGGAGGAAATCAATGGGGCAAAACGGTCTCTAAGCAAGATCATCAAATCCATGAAGAGAGATGCGATGCTACAGAAAATTACACAGCGCCACTGAAGCAGTGCACAGAATTGTAATTAGCAGTACTTGCTAGAGTAAAAACATCACCGTTATTATTGCTCATATATTTATAGGCATGTATAAATATCTAAATCCCTAACCCTGAGTATTAAAATTTGTGTGAATTGGTGGAAAAGACAAGTAGTTTATTGAGGAGAGATGCGTTATTACTTTTCTAAGAGATTCTTAATCATTTTCGCCAGGCAGATGTCTGAAAAAATCTTTTAGAGTTACATTGAAGGAGAGACCCAAGTCATATTCAGTGGCTATGAATATATCATAGAGACCACCTAGCAACAATCCAGACAAGCCAATTCTCAACAGTATAGCAAAGACTCAAAACACCTTAGCAACTGCAATGCTTTAGCATCATGGCAGCTTGTTTTGCACGGCAAGCGCCACTCCCATTTTCTGAAAAATCAAGTTGTCATCAGTATAAGACCCTTCGAATTTGAAGGAGGTCAGCACATCCTCCCACATCTGTAGTGAGACCATACTGCGAGCTGTTTTCTGTCCGGTATACACGCCGAATCTGCCATGTCCATCTAATTGGAAATTTTGAGCATGAGCCGACAGTCAGCAAGCGCGTCTTGACAGCTTCCACTTACACACGCGCCAAGAGAACGTTAGTTATACGTTCGACGCAACTTCTGCAGCATGCAGTGATGTGTCTCTGACAACCCCCCTAGTCTTCAGCGTGCAGTTACACTCCACCATTCACTCTGTTTTGCTATCTTTCTTTCAAACAACACAGATGCTGCCTGCATCTTCCTTTCCCTTGCACAAACTCACTTGCTCTGTTCCAAACTATGGTGGCAGCAGCATTCTAAAGCATCATGGCCATGCTCCTGACGTGAAGGCTGTTCCAAATCTTAATTCCAGACTTAATCATGCAGCATCATTAGATTTCTAATTTTGGCCAAATTCTAAAGCAGCATCACATGGATTCTTAATAGAGAAAACAATCCCAGAATGCACTCCTGCAAGCATGGTAATAAATCAAATATTAACTAAGAAAAAAAAAAAGTAGGTTATATATAAACTTGTTTCAGTAAATACTGAATTGTATTAAAATAAAAAAAAACAATTTTAGGTTATGGTAAAAATAAAAAAATAATAAGAATTTGTTCCCACAGTTTGTTCATTCGTGGCCATGTTTTATTAATTCGTTTCCATTTTAATAATCAATCTCGTTTACATTGTACTAATTTGTTCTCTCGTTTTAGTTATCTGAGGCTACATCTACATTAATTCGGACACATGTGAAAATAGCATTTTTGTTTTAAGGCACTCTCAGCATTTTCAAGTGTTTTCCAAAAGCTGCTTGTCGTAAGAAAACATTTCAATCATCTACAGTATGTAGCATGTACAGGGTGAAAATGATTTGAACCATGCAAATGCAATTCCACTAATGCCAACATAATGTAATTTTCGAGTATATTCAAAGGAATGCTTTGTTTGATAGTATCAAATGCAGCACTAAGATCCAGTAACACTAATGGAGAGATACAACCACGATCAGATGATAAGAGCAAATCATTTTTAACTCTAATGAGAGCAGTCTCAGTACTATGATGCCGTTTAAATCCTGACTGGAAATTCTCACAGATACCATTTGTTGGGAGGATTAACAAATTAATGTAGACGTAGCATGAATTAAACTTAAATGAAATCAACTAAATGTAGGTGAGGCATCAAATTAGTAGGTTACAATGTTGCCACCATTTAACATAAACAGGAAAACAAATTAGTACAATGCGTCTACCATTGACCTAAAACAGGGAACAAATTAATAAGTTAATAAGTTATTCAGCTCATTAGCTTAGCAACACGCTAACATGAAAGCATTGAAATCAATGGCAAGTCGAGTCTCGCATTAGTTGCTGCCTATGTAGAGCATTCTGTAACAGTCACTTACAGTGTTCCATGTCCATGAGGATGTTTAGCTTAGCAACATGCTAACATGAACCCTGGAAATGAATGGCGTGTATCCCTTTGAAAATGCTGTTTGTAGAGCATACATCAAGTGTTGCTACTTACAAGCATTCTGTAATGGTTACTTGTGAGGTTATGACTTTCAGAGTGTTTAGCTTAGCAACACGCTTACATGTTGAAACGAATGGTGTGTTTCCCAACCTACAAGCATTCTGTATGTGGGGGTGTTTAGCTTAGCAACATGCTAACATGTTGAAATGAATGGTGTGTTTCCCAACCTACAAGCATTCTGTATGTGAGGGTGTTTAGCTTAGCAACATGCTAACATGTTGAAACGAATGGTGTGTTTCCCAACCTACAAGCATTCTGTATGTGAGGGTGTTTAGCTTAGCAACATGCTTACATGTTGAAACGAATGGTGTGTTTCCCAACCTACAAGTATTCTGTAATGGTTACTTGAGAGATTATGACTTTCAGAGTGTTTAGCTTAGCAACATGCTTACATGTTGAAACGAATGGTGTGTTTCCCAACCTACAAGCATTCTGTATGTGAGGGTGTTTAGCTTAGCAACATGCTAACATGCAACCATTGAAATCTGGGGCGAATTGAGCTCTGCTAATGCGAGGAATATGGTTTGTTTATAGCGTATGTAGAGATGCTGCCAATGTAGAGTGTTTTGCAATGGTCACTCATGAGACATCAGGATGATGAATAAGTAGCTGCTTACGTAGACAGTAGACAATGAGGCTGCTCACTAGGTTTTGGAACAAAGCTACTGTATTTCCACCACCCACACAAACACTCCCCCTTCCTCTTTTACAGATACACACAAATAAACACAAACGCACAACCTCCCACACACACAACCCACCACCGTCTTAATGAGAGTTCACGCGTTGTGATTATTACTGCACTTTTGGCCCAAACAGTCCCTCTCTCTTGATGAGGCAGCAGCAAAGGCAGATACGCCTATTTCAACCTCTGGGCGAATAACTCTGCCAGTAAAAGAGCCTGATGTGCAACCAATTCTGCTGCCAAGCTGTTCTCTCCGATCTGCAGGCTTGCACAGAGCGGCCGGCGTAATTGGAAAGATCAAACGTGCTTTTGTGCAGTGCGGGGAATGCGGAGCTTTGCCGCGGAGGGAGATCTGACTTGGGAAATCAGGGAGATACACAAGAGATAGAGAAGCTCTGATCACGCTGACAAACTGCCTTCCAAGTCTGCTCGTAAAGAAATAAGCGCTGGCGATTCGGGGGGATTATACTTTATTATATCAGGCGAACTCGGGGATAATTGGATGTTGGACATCAGTGTGCACATGGAATGGAGTTTGCATTGAGCAGCATTGAGGAATCTTCAATGAAATTAGATTGTCAAATTAAAAGTGACTCATAAGTAGTTAAAACAATACAGTCGAGCAACTCTTTTGAAAAAGTCACTAACAAAAAGTAGACTGCAGCCAGTCGAAGCTATTACAGTATATTTAACAAACGAATAGATAAATTCAGGCTATTGAATGAAGCAATGAAAATATAAATTACATATACCTGTTCAACCAACTGCAATATTAATATAATACTACTAATAATATATTATGAACAGTTATTAACACTACCAATAATACATGAATAAATAAATACATTAACTAATTAACAATAATAATAAAATAATTCATTACGTTGCTAAAATCATCTGCGGAGGTGGAGGGATTGTCGGGAAACATTTAAATGAACCTCCTGAACGAACTGATTCACTATGGAGAACTTGACTTCCTAATGCTTCATTTGAGAGGGAATATTTTCCGGGAAAATATAATTTGATTATTGTCTATTGCTGCATGTGCAATAGAGTGTGAAACAAAAACCAGCAATGTTGCAATTTGTTGCACTAAACATTGAATAAAGGAGATTTCAGGTGTCGTGGGTCTCGTAAATCAGCCATTATAATCATTTCGATGACTCTTCAGTTCTTATGAGGCATTTATTTACACAGTTATGCATATTTGAACAGACTGAATTAAAATAAGTGGAATATTCATTAAACAACAGCTCTCAAGTCAACCTGTTGTCGTCTCTCCTCGCGAATAGGTTTGAGTTTTGAATATGGCATGCATGTAAAGCTGTAGAGCTCGATTGGCTTACTCAAGCACACATTAGCATACTGTACACACACACACACACACACACACACACACAGATCACAATTCCCCTTTCGTTCACCAGCAGAGGAAACGGGAATTCTTAAATCACAGTCCGAAGTCCTCCACGTGGAGAAATCTCTCAAGAGCATTTCATGGAAGACAGAATACAACAGAGGTAAACAGAACACCTCTCTTGAATCGTAACAATCCACTTCTTTAAAGTCAACGTGCCCTTAAAGGACTTTCCATTCTTTGAACATTTTCTCGTCTCTTTCTGAAAGTTACAGTTTGAGTCCATCCTGCCCAGTTCGAAACTTTCTTGTGTTGCGCTCTTCTCTTCCCTTCTTCAATATGAAGAAAAGATCAGACGAAACAAGTCTTTGAGGGAAAAAGAGCGGCAAAATACCCTCAAGCCAACATCAAATAGTTCCGGCTTACATTTAATACATATTTTAAACATTATTACAGTTAGCTTATAATTCTCAAGTCTGTCTCATCGTTTGTGGCCTCGGCAAATGAGAGGAAGAATGGAAGGGATTTGAGTTATGGAAGAGAGCGATCATTTTTTTTGCCGTTAGAGAAACTCATGCACACATGCAAACTGAACCTGAGAAGTAGAAATGTTGTAAATTTAATCCATGTAATGAAAATTCAGTGTAAACACGAGAAAGTCATGACAAAAGGGAGGGAAAGAACAAAGACGATTGCCTGAGGCGCCATCATTCAGAATTCCAATTAACATGTGCTGTGTTTTCCCAGCACTCTCCAGGTGCTCCATACACAGGCTGTCCGTCAGGCCGAAACAGTTTTCCATTGGACACGCCGTAGTTTTCCACAGGCTCCTTGGGAGGGGTGCGACACTGTCCCAAATTGTATACAGATTTTCCATTGGCTCTTCAAGCAATAGTTGGCTCCAGTAATTTTCCATGGGTTTTCTATGGATTGTCCCAGTCAGGTTTGCTCTTCAAACGAGTTTTTGATGCTAGCCTGGAGGCTCAGCAGGTGTTTTTTTTTTAATCAGTCAAACCCGTATGGGAAGAGTTTGGCTCATTTGTTGTTTCATGTCTTGTGCATCTTCTATACTCTTCCTTTGGTGGCCGGGCAGGGTCCCGCCAATTCGACAGAGATCACTAGAAAGGGAAATACAAAGAAAAAAATCAGCTTATGCAGGAAACAGTGACATGTGTCAGCACTAAAGGTTTTCATGTCGAAGAACAGCTCACATGACAATTTTATCATTATTTAATGTCAAAGAAGAATTCAAATTGGATTTGAATTGATCACACCCCACCAAATGTTTAATTGGAATTTGAACATGAATGACAGTCAAAGGATTTACCTCTGTCTGTCTGTCTATCCTCCTCTCTCTCTCTTTCTCTCTCTATCAATCAAGTTCAAAAATCAATTCAATTTGCTACTTCAATTTACATTTGACCTCAACACAATTCTGGATGGTGTGGAAAGAGCTGCCTAAAGATTCTTCAAAATGTTCCAATTTTGTGATCCCTTAAATTATTATTATTATTTTTTTTTTTACAAAAGCGCAGTGGTTACTGTATTTTAAAATGTCCTTGTCATAGTGCAATTACAGAAATAATTACTGGGTAATCTTTTTGTAATTATTATAAGGTTCATAAAATAACTGAGAGATTACAACATAAATTGTTACCATGACAGCATATAGGTTTGAAACAACCCAAGAGTAAACAATGACAATATTTTCATTTTGGGGTAAACTGTTCTTTATATTTCCAATCAAAGAAGGCTGAATGTGTATGCTCTCATTCATATGAGGGCAGTAATCACGCTCATAGACACACAGCTGTCTCTGGAGATTGGATCATGACATGTCAACAGCCCGGCCAGGGCTGCTCGTGCATACAGATGCAAACATAAATGAATCATGCACAGGCCATCAGCATGCGATGTCACGCGGAGACATGACGCACCCGCACGCGTACACACTGGACACGAGGCTCCACTGCCGGCACATTAAAAAGCTCATTAGCCGACTAATTAAAGTCATTGCTCTCTTTTAGCATCTCCTCCATCTCCCTTATTAAGCTCTCTCCGCCACCTCCGCTAGCCTTAGCCTGAACTGAACCAGCTTCCCCAGCGAGCAGACACAGCAGCCAGTGAAGAGGAAAGGGCACTGCACTGTGTGTAAGTCAGCCGTTACTGCGTTCCCAAGACGGTGCAGTTCAAAGCGCTGTAGGCTAAAGCAGCGCATTTACAAACGCAAGTAAAATGAGCGTGCTTATTTCGACTAAGACTCAGCAGTGTTATAGATTGCATTTATTTGCTGGATAATTTATGTGGTTGAAACTGCTTATCGTGAGTTGTTGGGTGGGGGGAAAAGCCCAACACTGTAAACAATAATTCGAATCGTGAGGCACGGGAAGGGGTTCGCTTATGGTGATAGCTATTTTGCTGCACATGTTCAGTTTAAAAATTCAGCTTGTGCTTTACCCGGAGGAAAGAGAGATCTCTTTTTAATATTTCGATTATTTCTCCTAGACTGCAACGAAATGGGATGGGGGGCAAAGTCTCCTGCTTCCCCTCATGTAGAGATCGCAGCAATGTCACAAACTGTGCTTAGATTTACCACGATCAATCAAATGTCAGAGATCACAATATGAACTTGCATTTCCCATTACCCTCACTGTAAGTTACCGTTTCTATTCTGTCTGTTTCTGTTAGTAAAAAAAAAAAAAAGCAATTGACCCTTCGCAAACCGTTTGATTGACAGGCGATCTAACCAATCATAACGCCGAATCCGCCATCTTATCCGACAAAGCAGTCAGGGAGTAGCCTATTAACATTGTTTAACTTGAACTTGTGTACTCACGTCTTTCCGCGGTTGAAACAACATTCCTTCTGATGTTCATTCATGTTTATTTGATGCTATGAATGAACTAGTATGAAGAGAAGATCGGTTCACGAGCCGCTTGAAGGATCTTTCTCGATACATTAAGGACGTTTCATACGTTGTCAGTGTTTCACTGCGGGAGAACATGATGTGTGGTGTGAGAGAGCATGGGGTGTCAGGTATAGCAACAGTTTTTGCGAAGGGTCAGTTGTGGCTTTATTTCTCACAATTGCAACTTTATTTAGAGTAAATGTCATTCTATCATGACAGCTCTCAGAAGAGTTTAGCATGGTAATGGATTTGACTATTTAAAATGATTTGGTCTTGAATGAATAGATGCTATGATTTTTGCTACTGATTATTGCTTCCGCGGCAGAATAAATACAGAGATTGCTACTGTCAATACATAAACACGTTGCTGTGAGCAAGTAAGACATGCTGCTGCTGTACAAATTGCATATGAAAATGAAATTTATGCATGTGAAATGACCTATGACAGATCTATACAGGTGGAGCTGGGGAAGGTGGAAGTGTCGCACACTGCTAAACTATTTAAATGTTGCTCCAAAGTAACTATATCTCACAACTGTGACTTGTAATTGCCTCTTCGATGCCTCGCTTGTTGTGTTCCTCACTTGTAAGTCGCTTCGGATAAAAGCGTCAGCAACATGAATAAATGCCAATGCAAATTTCACAGTGTGACTTTGTCTTGCAACTGTGATTTTGTTTCTGTAATTGCGACTTTACGTCACTTTTCACATCACTTTCTTCAGTGTAATTTAAACTCTATATTGCACAAAGTGACTATATCGCAACTGTAACTTGTTGTTGTCACAAATATATTGTATATCACAACGTTTTTTTAATAGTCTACATTTAAAATTTCACAATGCTGTTAATAAAACTCTGACAATATGATGGATTTGATGAAATGGCAGTAACAACGCACTCTTTGCCTTATGCTCTGCCAATTGTGATTTCACAAACAACATTTCAGCAGAACGGTCCGTCTTTTCCTGTAAGTCAAAGCCAGAATTGACCCGTGTCTAATCGGGCTGTTTTCGGCTCACCCCGAGTGTGTACTGGTAAGCACTTTGAGGCTCGCGGCGTTGCGGAGGAGCTTGTCAAGTGTGCTGACGATCTGTCCGAAGCGTGGCCTCATGTTCCGCTCCTTCACCCAGCACTCCAACATGAGCTGGTGCAGCACTGCGGGGCAGTCCATGGGAGGAGGCAGCCTGTAGTCCTGCTCCACTGCGTTCATTACCTACAGCATCAACAGACAGAGCAGTTACACTGTCCTTTTGCATTAGGACAAACTCGGCAGTATGCAGAGTTTTATCAGGCATACAGTATACGACTGGGATGTTAAACCACGATAAAGACTAATAGGCTTGAAACATCATTCATAAGAGCATCTCCGAATAAGACACACACAATATAGACAAAACAACACAAGCTGAATGGAGACAATGAACGGTAAAATAAAAGACATGTATTTTAACATAATATTGTTAGTGTGAAAGGATAAAACCTGTCAGGGTCATATTTCACCACATATTCAAAAGAAAACAAAAAGAAATGCTTACCATTACCATTTATTATTATATCTATACAATCCATTCCAAAAATGTCATTCTCATCTTATCCAAAATTTAAAGTGTTTTTAGTATATCTGTAGTTGTCCAACCTTTTATTCATGCTAATTTAAATAAAAAAAAATTAAACTGTGTAAAAGTAATAAATACTGTAACACAACTTGATATTTACATTTAAATCATTTATCATTTATACAAAATCAAATTTTTCACTTGTCATTTTGGGCTGAGATGTGACCTTAAACACGAGATTCATTGGATTCACCCGAAAAGTGCCATTAAAAGTTGACATACATCTTGATTGCTCATGTCCCAGTATGGCCGCTCCCCAAACGACATGACCTCCCACATCACAATACCGTAGCTCCACACATCACTGGCAGAGGTGAACTTCCTGAAGGCGATCGCCTCGGGTGCGGTCCAGCGGATCGGAATCTTTCCCCCCTACACGATAACACACATACACACAGAGAGGCCATTAAATTCAAACACAGACTTTAAAAAACCAACGACATGCCTGGAATCTTTAGCTGCCTAATTAGAGCGAAGACTCTGCCTCAACTCACGGCTTCCTCCCCACAGGGTACCATCGCTGGGTTCATTAATCTAAGATGAAAACCAGTAAAAATAAGGATGGCAGAATTCTAACTTTAAACATAACGGTTTGATCTATCCCCGAAACAGACAATGTGAACAGGAAAGCTAATCGATACACTAATCCAAGCAAAGTGCGAGCTTCACGTCCACTAAAATCGAGTACTAGCACGCCCCACGACTGACACAAATGTTTACTCAACATTTTTAGCCAAAAGATTCTAAAAATTCAATTCCCTTATCTGTAGCCTATCAAGTCGGACACGTTGAACAAGCCACCACGTACTCTACTGACTACTTCCATATGTTTCCGACAGACAGAGATAGAGACAGGTTTCTTCCACATATCAGGTATACCATCTGTACTCTCGATTCTGATGGTCAAGGCTGTTTTTGTCAATTCTTAATGGATACTGTATCTGTAAAGCACATATATCGTCACGTTTCTGTCTGGCACCTGGATAAAATGTTCTCTGAATTTCCTCAAAGCTTATAGACATGGGCTAAATTTTTTTTAGGTTAATACACTCACAAAAAATACCAAACTGCATGGTTTTTTGGACACGTACCATGTGCATAAATAGCACAGCATATGTAAAGCTATCTTAGAATTCTTTAACTTGTACTTTAAATACCAAGGTACTCAATATGCTAGTCATATGGTGTTTATCAAAGTAGCATGGCATTGACAAATGATATTATGATTACATAACATACAAACAGCTAACATAGTTGTAATAAAAGATTTCATACCATCATCTTTAGCCATGAACTAATTTGTACAGATAATACACTTTAAGATAAGCTACAATAATGGCTTAGTGGGGGATTTGTTGGAACAAGGATATTTCATTATTGCCTTTGTATTATCATATAAAAAAAGCATGAGCTTATCCGAACTCACCAATGAGCTAGTGTAGGTGGGGTCCGATGAGTTATCATCTAAAAAGCGAGAGAGGCCAAAATCGGACACTTTGCACACCAGGTTACTGTTGACGAGCACGTTGCGAGCAGCCAGGTCACGGTGGACGTAGTTCATGTCGGACAGATACTTCATGCCAGCTGCGATCCCCCTCAACATGCCAACCAGCTGCGTTACAGTAAACCTGCCGTCGTTCAGCTGAGTGGGAACAGTACAATAAAAGAGGGAGAGTGACATTAACAGATGTAAACATGACACCACCCCAGTTCTACTCGTTCTAATCAGCCTGACTTTGACAGCGCCGTTGGACTAATTCCACTCGCAGCAGCCCGTAATCTTCTTCATAGTATCGGGACGCCAATGCTATGAAGACAGAACTCCACAAAAGCTAATCCTTATGGAGGAATTTCCTTTGCAATAGCGCTGAATATGTGAAAGCATAATTCAATTACACACTTCACATAGAATATCTAAACCACATGTTTTCATTTTCATATTCTGAATAGAGAAGTTCTCTGGTGGGTCGCAGACGGCAGGGATGAAACGGCGTTAAATGCAAATTATGAAAGCCAAATAACCACATTATTGGCCTTCGTTTGGACAGCAAAATAAAAAGGCTCATCAATGACATGTTTTGCATCAAATAAAACGTAACTGTATTTGGTGCTAATTAGAATATAACCAAGACTACTTTAAAGACAGCTTCGCATGAAACAAAGATGGTTTGTGCAGCGTTGTACAGAAATGAATAATAAAAAATATGCAATCCATTCGAAAGTTTGTTTTTTTTTTTGGAAGAAACTTTTACTGACCAAGGATGCATTAAATTGGTCAAAAGGGACAGTAGAAACATTTATAATGTTCTAAAAGGTTTCTATTTCAAATGAATACTGAATACTATGAAAAAGTGTGACGGTTTCCACAAAAATGAAAAGATGCGACACTGACGACTGGAGTAATGGTGCTGAAAATTCAGCTTTGACATGGCTGGAAAAACTATATTTGCAAACAGATTCAAATAGAAAACATTGATGGGGTAGTCGTGGCCTAGTGGTGAGTGAGTTGGGCTTGTAATCTGAAGGTTGCTGGTTTGATTCCCATGCTGGCAGGAATTGAAAGTGGGGATTGTGAATAAGCAGCACTCTCTCCACCTTCAATACCATGACTAAAAGTGCCCTTGAGCAAGACACCTGACCCCTAATTGATCCGCTTTGGATAAAAGCGTCTGCTAAATGATGAAAATAAAATGAAAACAGTTCTTTTAAATTGTAATAATTTTTTGTTTCACAGCCTCCCTCTCTATATAGTTGTGCACAAAAGATAAATGATGTTTTCTTGAGGTTTTATGTCCAATATAAAAAACGTAATGCTACTTTAAATCTACAGCCCAAGTTCTGCTGCTGAAGAAACCTCTGAGAGGAAATTCACAAGTCTACTGTTCACAAATAGCACATGGTTCATGTAAAGCCTCGAAGCAAAAGGACATCATCGCGTCTGTAGCCATTCTCACTTGGTTTGGCTCCAATGACGATAAACATTCTGCTACAAGATTTTGATGTTGATGCTTTTTTTTTTCCCCTTCTAAAGTTGAAGATGAATCATGCCAAAGCTTGCTTCTATGGATATTTTTAGAAGCGTGTTTGTGTGAATGCGTGGAAATGAGTGTGCTTGTGTCCCTGGCTGGACTTTGTGTGAGTACAAGCTGTGCCGTGGGAAGATGCCGAGAGATGTCGGGTGGGCTTTAAGTTGTATCATCGGCTGGTTGTCAGACAGAGCAAGACCATCCCACCTCTGGATGTCTAAGCTCTAAGTGTTTCGCATTGACTACATGTGTTGGTTAAGGTTCTGGAGTTCAAGCGTTACTGTAGAGACTCCGCCGAGGAATTCCATAAAGACTTTAGATTACTTTGGTATTTTAAAGATTTCAAAAAGCCAGATGTTGACACAAGTTAAAGGTGAAGCGAGGTTCTATCTGAAGAACCATGAATAACTGTTTAATGCTGAGGGGTTATCAAATTCCCCTGTCAGCACAAAAGAAGTTCTTACTGACAAGAGTCTAGACACAGATTTATGCAAGGGAAGTTTTGTAAAGTAATGTGACGTATTTCAGACTGAAACAGAATATTCAATGGGACTTGATTTTATCCATCGGGAATTGATTGAACAAGTTATTACATTTTGATGAAAGATTACGAAGCCAAACTTTTTTCTTTGCACCAGGGGTGTGACGAGGCGAAGCCCCGAAGGTTTTCCGAAAGCTGCGTTTGTTCTTTCCAGCTTGTTCTTTTTAAATGCAGGGTCTTTTTCTTTCCTTCTTTTAATGTATGCACTGCAGCACTTTTTATTGCAATGGCACTTGATTTAATATGCGATTGATGTATTTTAACACCCCATCTAGACTGCAAGCTAGCAATGCAACACAACTCAACATATTCTTTCATTGCTTTAGTACTTTCAAAGTGCTTTAGTACGTCAAATAGCATTTTTAGTTACAGCAAGAAAGATAAAGATTTTGAATTTTAGTTGTATGTCATAGCTAACGTTGTATGTTTGGGCAGCATGTCTGGCCACTTACTTTTCAGTCAAAACTGAGACAATCGTTCCTCAGAGTGCAATTTCTCATTTTGAGTCACTCATGGCATTAATGGGATCATAGACAGGTATGAGGAAAGATTTTAGGGATAAAAAGTGATTTCACGATTGTTTCCACCGGATATAACATAAGAAAGGATGCATTAAAACTGATTGAATCATTTTGATTGACATATTGTGTTCTGGGTCAGTTTTTACTTATTAAAGCACACAAAACAACAACAAAAAACATATATATATATATATATATATATATTTTAGTAACTGAACTTAACTTACGAGTAGTAGTACCTTTAGTAAATAAAAACTATTATATATATATATATATATATATATATATATATATTAAATAAAAATATTTAAAATACTTATATTTATTGTTAAAGGTTACTGAAAGATGTTTGTATTTCTTGATTTTTGGTAAACTGCACTGAATTCAATTACATGACCAGAACTTTAACATTTTCTTGTAACCAACTTTATGTTTAGATGGCTTATTTTATTCATATTTATAATTCATAGCTTTTATTTTATTTACTATTATTACCAGTTTGATTTGAAAATGTGATGTGGAGGCCTCTGTAAATGAAATCTATTATATGTTTGTGTTTGTTGAAATCACTTTTACCTATTAAAGCAGTATACATTTGATTGTGGATTTTATTAGCTCCAGAAGAGAGTGTGTTAATTCATTTTTGTTAAATGTACCAGTGGGCAAATAAGAAACACGTTAACCTGAGTAACTTAGCCGGACCACACTAATGATGTCTAAAATGCCCATGGGCTCAGTTCCAGATGCTGAGCAATCGCGCACAATAATACCAGGAATGTCTTTTAAAGTAAAGTAAATAAGTAAGGCTAATGCAGTAAAATAGCTTTGCATCAAATATGATCTCAGTCTTACTCTAAGGAAGGAGTCGAGAGCTCCGTTCTCCATGAACTCTGTGACGATAAGCACCGGGCAACTCCTAGTCAGAACTCCTTCCAAGTGGATGACGTTCGGATGGTCAAACTGGCCCATGATACTGGCCTCGCTAAGAAAGTCCCGCCTTTGGCACTCCGTGTAGCCCGCCTTCAGTGTCTTGATGGCCACGGTTGCTTCCTTTCTTCCAGGTTGTTTGAGTCTGCCTCGACACACCTCCCCGAACTCTCCTGAATGAATGGAACAGAGAGGAAGAGGAGAGAGGGAGTGGGGTGGGGGTGTGAGGGAGAGGGAGGATTATTGGTTTGAGCTTGGGATAAAAAATCATTCGAGGGAAGAAATGATGTACCGCTGAAACACCAAGGAAGGTGCCAGAGAGAGAAAGAGAGAGAGAGAGAGAGAGAGAGAGAGAGAGAGAGAGAAAAGAGTGGATGGCAACAGTTTAGAGTTTGAATAGGCATGGGACGGATGGAGAGAGAGGGTGAGAGAGGAGTTTCGGAACAGGCTGTGGAGAGGGAGGAGAGAGGAATTTAAGTGTTGTGGGAGTTTTGGGCCTGGACTCTGGACGTGACAGTTGGAAATGAGGTGGAGGGAAGTGATTCAGATCGTAAAACATGAGAGTGGCCAAGCACAAGCAGAGGGATAAACAAATAATGATAATAAAACACAGGTAAAGGCAGCAAGCAGCATGCATATGGTTAGTAACATATTAAACTCTCTACGTTCTCTTCCATGAATTTGGTTTATTATGAAAATGGTTTCATCCAAAAATGAAAATTCTGCCATCATTTACTCACCATCAAGTTGTTCCAAACCTGTATGAATTTCTTTCTCCTGCTAAACACAGTGGAGTTGACGATAGCCAAAGTATTGAAAAAAAACAAACCAAAAAAACATTGCCCACATTCATTTCTCCAGTTCTCCAGAAGAAAGCAAGAAAAACTTTGGAACATCTTGAGGGTGAGTAAACGATGACAGGATTTTTATTTTTGGGTGACCTATCCCTTTAAGCTATTTAAATAATAGATATTGTTATAAATGAATATTTTAAAACTTTAAATATTTTTTCCAAGGCAGTGATTCTCAACTGGTGTGTTGCAGATCGGTTCAAACAGGGACCAAGGACAACAGGGAAAAAAATGCTTCATGTAAATTATTAAATGCAACTGATCATACATTCCTTGACAACAAATAGACTCATTAAAGGGAGGAGAAAAGGATGTTCAATCAAATTATACGGCAGTTTCATGCAAATTCATATATTACGTTATTTTAAATTGTAACATTATTTCACCATCTTACTATTTTTTGACCAATGCAGCATTGATGAGCACAAGTCTTCTTTCGAAAACGTGATTTTTGATATTGCTGGATCTATGCTGTTCATGATCATAAATAATCATAAATTATGACAAAGACTTTGTGTTACTTTTGAATGATAAATTTTGGTCATGTAAAATCTGGGTCTTGAAGCAAAGCCCGTTTAAAACCACTGATTCTAAGCATGCTGGGAAACACACATTGTTCATAATGACCATTAATCCAGAAAGAACTGGTTTTGTTTTGGACGAATGTGGTTTACCTGCTCCAATGACTTCCTCTATCTTCACACATGAGATGTCAATCTCTCTGGCAAACTCATGAACTGCCTCGTTCGGGTCCTCATATGTAAAAGGGTCGATGTAAACTTTTACGCCCGATGATACTAAAACGAAAAGAAGTAAAGGAAAATGAAGAAATATTTATTATTATTATTATTATTATTATTATTATTATTATTGTTTTATGGACATTTTATGGCTTGTAATATAATGTGTGGTACCAAAAACAAACCAAAAAGTAAAATATACAAATAAAATATAATCGAATTCAATGTGTTAAATAGGGACTTTATACAGTTTTTACCGTTTTCATGATAAACTACAAGGTAACTATTTACTATAAAATAATTTAACAAATGTTTTACTTTATTGTCTTGATGAATACAGATTAAATTATATATGGTAATTCACACTTTTTTTCCCCCTTCTAAAACCACACATTGTAAAATTATGGCTTGCTTGATTATATATACATGTTTCACCGTATATATTTACATAAATTAATAGGTTTTCACTGTATCCTCCAGTATGTTTTTCATTCTTTATTAAAATTATGAACATTTTTATAGTATATACCATAGTGAATACTATAGTTATCCACCATGTCATCGCTCTGATAAATGTAATTTAGATAAATGTAATATAATTTTGAAAGACGTTATATCATCGAATCATATTCACTAAGTTTTTAAATTTAGGTAAACAGGGCGCAGTTATACTCACCGTACTGCTGCAGTTTTTCAGTGTACTCCAGCTCAGATCCAGTACGCTGTCGTCTGTAACCAGATTACACACACACTGTGAGTCTGGTTTAAGACTGGATTTACACAGTACAAGCACAAAAAATGTAACTGGGGCATCTTGCGGAAGAGAATGCTTCAGGTATTTCATATGCTTCAATCATCAATCACGTCCCTCAAAGTGAACGAAAAGCTAGTTTTTATCAATCTAAACTTGATGATTCACTCCCCACAAATGCCTGATCTAGGCCTTTTGAGCCATTTCTCGTCATTTGCGCCTAATTGCAATACGGGACATGTAGAATTCAAAGGCCGGGTCACCACAACGAGCAGCGCGAAAGATCAACCGCCAAGACCGTCTTGTCTTCGCCTTTAACCAGAACTGCTCCATTACACGGTTCAGATGAGCCAAAATGTAGGTTATCCTCTAAAAACAGTGAGTCAATTAAGACCAAATCATAGGTTGAATCCTTAAGCGAGGAACAAATAGCCAGGCCCAGAACATACATGCTAATCTGTGCTCAGTTCATGCCTGTATCAAGTGTCTGAAGATAGTGAACAGTGTATTTAAATCTCAGCCTTCTCATTAAGATCTCTTTGTTTCACTAACTCCGCATAAGTAGCACGTTTGAAAGGGAACGGGAGCAAAGGGGCCTATTGGAATTCACCATCTGTGGGATTCCTTTTGTCTCTTGACCTGTGCTAACAATGACGCCTGCTGCTAATTAGCATCTCATCTCCAATTTAAATGTCAGAAGGAATAGAATGACGCTTCAGCGCGCACACACACAAAGAAAACATTAGGATACTAGCAAAGAGGGCATGAATGAGAGAGAAGAAAGAGCTCGAAGCGGAGAGGAGGAGACGCTTTTGGCACAACAAGGCGGTCACAGTCAAGAAGAATGTGTCAAATAGACACAGTGGCAGTCTGCCGTCTCTGGAGTGATTGGCAACGTCCCAGTCTTCGCTCGGATCTGGGCGAAGTGGCCTCAAATGAGCATCTTGTGAGAGTCTCATAAATAACCGAAGTCAGACACACTTTGAAGTCTGTTTTGCGGTGCCCATCTGATCTCATTTTGCCGTTGTGCTATTGAGTTTGATTGCCACCAGGTACTGAGGCATTGAAATGATAAAAAAACACAAACAGCCCTTTGCTAAATCAACACGATATTTAAATGCACCCTGTTCTCTTTCTTACTATCTTACCATAAGTTCCTTGAGTGAAGGTGCGGTCACATTAGCAAGATTTCAGGAAGGTTTCACAAGCATAAAAAGAAGCAGAAATCATTTTCAAACCAAGCAGCTTTCTGTTGGTCAATGTGGCGATTCAACTTGAATACGTTGAATCTGTAGTAAAAAATCTTTCGCCCTCATGTGAAATTCTCAATTGACCCTTCGCAAAGACCCGTCCCCTTTAGATACTGTTGCTTTGTCTGACAAGCCATGAGCTCTCACGCCACACGTCATGTTCTTACAAAGTGAAAAATACATTCCAGAGCGAGGGACAGTTTCATATTTAATATATCGTAATTTTTTAAAGAAGATTTAACCATAAATACTGTACAGTGGCTCTTTAATGTGTTGTGACAGATTAAAGCGGCTCGTGAAGCGATCATCTCTTCATACTAGTTCATTTATAGCATCAAATAAACATGAATGGACATGTCAAGGAATGTTGTTTCAAGCGCGGAAAGACGTGAGTCCATACGATTTTTGAAGTTCAAGTTCACCAACGTTAATCTACTAACTCCCCTGACTGCTTTGTCGGACAAAATGGCAGATTCAGGGTTATGATTGGTCAGATCGCCTGTCAATCAAACTGTTTGCGAAGGGTCAATTGTGTGGATTCCAACTGGAATGGACTCTTCACATTTCTGGGGTTCCCAGAAGCTGAAGTCGTCATATTTGAGTAAACATTTACTAGAGCAAATACAATTTTTGCATTCCCATTTGCTCCAAGAGCAAAAGACAAATTCCATATATATATATATATTTGACATTATACATTTTATTTAATTAAAGGTGGGATAAGCAATATTTTAAGAAAGTTAGTTGGACCGACACAAGAAAGAAAGTCACACAGGTTTGGAACAACATGAGGATGAGTAAATGATGACAGAACTTTCCCTAAGTCATGTTCATTGATAAAACTTACCTAAGGCAAACAACAGCAATGACCACCATGGCAAGGATGACCACAAATCCAGCCGAGGCAGAGCCCACAATGAGTGGCAGCAGGTCCTGTACTGACCGTTCTGGGTCATCTGTCAGATGAATGTAAATGCATTTAGAATATGAATAATGGACAAAAAAATTAAAGCTTTATTAAAAGTTTCTTCCAAAATACATCGGGAACAATAAAAACAGACACAGCTGTTGACACATGGTAAGAGTTATGAGTTGAATACGGATGACAAAGCTCAGATCGTATAGGCTTGGAGTAGTTTAATGTGAAATGTTCATATTGAAATATTTGACTTTGACACATGCAACATTTCTGGGGTCTTTTTCTAAGGAGAAATAGAGGAGAAGCGGGAGATTTAAGCTCAGTGCTGTCTGGGAGAAACAATGCGCGTATAACAGAGATCTCATTTGTGATAATCCTTTCCTATGGGTAGGTTTATGTATTTTGTGCTATAAAAATGCACTTCAGTATCTTGAAAAATGATGCAAAAGAAATAAAACCTCCACGTCCTTACCATACAGACTTGTACTGAAGTCCACCGGGTTGCTATAACGTCCATACCCGGCTACCGTCCGAGCACGTACCTGCACAGCGTACACCGTGCCAGCTTTTAAACCCTCCACTTTGGCCGAGGTGTGCTGGGCGGTGACCGTGTGAGAGAACGACTCTCCCTGAGAAAAAGAAAAACACACAGAGTGAACGGCCAAAACCAGACTCTCGAGACATTCATTGCTTAAAGTGAATGTTTAGTTAACAGTTTTCGCTGCAATTAGCAGATCAAAAGTACTCGAAAAGACATTCCAGGGCTAAAACTGTGATCCAAACACGCGACCGCAAGTAAATCCTATAGACGAATTAAGCTCCGCTCTTTTTAGCATTAGCCATTGCTTTTTGACCAGTAGCCATCTGTTGTTCCATTGTACTCCACTTTAAGTCGAGCCAGGGTTACTTTGAGCTCATGCCAGTTAAACCCATGCTGGGTGCCTGGTGTAATGTCATCTGGCTCAGGTTCAAGAGTTCTTCAGTCAGGGGTGATTTAGATGCACAGCAGTTCCTCACCCTCTCCTGGTACTTGATCTCATAATCCAGGATCACGCCATTGGGCCGCTCTGGGGGCAGCCAGGAGAGGCTGAGAGTGCCAGCTGTGGCCCGCATTAAGTGGACGGTGGGGACCGCGGATGGAGCTGGAAGTGTTAAGAGATGGAGAGAGAGAAAACTTGAATTACTTTATTAGAATAACATCGGATTATTTAAGGCAGTGTCTCTTAACTGTTGGATCGTGACCCAAAAATGAGTCGCTCGTTTGTTCCGATCGCACGGACAGCAGGGAGATAAAATTAAACAGAAACACAATCTCCACTGTATTTTGGTCTAATTAAATGTGTACAATTCTGCAATATTATAATCGCGTATTTTGATTCTCATGCATGATAGACTAAATAATAATAAAGATGATCCTATTGCTTGTGGGTCAGTGGACAACACCTCTTTGATGATCCGTATGTTTGTAATTTGTGCATTTTTGAGGGGGGAAGGGGTTGTACGATACAACTGTCCTGAAAAAAAGCCTCTTTTATAAAAAAAAGGAACGATTTTAAAAAGATAACCTTATGAAGTAGTTTGACATAATCTTTAATAATTCTTTCTTAAATAATTACAACTTTAGATTTTAAAGCAAACAAACAAAAACAAACACAAACAGGAAACGACATCTCACAGGGAGAACCCCTAACGACTGTTTCAAGCTTAATAATTCTCCTATTCAAATTCATTTGAAAGTTTCTCAAACCATATGTGTAGTTTTTCAAAACCAAAGAGTGAAATTTCTTAAAACTTGGGACGTGTGTTTTAAATTTATAACTGATTTCCCCATTTCTTTATTGTAGAAGCTGTTACTTGTCATTGACCCTTGTGCCACCAAAGCAATAAACCACGTGAGGCTGTGCTTTACTGGGATTTTACCTGATTGAGGAGTACAAGCGCAGTCTCCTGTGGTTTACGGGTTTATTAGACGATTGAAAATGAATCTCTCACCTGCTTGATTGGTGGTGATATTGACAGTGGCATATTGCGGGGAGGCTGGGCTCTTGGGGGACACCCCGTTGACGGCCTGGATCTCAAAGCTGTAATGGGTGTGTGCCTGTAGATTCCTCACCGCCGCCTGCCTCTCGGCCAGACCCAGTCGCCGTGGCGACACCTCCACGTTATCGTCACACCGTGCACAGGACCCGCCATCGTGCAGGCACTTTTTACACACAACATTATACACCACGTCCCCTCGCCCGCCTAAATCACGTGGCTCGGACCACTCCAGTGACACCGAAGTCTCGTTCACGCTGGAGATCACGTTTAAAGGAGCCGAGGGAACAGCTAAGAAGACAACAGTAAAGTGTTATAGACCTTGCGGGCCAGAGAAACAAGCTCATCTTTGTGGTAGCTCTTTATATTTCTATGGGATCGTTATCGAAGAGTAATTAGCTGGTGAAGTGAATTTATTTAATGTTGAGTTAACCAAAGTCCATTGTTGCGTCGATGCCGTAACAAACGCCAGTAGACCAGGAAGATTTTAAAACGAGCAGTTCATTCCAGATGAAACCAGAAGACAGAACACAACGACTGCAGCGCTAAAAAGGGGCGGGGCTACATAAGGTCTATATTTGTGGAATACATAGAATTTAATAGGCTAAATATGAGGTCTATTTTCTGAACATATCCTACAGCACATGTTTAGTCAGGAATAAAAAAAACACCTTAGTTTTGTAAATCAGTAATCCCAACACTAATTAAAAAAAAATATGTTTAAAGTCAGACAGCCATTGGTTAAATGATCTAATTATCCTTGCATATTTGTTCCAAAAATGCCTGGGATTTACAATGCACTCTATAGTTAACTTGTCAGGGTCAAATCTATAACCAACGAATCTTACTCAGTGAATCATGAGGTAAACGAATTAAATCCAGAAGCTTGATTTTCAAAGCACAACTGCCTAAGGAACTGGAAGCTTTGGTTACAATTATTGAAAAGGAAAAAAAAAAGTTCAGCACAATTCAGTTTTTTTTTTTAAGTTACAAACAACATTCAGGCTTCCTGAAAATGTTTCAAAAGACCTCCACGGCAAAAAAGCTCTCCAACTGGGGGCTTTTGCAACACATTGCATCAATGTGTGAATTCATGTGATATTCCCAATTAAATCCACATGTCAAGACTCAACAGCGCTGAAACTAACTAGTTATAATCGCACACTTTATGCACTATGCTGAGAACCGACGGGCTTACATTAGCGATCATGACCTTTTTATCAACACGTTTTTCTATGTCATTATTTGCCCCATCAAACGGGAGCAGACCTTTTCAACATACAATTAACACAATGCGGGCGCGATCTTAATTTAACAAGTGCCACAGATGATCATCACTTACTAGTGCAGGCCGTGTCAGGGGGGTCGCTGTCAGCGCGGTAGTAGCCATTTTGACAAGGGCACACGCTGGACGCCCTAGAGCTGGCCCGGCTGTTGGAAGGGCACGGCATACAAGAACCCTCGCCCTGTTTGGATTTGAAGGTCCCTGGGGTGCACGCTAAAGGAAGAAATGTTTAAAAATGAACTGCAAAAATACTATGCAAAGCAATATACACATAATTTTTGCTGACTTAGTACAATGAAAACAGGTTAACCTTAAACATTTGCTTCTAAAAAAAAAAAAAAGTACCATCATTGAGTCAGCCTAAAAACATTAGCTCATTAAAGGACCATTCCAGATTCGATACAAGTTCAATTCACAACATTTGTGGCATTAATGCTGCTTTTTTTCCCCCTACTTCCCTAAGTCCCTACTTTTCTTCTAAAAGAGAGAAAAACATCTTGGTTACAAAGAGACACAATGGAACAGGATGGGACCAATCCAAAGCATTAGCCGAAAAAACTAAAACAATCTGTGAACATAATTTTAGTGTGAATCATCACTTACTAACCTTTCCTAGTTATAGCCAGTTTACTTCACTGTCATGATGCCTAAACCCCCAAAAATGAACTCAAATAATACTCAAGTTTTAACAAAAGAATTAATGATTTTATATTATTATAAGCTTTACATTTCTTCTTTTAAACCCTCCAAAAAATGTCTCCATTCACTCCATTCCATTGTAAGTGCCATATCGTCAAAACAAATAAATGCCTAAAACCCTAAAACAACCATAAAAATGATAAGCACAACTTTACAGCTCAAATAAATATTCTAGTTTTAATAGAATCACTAATGTGTTTTCTAATCATAAGAGTCGCATTTCTGCATTTAAATAAAAAAAATATAAAAGAAATGGCTCCATTCACTTCCTCGCCGTAACTTCCATGCTACGACGACGTAACTCCTAAAACCTAAACAACCAAATAAAAATAAAAAGAACAACTTTACAAGCTCAAATAACACTTTTACTTCCACTGTAAGCGTCGCCACAGAAACTTTGATTTTGGAAGATTATTTCTTGTAGTAATCAACATTATGTCGCACATGTTATCAGTTGAGCTTCACTTGAATCAAACCAGGAAAATCCCTTTAAGTTTACCACTTTTTACAGTGTACCATGTGGCCACTTGATGTCCAAAATAAAATCTGGGTCATGAACCAGCAGCAAATCACTATTTTTCCGTTGCAAAAACTACGCATTTCAGAATACAAATCTACAATAATAACGAATCACCCAAGCTTGCTAACTGGACCACCGAGGGCAAACTGTTCTATAATGATCCACTAAAGTCAGTCCGTTGATTATAGAAGAAAATGGCTGATGTAACAGTCTGGCTGAGGAATCTGCAGCTTCCACAAAGCTCTGTTTTTCCTGTAAACAATCCACCACGCCCATATCTCCACACAAAACACTGCAGTTAATGGGGACCATGCTGAGAAATGTCTCCTGCTTGTGACACCGCAGGTGAATTATAGCACATACAGAAAAAAATCGTCTTCAGTATTCCTCCCATGACACATATCGCTTCACGGCTAGTGTAATAAGACAGTGGAAAATCCGAGCGAGTGGCCCCTGCTCTCAGCCTTAATACGCGTGGCGTTCCGCATTCAGACCGAGCGCGAGAATGAGACGGGAAGAGCTTTGAGAGAAAGAGAGAGAAAGAAAGTGAGAACATGGCGAACCTGACAGATAAATGTTAACCGAGCTAGGCTGTTTCCCTTCTGTGTGTGTGTGTGGATTAATGCTGGAAGGTGATAAAGGAAATTAGACACACTCTCCATTGGCCACGGCGCATCTCACGGCTGTATAGCGTGGCCCGGGAGAGTCGTTTATCAGTCCTTTAAGGCAAGCTCTTAACCTTGAACAAGCAGATGGAAACAAATGAGCCGCCACATACTGCCAATCTCAAAGGAAGTTCCCCTCTATCCACCAGTTTCTTCCCAGAGAACAGTCCAGGAGGCCCGTCCAATTCACATTTTATTACTCTGAGCCCACCTCATCATTTGCTCGTGCTCCCTCTCTCCTCCCCCACTCTCTCTCTCTCTCTCTCTCTCCTGTAGTCTATCTTTTAATTTTCCCCATTACTCTCCCAGACTCGCTTTGGAGAATTGGTCTCGCCTTCTGCGGCACCATCCGTTTCTGGTATATTGCTCTGTTAGGACCCTATCAGATGTGTCAATGGAAACTGTGGGCTGCGCTGTTGGCAGCTTTGTTCTATGACACCACTGCAGTCCTCCACCCATTACTGAGACTCTGTCTCCTCTGTGCTGAGCCGAGATAAGGTCTGCGGAGAGACTGTGGATCAGTACGGCCGAATCCTTACATTGTTCTCACACCTCGGCACTCCAGATTCTGGACTGGCAGGCAATACTAGGCTTGTTCAGCTCCTAAATTCTGGCCCTTTCATATTCACCTAAAAATCCTATTAGCAGTTTTGGCCCTTTAACCCCAGAATGGAAAGAGGAATCCAATCAGTGAGTCTTATAACACTGCTTGTGTCAAACCCATGTGACTTTATTTCTGCTACTGAATACAAATAGAGATTGCACTAGCTCCTCTTATTTATTTAATAAAAGTGAACCGAGATAAGGGAATGGAGGTCCAAAATGACACCAAAAAAGCAAAATAAATGTTTCATAAAAGCAGTTAATGGGACTACTCACAAATGGATTCCCATTTACTTTGTTAAATGGAAAACAGTAAATGAATTTTCATCATACGTGATTTAAATTGTACATGTGGGTTCACTTTTGTGTTCTTACGAGACAAATTTGCAATTTGACAAAACCTATTGGCAGTATTTGAAGGTGTACTCAATTGAACAAATAGAGTATTTGAGTGTTATTTTATTTAATTATAAAATGTTAAAAGGTTTGGGCTAAGATTTTTTAAAAAATTTTCATAAGAAGTCTCTTATGCTCATGAAGTCTGCATTTATATTGTGGCAGTAATATTGTGAAGTACTATTATCATTAAAAAGAACTCTTTTCTATTTTAATATATTTCAAAATATATTCATGTGATGTCAAAGCTGAATATAGCCGTCAGTGTCACATGATCCTTATTGAGCCACGTGTGCAAACTAAGGGTGTTAGCTACAATTGTTAAAGGATTAGTTCACTTCAGAATGAAAAATTCCTGATCATTTACTCACCCTCATATCATCTAAGATATTTATATACTTTTAACCACAAATGCTCATCTTGCACTGCTCTGCGATGGACCATGCATTACGTAAGGTCACATGTGACGTAGGCAGAAGTGCCGCGGAAGGAAGAACACTCCATCTCGTTTTCTCCTCTAACTTCAAAATCATCCGACATTATTGTTGTTTTACTTAGTCTGTGCACGTTCGCTTTGTGCACACTTGGTGGGTACTTCCGCCTAAGTCACGCGTGACCTTTCCAACCTGATTATGAAATGCATGGCCCATCACAGAGCTAGTGGAAGACGAGCATTTATGCCTAAAATGTATATCATTTTTATTTTTTTTAGAAAATGACTGATTGTTTTGCTAGATAAGACCCTTATCCCTTGGCTGGGATTGTGCAGAGCCCTTTGAAGCTGTATTTAAACTGCAATTTCGACCTTGGAATTTGGAACCCATTGGTTGAAGTCCACTATATGGAGAAAAATCCTGGAATGTTTTCCTCAAAAAGCATCATTTCTTTTCAACTGAAGAAAGAAAGACATAAACATCTTGGATGCCATGGAGGTGAGTACATTATCAGGAAATTTGAACTAATCCTTTCAAAAAAAGACCACTTAAAGTGAAAAATGTTAGCAGAAAAATGCTGTTCAGTGTGAGGTATGTGTTAAAAATCTTGCAAGAAAAAAAAATATCATCGCCAACAACTGCATAAAAAGGGATAATAAAACATCTCTGACCTGCAAGTAACCTTTGCATTGCTTCCGTGATTTTATAATCCATATTGTAGCATCTGCCAGCATACACTCAAAAGCTTTAACCCGAATCCGCTTTACTCAGATTTAAAAAGCCAAACACTTACCCTGGCACTGAGTGTCTTTCTTGGCCGGCTCAAAGCCCGGCATGCAGGTGCACGCTCCCACAGGAACCATCCATTCTCCATCTCCGTTACAGTACAGCTTCAGAGGGACCGATTCCTCGGCCGCGTTTGGCACGCAGGCTCCGGCTGCGATGACCAGAGAGGTGGCCTCGGCACCAGTGGCCGTCTCGGGGAAGACAGCGAAGTTGGCAATGGTGGTGGAGCACTTTTTAAAGAAGACCCTGGCAGAGATGAGGGACATGCAGGCGCCCAGGTCCTGGAAGGCCAGGTAGAAACCAGCTTTGGAAAGAGGACCGAAGCTCCGTACTTTGGTGTTGACGATTCCCGATTCCAGCAATGAGAAGCTCTCGTCGGGGGCAATGGTGTCCACCTGGGACAAAAGACAGATTAGGTAAAGACATTCAATTGGATATTTGTTGATTGGGCATCCCATTTGGAAGGGACCCAAATATTCTGTCATTGTTTCAAGTTGTTCTAAAGGTGCGGTCACATTTTCGGCTGAATCTGTGTAAAACATTTCACCCTCTCACAAAGTTCCCAATTGTGTGATTTCCTATTGAAATCACTGGATTTCAACAATGGTAAATGGGAGCACACCTTAAACCCGTATGACTTACTTTCTTCAACAGAGCACAAAAAAATAATAATATTGGACTCCACTAACATTCATAAAATGGACACTGACATAATATATTCCTTAGTGTTTCACAGAAAACTGAAAGTCAAACAGGTTTGGTGTGACATGAGGGTTTTTGTTTTTTGCAAACTATCCCTTTAAATATGTGTTACATTTACAAGTAAAGAGTAAAAATACCACTATTCACCAAAACATTGCGTGTAAAGTGTATCGTAACGCAAAGTCTTAAATGAAAAGAAGTCATCATTCTGGCTGACCTTCACGTAGGGATTCTCCCTCCAAGGCGGGCTGCTTGCTGTGGCCATGTCTCCATCAGATTCATAGTAGAAAAGATTAAAGGTCTCCTTACAGGACCCGGGAATATTGGGAATACTGCCACAGTCACGCACAGAGAACTTGAGCTCCACGTAGACTCGAAGGACTCCTCGACGGGGGATGAAGTCTGTCCGGAGCCAGTTGTTCTGATTGGGCTCCAGTACGTTACAGACCTGGTATGTCCTGATGGGGCTCAAGTGGTCATCATATCCACTCACTTCCTCCCACTGAGAAGGGCATAAAATACTGTCACTGACTCTCTTGAAATGTAACTGCATCCAGTGAAGTATAATTTATCATTTTAGGTCTTACTGCGTTGCTTCCTTTCAAAGAAACAAGCAAAACATGGAACCCAGGGAGGCTATAACTTGTGGCATTCCTCACTCTTTACAGTGAAACCCTTCTTTTTATATAGTTTCTATTGAATGCAACAGTGTATCCTGACCAAGCACAAAGCAATAAAGAAACACATGATAAAAATCTTCAATATTAACTCTTTGTCCCAATCAGCTATGACAGTACAGACAATTGCTTGGTTTCTATTTATGCTTTTCTTCACCTGGAGCTATCAATTTATGCAAAAATAAATGGGTAACACTTTACAATAAGGTTCAGTAGTTAACATTAGTTAACCTGAACTAATAATGAACTGCACTTCCACAGCATGTATTAATCTTTGTTAATGTTAATTTCAACATTTACTAATGCATTATTAAAATCTTGTGAACTAACATGAACAAACAATGAACAACTGCATTTTCATTAACTAACGTTTACAAAGATTAGTAAATACAGGAACAAATGTATCGCTCATGGTTTGTTCATGTTAGTTAATACATTAACTAATGTTTAACTAATGAACCTTATTGTAAAGTGTTCCCAATAAATGCAGTTCATGACTTAAATATAGCTTTTTATGATAACCATGTTGTCATTTTTAAAAATAAATTTGATATTTCTTTTTTTCCCGAAAATGTCAGGATAAAACATCGTTCTTGATGTCATATTTGGCACAATCTTGTGTTATTATTTTTAGCGGGAAAAAAAATACTGTTTCAATGCTTTTTAATACATAAAAAATGGTCATGTGGTGCAACCGACAAGCAGAAACATGCAGGAAAACATATATTATATGTTGATGTTTGTCAAGATCAATAAGTCTCTTAAAATATCAGTTTGTAAAATGTCATGTGGTGCAACCCCCCTCCCCCAAAATGCAAATATGTAGGAATAATTTATGATATTGTTTACTTTTTAGCTTAAACATGTTGGAAAATGATAATAATGATGTGCACACTCACATGTATTCACTTTTTACTTGATGGTTACAGCAAATGCCAATTTTAGAGTCATTAAATGGAAACCTTTCTTGAAAATGGTCTAAAATCTTCACATTCTTCGCCATTGACCCATACTGTATATTAAACGTCTCCTATTTTTGGATTGGCTGTGAAATCGTGTCACATTTTGCCGTTCAACATGGACCAACAAAATTGTCACTGGAGAAGTGTTGCGTCATGTCTGATTAGCACACAGTGTCACACAAAACACAGAGACCATAAAATCCAGATCTATCGATCATTACGAAGACGATACTTTTGAGTTGTGCCCCAAAGCAGCACTAAATGGAAGTAGGAATAATGAACGACTCAAATGCTCAATTAAATGCTCATGTCGGTGGTTAGGGTAAATAGAAATGCTTTCTCAAAGGTGACATTTGGGTTCCCTGAACTTCTCACAACACAATTAAGAGGCATCGCAGCGAGTGGTAGCATGTGTTTATCTCCAGGTGTGAAGGAACACATTACTTATGATGATGCATGCCTTTTGAGATGCCAGACATCGAGCACAAGCCTGCGGAAAGGGCTGAGCTGCTTAAGATTGTTGCCATGGCAACCCATCATTTCCATTGACTGACTTCGCATGCACATTCCAAAGACAAATCATACTACGGGAGCGAGTGGATTTGGGTGGGGGGTGTCAGGCTTAAGGTCAGCATCGCTGTGGTTAATTTCTTCACCAGTCACATGTGTAAAATAAACTGCTGCGGTGAGTCTCTAGTACATTCTTGCATACAGAGAGGTTGAGAGCGATTATTCTTGTTAATGGCCTCCTCTCATTTGTCTTGTTGATTAAGATCAATGCATGTGTTGATTAATATCCATCCTTCTGGACAATTACAGACAGGAAAACGCTACGACACTCACCCCGCTCTCTGGATAGGTGGTCCACGCCAGCTCTGTAGTTGCCCACCTGCTGTCCATAAGAGTCTCTGCAAAACAGGCAATCAATGAGGCTCCGACAACAGCAGCCTCGATTCCAAACACAACAGAGTGCTAAAAACTGTAATTTCACCGGCTACGTATCAAAGCACTTCACTCATTTGAATTCCCTGCATAGTCTGTGGAAGGCCTAATCACTGTTTTCACTCCGCACACTAATAACGCGATCCGCATTTATCTACCCACTCCAGCTCTGGCCTGTGGCTGATCTGAGAACAGATCCTGTTGCGTACCGCAGGGATGCTCGCAGCACAGTGACATTCTGCATCCCAGGCGCTCACTGTTCTCTAAATACACTCCGATCAGTGGAGCAAAACTGCATGAGCCAGCTTCCGCAAATGAAATGCACATGCGAATGTTTTATTCACTTTGTAAGTCAGCGTTCGATGAAGCCGAGCGCTCGCTTCAAATTAACGTGACGCGCGCACACATCTGCGAGCAAATCCACGGAATATTTGGAGCAGAACATCAACTTAGCTGATTAAGGCCCCGGTAAATACGTGTACGCGATGCGCGCCGGCAAACGTACACATGGTGTTTATGTGGATTGTACGCCTCGCTTTAATAGTGCTGTAAATCACAGAGAGAGTTAATTGTGTGGCGGAATAGCTGTAAGGGCATCTCGCTGTGTGAAATATTCATAAAATTGGGGACCGATCTTTTGGATGCTTTGATCAATTCCTTATGATGGCATTCGGTCTTTCCTTAAGGCTCTTTGCATCTGTGCATTTGGCTGCATTGTGGATTTTCATCATTTTTACACAAAGCAGCTTATCGCAGTCTATTTCACACAAATGAGTGAACAGGATGTTCTTTGAAACTTTGTATTGTACAGTCAGCAGATATACAAAACACCTCATTATTCTTTCAAATCTTTTGTAACTCCACTAGACTTTCAGAATATAAAACTACTAAACAACCATTAAAGGCATGTTTTACAGTGTTTATGGGAGGAATACAGGAATTATTACAAGAAGTATATTAACGCGCACGTTAAAAAAACTGATTTCGGTCAGAAATCACACCAAGGACGATAAACATAATGTTTTGATAACTATTTAATGCTATGAGAATAGGTGAAGTACACGTCACAAAAATGATATTGATAAAAATATCATTATTGTTACTGTATGAATGAGCCTTTAGTCTGACTGAAATCATACAAATTCAGTTTTTGCAGCTCGGCATCGTCCAGAATGTGTACAGGTCAGTTGGACTACAATTGGACTGAACATTGGACATACACAAAAGTGATGTGCAGCAGACACAACACAAACAAAGGTATTCTACTCATCCATATCAATTATTTGTAGACGCGTTGTGCATATATTCTTGGACTGTCAGATTAAGGGTCCATTCACACAGAGTTTTTGTATTTAAAAATGTGAGACCCAGTGTAGTGGCTAGTGGGAATGGAAAGAACGCAAGCTATAAATATGCTTTTTTTTTTTTTTTTAAATTTAATTTTTAATTTAAAGTCGAAGCCTTTTTTATAAATAACCCTGTCATGCACGAGAAGCTGCAGAAGATGCAAGATGTGAAAGTAACAGTCAAACATTCATTTAGCATAGAAAAACGATGGGAAAGCAGTGCAGTGAAATGCAAGAAATAAATGTTGCTTGATTATAGCTGCGCATGTAAACGTTTAAGTGTTATTATCCTGTAATAACAATGTAATAACAAAAGCAGAAAAACAATCACCCTACTTATGCCAACCACTAACCACTTTTTTTTTATATACGCCATAGTGCCTGGAAGGCTTCTGACAGATGGACTGAATTGACACAGGGGACCTTGAATGCAGCTTTACACCTTTCCTCTTGTCATGAGGTGCCTGGCCCACTTGACCTCCATTGGAAGTGTAACTAATGTAGTCTGTTAAGAAACCTGCTCGGAACCAGGCCTATGAGTCAAACACCTACTCTCTCTCTATCTCTGTCTCTCTCTCTCTCTCTCTCACACACACACACACACACACACTATCGATTGAGATCCTGATGCTGAAACTGATGAAGAATCGAGGTAGTCAAGGCCAAGGTGAAAGAGTATCTGGCTCCGCTGTAGTTAAAGATTGTTGGGACATGACCAAGGTGCATAATGATGCCAGCTCTGCATGTATCAGTGCTAAAAATATGAAACAAAATCCTGCCTTGAGACCGTAATTTTGTAACAAGGGACAGTCTTATTTTTGCCAAGCAGCAATTTGTTTTGAATATGAAATTAATCATTCTCAAGCATTAAATTACAAGGAGAAAGTGCGACTAATTGACTGTATGCATATATGCACTATGCAAACAATAGATTTGACGAATCTTTATATTTTTAAAATATTTTAAATTACATTTGGGCTTGAGGGCTAGCGCATATGATGTGGAGACTAACCTATTCATAACAGTCCTCGACAACAATGTAATGTGAAGTCAACAAACCTCAAAGGTAGCAATAGCTTTTCCGAAACCACACCTAGGCTCAATGTTGGCACGTTTCACCTCGCCACTGTTTTCAAAATAGCAACCGACTTGGATTTAATTTCAAAATGCACTGTTACTTTGAAGCGACTCCTTTTTCTCACCTAGTACAGTCCTTTGAGCAGCTGTGATCATGCAAGCCAATTATCATGTGTGGCAATTACACTGAAGTGATGCTGCTATCATCACTATCTGGGTAAAAGCCTTTAGGGTGAAATGTGTCACACCAGAGCAACAGGGGGCTTTCAGCAGTCCTAAACCATGTGTCACAAGCAGCACAAAGCACGTCTGAAAATCTAACAACTACATGAGATTTTGAATACGGCACTGATCAAAGCAGAACACTGATCATGACCTCCCAAGACTTCCAAGCAGATTAAAAAAAAAATGCCTGGATGTGTAAAGAGCGTATTTATTCAACACAACGATTATTGATAGAATTGATTTAGTCTGTGGTTTTAAGGATTGTAATAACAACAAAGGCATGTGGACAAACAGCAATACATGTCACAGACATGCCATGACACAAACATCTCACTGTTCTGTGTAAAGCTTCAGAAACGGAATTCCACACCGAATAAAACGTTTCTCAGAAACAGACCTTCGGATATGAGAATTATCCAGAATAATGGGAAATGAATATGATGATGATTCAGAAACTGACACATTGCTATACGAGTAAAGGCTACACCTAAACGGACGTAATCTCTTCTCTCTATTCAAGTACTCGCATTGAACGCACGGAAATATTGTACATTTTGCAGCCGATTGCATATTCAACTGCATCCGTGCCCGGAGAATAAAAGGCAAAATCGCACCGAGACATTTAAGTTTTCGTCGAACGCGAAGTTTTTGAGCCCGAACAGTCCGCGCAGTAGAGAAAATCACACGCTCAGTTTACTACAGTTTTTTTTTTTTCATTACATATCCTGTATTTATTTATTTCACAAACGGAATAGCCAACTGATGACCACAACAGCAGCTCGGAAACCGAGTAGCCCCTTAACAAAGAGCGTTTACACTTACCCTCAACAGCGAGAATAACGGGAACCCAAAGGCTGTATAATAACAGCGAATAATCCATTGTCATGAAGCTTGAGGTTGCAACATGAATAGTGTTTTGTCTATGTGTCACCGGGACAGAAAGTCTCGTTAAATCTCAGCATAGACAGAGACTGGCAGAGCGAATTCACGCCTCGAGAATTACAGCCTGGGAAAAATGCCCAGCTCCTCTTAGTATGGTTGTGTTCACGTCTTTCATTCACAACTATTCGCACCACGGAATCCACAGACAAAATATCTCTTTCGGTCTACGATGCTCTTCTACATGTGTGGCATCATCCTCATCCTCAGTGTGAAAGAAGCTGTTGATTCTCTGAGACTGCACGGAGGAGTGTCAGTTGCGAGGAATGATGGGGGGCGAAAGCTCTATTGATCCCAAGGCAGAACCCTGCGGGGTTCCGCTGATAACTTACATATTAAGTACACCCCCGAGTTGTTTTATTTATGCATTTCATTTATTTTTCAAAAGAAGTGTAAAATCGACCTGTATCCATTTTATTGAATGCCTTTAAAAGGGAAAACAGCATAAGAATCCCCAGAGGCGGATTTGTGGCAAATCAATGTATAGGGTATTCTTTGATGCACAGCGCCACTCACTGTTTGTTTACTGCAGGAATTGGTGTTCTGTAGTTAAGAAGGGAGTGACTTGGCAAATGGCCACGACTAGGATATTTGTGTAACAGTCACCCAACACCAATAATAAAATCATCATCCAGCTTTCTGCTGATTAAATAATGGGCTGTGTGTTGACGGGAAGGTTATGGGATACTGTAAACTATCTTTAAAGCTGTAATTGAATGATATCATGCACAATGCAGGACATATTACTACTGAAATTTTACCTGGTACTTTTTACGCAACGACATTTTTACAAATAATCCAATCTGTTTACATTCTGGATTAATATGAATCCAACTGTTATTTATTTGGCTTCACGTGAATACATGACCTTGTACTGTTTTGAAAAGAGAAACACAGAGGAACATATTCCTTAAACTACACTTGTATCAACTCTTAAATTGTTTCATTACTTATGTTTTCATGAACGTCTGAATACTAATTTTAAAATGCTTCATAAAAAGTAATTAACACCAATAAAGAGGAACAATTAAATTTGATTAAACAAAAAGAGTATTAGGAAAAATGGTCTTTTGTCATGATAATAAGAAACTTTTAGAAAGCAACAAATGCAGTAATGTATAATTAACTAATATATATATATATATATATATATATATATATATATATATATATATATATATATATATATATATATTAGTATATATAATATATATAATTCAGTCTGAAGTAATAACGACAACAACAAGGAACATGATATAATATCTGGGAAAATGTATGATTCACACACTGAAATATAACCCAGCAGACGTACTAACTACACTACACTTTAGCCGAATCATTGCATCACGGTAACTGGGAAATCAGGGGAGATCATTCAAAGATTTGAGGTAAACAGAACACAATTCAGACTCTTGAGGGAAAAGGCTTTCAATCTTTGGGTAAGACTATCTTTGATGATGCAAATATTACCTTGTTCAGAGAATTCTCAAATCTCAGGGATTTGATTACATCTGATCATTTGATATAGTCGTGCTTTCACCAGCAAATGCAGAAAGACATTGATCAAAGTATCACACCATGTGCTACATGCATTCAACCCTTGTAACGCAAAGCAAGACTTCAAATCCTTGGGCATTCTCACATCTGTTTCAAGTGGCGGATGTCAACAGGAGCTTGCTTTTTTAGTGTTTGGACAGTTAGCCACTGGCAGAGGTTGGCTGGGGAACAGAAGACAGGAAGAAGAGTGAAAGATGAAGGAGAACAGAGGGAGGGTGCCGGAGGGCCAGGCGCCGAGTCAATACAGTAAGCTGACAGAGGTGGATAAAGCACTCTTCCTTTGTGGCTCGCTTTCAAGACACTGTTGAAATATAGAGCCACTCGCGCCACACGGGTGCAATAGACTGATGTGGCGATGAAAACAGCTTCCAGTTTGTCACTGCTGAGCCTGCGAATCACAGAAATATTGAACTTTCCCAAAAACCAAGAGTAGAGCTGGTAAATGCAATCGCAAAGGTCACTGCTCTCTTCTCTTTAGCCCTGGACTTGGCAAACTATGACCAGATAATGGATTTTCTTTTCAGTCATTTAAGCATTTGATCATTACAGAAGCAGTAGACCACACAGCTGTGACCCACTTCCTCTCTCCATTCAAAACACCTCATCTCACACTTTGTTTTCCTTTCTTTGTCGAGATCATCCAGGCCTCACTGACCCTCAATTATCATTTAGGGACTAGCCAATGACAAGAGCCAAATGTTGACATGCAACACAGCATGGGGGAAGCAAATGACAGACACACACAAGGTTCAATTTTGTCTCATTACAGTATTTTGAATAGCTTTATCCTTGTCAATTTTTCAAACTGACACTGCAGGACATGATCACTTCAGTGATAGTTTGCATTTAAGGCGCTTCAGGTCAGTAATATTTTTGTTGCTGTTTTGCTATTTCATCATCATAAAGGTTCACTCAGTATTGTTCATCATTGCGTATAAAAATAATTATAATGAATCCATCAGTTCGCCTGCCCATTCAGTCTTAATGGGTAATGGTAAACAAACTTGGCTTGCTGTCCTCGAGGCTCGAACTCCAAACTAAAAAGCCCCATCCAGTACAGTGCAGAGGGAGAATAAGAGAAATACACTCAAAAAAATATTTCAGTCTAAACATAAGTTTTATGTCATTTAATTACATAGCAATTTTCCATCCATTTGGATTACATAGTTTTAACATAAACAAACTAATAAACTTAATGCGATTCATATTTGTCAGTCAAATGTAAATGAAATAGGTAAGATTTATGTAATAGTTCACAGAAAAATGCCCAGGTTAAAGTACTGTTGAAGCAGTGTCAGAGTTAATGAGGTCATTAAGTGATGATTGAGCATTAATGATGAACACCTGCTGTTAACAAGCAGAATCACTGAAGGACAGAGAAACACAAATGAAATCAACTGAAGATAAAGACATTTAATCTCTCACTATTCATATACTCAACTATTACATAAATCGTACCTATTTCATTTACATATGACTGACGGATATGAATCACATTAAGTTTATTAGTTTGTTTATGTTAAAACTATGTAATCCAAATGGATGGAAAATTGCTATGTAATTAAATGACATAAAACTTATGTTTAGACAGAAATATTTTTTTGAGTGTATGAGGAGGAGGAATGCTGGAAGAATTGTCGTTGGGATGACGCAGTAACTACTGCTTAAATACACTCGTAATGATGATTGACAGGACTGAATGTTTAGGTTCCTCCCAGGTTTGGAACTTCATTTGAAATGTTTAAAAGGATGTCCACTCGCAATATATGATTCCTGTAGCCTATAAAAGCTGTTTTATTTTACTTGCAGTGGGTCTGCAGACTGCTTATCTGTTTTATGTCGCTGATCACCTTGCTAGCTGTTACCTCATCCAAGTCGATCTCCAGTTATCTTCCAGTCATCCCCTGTCTCAGTGTGATTTCCTCTGTGTGTGTTCAAACGATTCTCGAAGACAAAGACTCAAAATCAACAATACAAGTCCACCTCAAGTAACACCATTACCTGATTATGCATTGTGTTTCTGCAATATCTGCAAATAAACCTACCTGTTTGTTAACTCACTTCTGGTCACTGCGTTCAAGCTTGAGCGTGACAATGGGAAAGTAAAGTGTCCATCAGACGCACACTTCAGAGTGAAAGAAGTAAATCATCCAGATACTGTTTGTCAAGTGTTCTGTGAATACACTGAATTCACACATACTGTACAGTAGGGAAGTATAGGCATGTTGTTCCATCCAGGGGGCTTAAGATTTTTGCAAAGCAATAAATTAATTAGAATGTGCACAATTTTATGACTATATATGAGGTATATTAATCACTGGGAAGTCAATGAGCTGGTTGTGAAAGAAAAATGAGAACATTTAAATTATAATGAACTTCATGTTTCAAGTCTGTTATATTCATTAAACAAACATTATGTCATGCTTCTCTGCGATTTCGAGGCTCTGTCATCTGTGCTCAGAGGACTGTCATGAGAGCCGCACACCAGTAAACAATTGTCAGGTTTCAAGGCAGGGGTGGTGATTTTGGATTAGTTTTGGTCTTCTCCTGCGGAATGAGATTTGGCAGATATCCTATATCAGCACTTTTACCCTGAGACACTTTATACATATAAGTCCAGGATAGATTGTATGAATCTCTTCATCGCCCAGTTTTCTATCTTAGAAAAGGATCCCTTAACTAGGCAACAAAAATGAACCGAAAACATTTCCATTAGGAGTACTTTTTCATTGGGAGACAATCTCAATAAGGTATATTGATGATTTGGCACATTTTTTTCTTACTGTTTTTGCTTCATGGTCTTCCTCCATTATTCATTTGCAGCCCGGTTTTAATCTCCAGTGGGCTGACTCAGAATTCATTTTCCATTTGGAGAGTGTTCCCCCTGTCTGCACTTGTCCGTAGCATTGATTAAGTGGGTCCTTGTGGAGAGGAAATTATGTTTGGGTTTTAGCATTTTTTACACCATATTTTTACTAATCTACCCTGCGTGGGAATTTGAATGAAGTTTTGCCTAGTTCAAGTGGGATTACGGTTTGAGTTTCGTGATCCCTGTGGCTTCTCGTAGCAGTCTTCACATTTAAATTAAATTTGCAGGATTTTTTGGCCAATAATCAGGATTTGTCTAAAATTCATATGGATATATGCTGAAAATAAAACATCTGGCAATGGTAGATTTTTACATATTGTTGGAAGAAGTCCACAAGGCTGGAAATATTATTGCAATTTTAATCTGTTTCTACTTTAATACATTTGAAAAATTATTCCTGTCATGGCCATGCTGAATTTGACTACCTTACTCCAGTACTCATGTCACGTGTTTAGATGCTGCTCAGGAAACATTTCTTACCAAGTTCTGGCTTGAAGCTCTGACGATGCAGGTTGATGAGTCTTCAACTCATTTGGTAGCGGATGCATCATTATCAGCGGCCAATGAGCTTGCTATTCAAACATTCAAATATTTGGCATTGTTTGCTGTTGGCAGTCTGCAGCGCGCTTTCAGAACCCTCCTCCTTCCCCAGCTCCACCTGATCTGCTACATGGTTAAATCACGTATGTTACATGTGCAGCAGCAGCAAGCTCACAGCAATGTCTGTGAATGTATTTGCAGTAACAAGTCTCGGTACTTGCTCTGCAGCAGCAGCGTATATAGCAGATCTATTCCGCCGAGACCAAACATATTAACATTGTCATATCCATTACCATCTCAATTATCATACCAATATCCCAAGAGCTGTCAAGACAGATTATCAAAGTTTAAAACAGTTGTACTGCTTATTTTTTATGAATGACTGTATGCATGTATGTATGTATTTATTTATTTATTTTCGAAACCAGATTTCAGGACTCTCTGATGAATAAAAATAGAATGAAGAGCATTTATTTTATATTGATTTTCTGCAACAATGTAAAAGTCTTTACTGTCACTTCTGATCAGTTTAATGCATCCTTGCTGATTTAAAGTATTAGTTTATTTATTTAAAAAAAACAACAAAAAAAAAACAATCTTACGGACCTCTAACTTTTGAATAGTGTAGACACTGCAGAATAAATCACAGAAAATGTACTAGACCAATTACTAAAATGGAAGCAATTGAATCTCGACTGACATTTAAAAGCAGTTTCATGCTTATTGGGATGATTGAATTTCACATGGCACAAAACCATTTCCTTAATTTTTGATAGATTTGATTTGTTGTTCCAGCTGAGTAAAAAGTTTCTGAGTACATTGTCCAATAAAACTTTTTTAATTAACCAACCCATATATTTCTGAACTAAGAATTGTCCCTAAGACATATTCGTTTTTTCTGTTGTTTTGCTGTAAACAGTAAGTATTGAGACAGCATTTTTCCTAATATAGCGCTGAAAGATTTTCATTCTTCATGGGTTCACAGCTGCCTTTTTTAATTTTAATATAAACAAGAAAAAAAAAGGATTTTTGCAGAAGATTTCATTATAACTAAATCCCCAAGCACCAGTACTGGCACAGGCCCTTCTCTTTTTCTATTTTTTACATACAGCCAGTTTATTAAACTAAATCCCTGCACCGAACAGGTGCAACTCAATAACTGACATCAGGGTTTCTGCTAAACATGAGATGCGATTCAATGCTGTTGAAAAATTTTCCTGCTTTCTGAGATTCCATTTGCTATTTATTCAGTGTGAGACTGCATTGTTTTGAAACATTTTCTCCGAATTGATAACAGCTGGTATAAGAACTAAATAATCCGAGTTTGTGTCTTCTATCCTTGAACCTATTTAACGTTGCCTCTGCGAGCCTCCCTCAAAGGCACCATCATAGTTTTCAATCAATTAAAGCTGTAGATCAAACACTAAGCAGGGTCTGGCATCGCTTGACTGTGCGTCTTTTGGGAGTGGGTTCAGATAACAGTGTGAATGAAAACCAGCTTACCGGGGGATTGGGTACGGGAATGTTCTACCCAGGCTGTTCTATATGACTGCCACACCGGCAGACTCTCACAAACTATCCAGGCAAATAAAAGCTGGCTTCACCATAACACAGACTCCAGCAGAAGCATGAACCGACATATGATATTTGGACTCTTGCATACAAAACAAACCATGTAATGGTCTTCATGACTTCCATGTGCATATTTGAAACTCTAGTACCCTGGACAAGGGGGAGGCCTTCTTCAATTTGCCTGTAATTGTTAATGTGTAAATTGTTTACAGAGTTGTTTCCCATAAAGACAGACTGATATCCATTCTGAGCTTGCCTGTGAACTTTGGAAGAATCCACATCTGGATAAAAACTTCAGAAAATCACTGAAATCGGATCTTCTTTCAAAGGTAGAGGGCATAGCGAAAGGTCCCCGCTCTGATTCCTGTCAGTTTCACCGTTCCTTCCCTTTTTCACGTAATACCTGTAGTGGAGTCATTAGATGCTAATTTACGCTTGAGTAAATATTACTAGGTCAGTGCATTCCCTTGGGCCAACAGTTTGCATTAATGAATTATGTGTCACCCACTTGGCTGTTTGGCCACATCTCGTTCCATTAAGCCTGATATTAATCCACAGAATGGCTACAGCCCAAATGGAAGCCCTTGTCTGCGGTGCCAGAGGCCGATTCAAAGGCGGTGCCAGGGCTCAGAGACAAGTACAATAAATAAAGCCTTGTAAGTGCGTCGTAAAAATCACTTATCCTCATTTTGCGGTGGGCCAAGTTATGCTAGAGGGCAATCAACAAACGTTTGGTCAGCAGGAAATTGCTCAAATCTGTATGTAATATTCAGAGAATTTCTCCCACATGTTGCTCTATGATAAAGACTGTTGTCTTTCCGAGAGGGACGCATGCTCTGCCTCGTCATTCAATCTCCATTAATTACATCTTTTTGAATACAGGTTCTCCAAGATGGCAAAGAGATTAATCGGAAAGCAATTTCAGAAACTTTTTTTGTCAAGGACTGCTTATATACACAGATGCATGCACACAATCATTCAGAGGCACGGATCTCCAAATCTGATCATCTGAATACGAGGGACTCCCTAAATCCTTAAAGTTTAAAAGACAGATATATGTTTTCATGTAAAATGACCCTATTTAAGCTATACATTTAGTATTATAAACATGCTATTAAGTTTGTGTATAATTACATTATCAGCCTACATTTATTTTCACATACTGTTGGGTGTTCTAATGCAATTTGTTTGAATATTTTAACTAGATTTTAATTCTTTTAAAAATGTATTTATTTAAATCAAAAATATTTATTTTTCTCTAAACTAATCAATTGATTCCCCCCCCCCCCCCAGCACTCTCTATATAGTTTGAAAACCCCCGCACTGAGAAATCCTTTATCGAGTTCGATAAAATCTTGTGCAAGGTAGACATCTAGTGGTCTTCCATCAGTGTGAGGTAAAATGAGGTAAAGCAGAGGATTAAAATCATTCATATGGACTTTAAAAGTATCTAATTGTACATTACGCTTTGTATACGCAAGGAATTTAGCATTGGGACACAGATTGAATCACTACTTCGCCCAAAACAACTACATTTCTGATAAAACACTGAATTACATATAGACTATATTTGCGTAATCTAAACGGATTTTGGATCGCTCTGGACTCCTTATAAAGAAATCTAGAGCAGCATTCTTCACCACAGTCACAGAACTTTTAACGTCGAAGTGACACGAGTTGCCTTCACTTAAAGGGTTGTAGGGAAACTGCTCCCTTCAACTCCCGCAGAACAAACAGCACATTCATGAGCAGCAGTCAGTCAGTCAGCAGTATAATATCTCTGGAGATTTCACTTTTCTTTCTCTCTGAATGTCACATTTGTTCAAATGCGCCTCATACAATGAGGATTATAATCTGGAGCATCGCGAGCGCTTTGCTGTTCAGCGTCATTTATACGCAAAGACATCGAAGGTATGTGGAATATAACTAGAATACTTTTCTAGAAGCTTTAGATGATCAATAATGCTTTTAAATCGAATTGCAGAAAAATACTGTTTGCTGTTTGGTTGGCTATTAGTTTCCCTAATTGTATAATTTGTACTAATTACGAATTAATTCATTATACTGTCAATTTTTTATCAGAACTAATAAAGCACATACATTTGAAGTCCTTGAGTTTCAAACTAAACTATGCGGTTTCCCATTTGCCCTGAATGTAGACCGATTTTCACATGTGGCGGGAACTTTACAGGAGATACGGGAATGATTGGGAGTCAGGGGTATCCTGGTGTCTACCCGCCCAACAACAAATGTGTGTGGAGAATTACAGTAAGGACAGATGTGTGGGAGACATCAGTCTTTAAATGTCTTTTCTGTTAAAGAAAATATTTCCCATCATAAATCTTGTCTTCTGTGACCTGTGAGCTCTCTTTCCCTCTAACAAAGGAGCTTTATACATTGTAGCAGTGCAAAACTCACAATACTGGTGTGTTTTTATCAAATTTCTCCTTGGTTGCTTCGTTTGAGTGGTATACGTGGTTGCTTACTGTCTCAAGGCTCTATGATATTTTAGTCCATATGTCCAGTTCAATGTAATTCTATAGAATTTTTGCCCGTTTTATCGTTTACCAGGCAAAAATACACTCTTTAACAACATCACTGTTAACAACATCACAATCACATCCATAGCACAACAATATGTTACTCGCAAGCACCACTGCTGAAATACAAATGTCTTTTTGAAAATCAGCTGTGACTAAGAACATTTTTGGAGAGTAATCCAAGGAGTTAAATGCTTGATTGTGGAAAGATGTTCATGCTAAATTTTTTATTATCTGGGATGCGTTTCCCAAAAGCAATGTTAGCCAACTATTGTGGCAAATTCTGACATAGTTGACAGTTCAGCATTTCCTGAAACCATAGTTACAACAAACACAGCATTGCAAATTTGTATGGTTGAAACTACAGCTCTCGAACCTGCGGTTAGAAGCATAGGTTCTTGTTAGCATAACATGTGGATTGTGCTTTTGGGCGCAACAGGCAAGCAATGCAGTACATTCTACACTGATGAGCCAAAATGTTATGATCACCTGCATAATGTGCCTCCATGTGCTGCCAAAACAGTGCCAGCCCTGAGGGATGGACTCCACTAGACCTGAAAGTGTCCTGTGGTATCTGGCACCAAGATGTTAGCAGCAGATCCATCAAGTCCTTTAGGTTGCGAGGTGGAGACATCGTGGAACATGTTTTTCCAGCACATCCCACATATGCTCAACTGGATTGATGTCTAGGGAATTTGAAGTTCAGGGCAACACCTCAAACTCTTCATCATGCTCCTCAAATCATTTCTGAACAATGTGTGCAGTGTGTCAGGGTGCTGAAAGAGGCCACTTCTAACAGGGAACACCACTGTCATGAATGGTTGGACCTGGTCTACAACAGTGATTAGGTAGGTGGCACACATCAAATTTATGTCCACATGAATGGCCAGACCCAGTGTTTCCCAGCAGATCATTGTCCAGAGCATCACACTCCCTCCACCAGCTTTTCATCATCCCACAGTGCATCCTGGTTCCATTTTTTCCCTAGGTAAATGGTGCGAATGTGCGCAGCCGTCCCCGTGATGCAAAAGAAAATGGTCCAGTTCTGATGCTCGCATGCCCATTGCAGGGGCTTTCTATGGTGGACAGGGTTCATCATAGGGATGCTGATTGGTCTGCGGCTACGGAGCCCCATACACAGCAGAGTGCAATTTGTTTTGTTACACATCCCTCCCATAACCATCATTAAAATTTTTGTGTGCCACAGTAGACCTTCTGTTGGCTTGTGCCTCCTCGGATCACTGTTGGTGAATTCTCACCACTGCTGACCAGGAGCAACCTGAGATACTCTGACCCAGTTGATGTGCCATAAAAATTTGGCCCTTTAATATGTGGTCTTGTTAGGAGATGATCAACGATATTCGCTTTTCCTGAGACGGGTGATAATATTTTGGCTCATCAGTACAGTGTATCTTTCATTCAATTAAAAAAAAAAAGTATATATATATATATATATATATTCACACACATTTCATTCTGTGTATTTCAGTGTGTCAACAATTTTTGACAGAGGTGCGACCACGCTAATTCGATTTCGAGAAACAGTCACAACTACTCATTGCATCACACGATGGTAGTTAATAGGGCTGTAACGATACCCTCATGTCATGATTCGATACATATCACGATACTGAACAACGATATTATTGCAATACTCCAAGAAGTAGTGAATTGTTAGCAAAAAAAACACATTGTTGGTTAAAATGTTAAATTTGGTATCGCATTGGGGGTGGAAGTTAACAGGCATGGACTTGGTGCTGGTAACCAGTTAGAGTACCAATGCACAGGACAATGGTGACACCAGAATAAAAATATGAATGATTCTGAAGCAGAAAATACAGAATTGTTTTAGAAAAACATTCTTGCACTCTGTCACTGAGAATAATGTAAGCCAAGACGTTTGGCTTTATCTTGACCCACAAATATTCCCCCATTGTATTATTATATATTATATTAAAATATATAATATATATATATATATATATATATAATACTTTAATGTAGTACTGACACTAAAACTCTGTAAACTTGAATTTTTTCTTACACAATCATTTTCATTTTGGGTACAATACATGATACATATTGTCACTTTCCATGATACATAATGTGGCATTTTTCTGTTTTGATATATTGTGGCATGATGTATTGTTAAACCTCTAGTAGTTAAGCAACGAGTAATGCCATTGTTTGAGAAATGCACCCTAAAAGTAACTTAAACAGACTGAATGTTACTTTTTAAATCTGTACATATTATCCACCATGTTTCCAAAACATAAGATAGCTACAAATTGCCATGGGGTTTTGTTGACTCTTCTCAATTAACCGTCTTCAGGTCCCTCAGGGGAGGGTTGTCTCCCTTTCGTTCCGGGTTCTGGATCTTGAGAGTGATAGTCTTTGCAGATATGACTTTGTTGATGTATACAGTGGCCACATCAACGGGCAGCGCCTCGGCCGCTTCTGTGGTACTTCCAAACCCGGAGCGCTGGTCACCAATGGAAACAAGATGCAAGTGGTCATGGTGTCAGACGCCAACACAGCTGGGAGTGGTTTCCTTGCTGTATACTCAGCGATTCGCCCAAATGAAAGAGGTAACGAGACTACCAACTTATTACTATCCAAATATAGAAAGTGGCCCTTCCCTGTTCTTTAAATTCAGCTCTGTGTTTTATTTTGCTTGTCAGGTTTTTTGAATCCTCTGAAAACTAGTCTGTTTACTGCACTGTAAATGCAAACTCAGTTTTCCAGAAATTATTTCAAAATGTAGCACTACAGTATTTAAAATAAATCTGTATTGATTCCATGTCGTCAGACTAATTTCCAACGATTGTCCATGGCAGGGGACCGGTATTGTGGGGGTCTTCTAGACAAGCCGTCTGGGACCATAAAGACTCCTAACTGGCCCGAAAAAGACTACCCAGCTGGAGTAACATGTTCCTGGCATATTGTTGCTCCTCAAGACCAGGTGTTAATTAATTATTTCTGTAATTTTAGATCATGTTACAAGTCATGCGTCACTGACAGCACATTGACAGGATGAGTATGGAAAAATCTCATTTGAATTGCAAAGTAACTTCCCCCTTCTCAGATCATTGAGCTGAAGTTTGAGAAGTTTGATGTGGAGAGAGACAGCTACTGCCGCTATGACCATGTGGCTGTGTTTAATGGTGGAGAAATGAATGACTCACGGAAGATCGGCAAGTTCTGCGGAGACAGCCCACCCATGTGAGACCCTCAGTCCATCACACATGCACCAATACACTGTTCTTTAAGCAGAGAAACCACCACAGACATTGACCGCCAATATTTAGACTGATATGGATATTTCAGTGGTTGATTGCAATATTGCAGTTTGTACCCCAATTCGGAAATTTTCATGCCAAGGTTCTTTTTGGAAACTTCCCGAGGACGCTCACACTGCTTAGAGTACCGTGTAGACGAATATGTAAATATATGTTGCATGCTTTCCTCTCAGTAACAAAATAAACGCAACAAAACTGCCAGCAATGAGAAAGCAGCAGTTAAGAAAGCATCTGGTCATAGTGATGTGGACATGTTTGCAGCAGATCTGCAATTGACCCTTCGCAAGCAGTTCGATTGACAGGCGATCTGACCAATCATAACCCCGTATCCGCCAATTTGTCCGACAAAGCAGTCAGGGGAGTTAGTAGATTAACGTTGGTGAACTTGAACTTGAAAAATTGTGTGTACGCATGTCTTTCTGCGCTTGAAACAACATTCCTTCTGATGTCCGTTCATGTTTATTTGATGCTATGAATGAACTGGTATGAAGAGATGATCGGGTCACGAGGAGCTTTAATCTGTCACGACACATTAAAGAGACACTATACAGTATTTATTGTTAAATCTTCTTAAAAAAATTACGATATATTAAATATGAAACTGTTTCATACATTGTCAGTATCCTCTTTGCTCCGCGATGTATTTTTCACTCCGTGAGCTCTACATTATAAATAGAAGCTGAAGCTGCGGCTAAACTCTGTAACTTGTTCACACATTTACTGTTTTCTTCATGGTGAATGGCACATGGTGCACTACATAGGGGACAGGGAATGATTAAGACAGTGTTATATGCTTTCCACCGAGGCGAATAACGTTGGTTTCACGTTAGTGTCAAGCGAACTGCTGCAGCGCCCACACAGTCAGCAGAGACATGAGAGCACAGAGTGGATCATATGCGCGAGTCGACGCACCACAAAACGTATCGGACTCATTTGAATTTGATTTAATGCGATATGGAGGAGATTAAGAGGAGAAACGGCTTGAAATTCATAGGAAACAGGTTTTTACCGAGCTAACGGCTCTGGCTGAGCTGTGATATAAACAAAACGCTATTGGCTATTTTAAAAAGGGGAGGGGCTGTTCGATATGTCCCACCCTGTCTTCCTGTTTCAGTTGAATTTACATCAACGTCACTTCAGTGGGCCTTTCTTTTAAACAGAATTACAATTTGTACCAAAAAGCAGCTCTCCAGTGTGTACATGTGTTTACTTGTGTCAAACCTCGACGGTCTAAACAGAAGAAATGAACCGGAAAAAAGATTTCCACGTCAAAGAAGGCGGAGCCTCAGAGCCATACCTGCCCATTATGTAATCGCAGCGGACCAATGGTAGTTTGAATTAGTTTACCAGCCAGAACTTTTCTGGAAAGTTTGCTTTGTCAAGCTGTCTTGAGACAAACTCTAAATGAAATTTGGGAAGGATTGTGTTCGAAATGACGGTTCTTTGATTTCGTAAATTAGGGCCTTGATTCTAAATATCTTTAATAGGCAGTATAAAATTAAGTGTTTATTGTTATGTCTTAAGTAAAGTATATAGTTGGTTGAAAATTGCCTTACTACTGTACATGTTAAAACTTTATTGCATTAACTATTAACCATATTGTGATTTGTCGAAATTCCCTTGAATCTTATTTAAACCTACATTTAAAATAAGTCAATGCAATTTATTCTTTCAGGTACACTTAAAAACCGCTTTATGATCAATAAAGTGTGTCCATATGGTCCGTAAAGCTTTATTTTAGAGAAGTATTTTAAAGGATAAACAGTCATTTCAAACATTATTTATTTATTTTGTCTCGTAGGCCAATTTATTCGGACGGCAATCATCTCCTCATCATGTTTCTGTCTGACCTGAGTCTAACTGCGGATGGATTCATCGGCCATTACCGCTTTAAATCGAGTCTCAGCACCGCCAGCGCCCCTCGCACCCCCATGAGCACTTTACCACCCACCACACACCTCCCATAGGTCAGTCCACAGCCCACTTTCCAGAAGGTCTCATTTCAAATGAAAAATGCAAGTAGCGGCACGGTGTAAAACTGCTGTACATTATGGGAATAAACGTGTGGAGGTAATGACGTCGGAATGTATTGAAGATTTATTATGTTTGCTTCATATGGAACGCATTAGTTCAGTCACGTGGGAAGACTGTTTTGCTAAAGTGCTTTAACAGAAATAAACGTATGTGACTTTTGCTGTGTTTACACTGTATTTTAGTGCATAAGAACATACTGTAGTTGGTCATTATTAAAACTAATCTGTTAACTCTGTTTTCCAAAAAGCCCTTACATATTCAGAAGGTCTTTGCAAGCAAAAATGCAAAAGGACTGGAACAATTGAAAGTCATTACTGCTCTAGCAACTTTGGTAAGTGTCCGTTGTTTGGTTTAAATGTTTTTACGTTCTGCAAACCCAAATAACAGCAGGAATTCTGGGAATTTCTTTGATATTCCGGCTCCAGGCATCTGCGCTCACCACATTCCTGACTTTTTCACACATTCGCAGCTTTTACAAAGGCGTTAAACTGATTAGTCTTGTTTAGACTTCAATGAATATCCTATTCCTAAAACAAACAAACAAACAAACAAAATCTATAAATCTGTACCACTCTTTATCAAACTGATATGAGGAAAAATATTGGTATAACTTGGCATAATGTTTAATTAACAAACAAATGAACCCTTCAAGTCAGATAAAAATCATATATTTTTTCAAGTACACAAAAAGACTTGTACAGTACGTGTATTCAAATATGAATTTATATGAAAATAAAACATACTAAACAAGAGATCTAACACCTAAAAGTGAGGCAGAAATGAATAAACTAAAGCTCTCAGTCACCGTCTCTGTTTTCATAATACTTATAGATGGAAAATGTGCTCAGGCCAATACTAAGACTCAGCTCTCTTTCTTTTTTTTTTTTTAATTACAGTGGCAGTAAAGCTGCTGAGCACAGTAAAAATGGTAGCACGCATAGCAGAACTATACATACTGTATACATTACCATGCACATGCAATTTTATGCTTTTGTTTAAAAACCCTGATTCTGTGAATTTACAGTCTTTTCCCCTCCCACAGTGATTACTGCCACACTTATCTCAGCAGCCATGAGGGATCACAGCGTCCTCGCCACCTTTTCCCTTATGCACCTTTACAAGGAAGGGAGTTTAGCCATTCAACAGGCAGGGAAGACCATGAGCACCAAAGTCACGGTTCTCTGTAAAAAATGCCCTCTGGTCAGAAGAGGTGAGTCTCTTTACACTGACTTTGATCTACGAAAATCTTAGCCTTAATCATTTTAATTGAAACCAGCACAGCCAGCACTAGCACCCAACAAGTCCAGCAGATGTTTATAGTTGATTGAGGTGGACTTTGGAAGGTGATAGTTTGCAAATTTCAAACTCTCCCAGAGTTCTTTGGCTCCATTTGTGGTGTTGAGATATTTCAGGCAGGATATGCCGTTTCAGCGTCACGGTGTGTAACTTAAGCTCGCTCAGGAAAGGGTCTCAGTTGGTTTCCTTGAATCGTGGACAGCTAGAATAATAATTCTCTTCAACCACATGGATGGTATGTGACTTTATTGTGCCATGCTTTACCTCAGCTCACTTAGCCACTGCTTGGAAACTCAACTGTTTTGTTTTAAGTACATTTTTTAGAAATGTGCCATAGAAGAATTTGCTTTCAAATATACAGGAATTGTTTTTGGCAGTATAGAGGAACAGTTTAACATTAATCTTTTGCAATGGAATTTTTATTGTTGAAATGAAAAAAAAAAAAAAAACAAGGGAATAAACAAAGTATTATTTGCTTTGGCTTACATTATATTAAAGCTAAGGTTAAATGAACAAATAATTGAACAGAAATGGAGTGTCCTAAACAACCTCTTGAACTTTTTTTATACTTCAGGATGTACAGTAGCAAAAGATCCAATTCTCTGTTACTAATTGTTACTAAAACGTCACGTTAGCAACAATGGATTGTCTTTATGAAAAAGAAGTTAACATATTTGTAATGAATGCGCACCTAGTGTATACTTAATATCTTAAAAGGAACTGTATTTGCAGATAGTATAAGGCGATGAACTAAAAGGCCACTAAAGTGCACTAAAAGAGAGTGGACATTCATGATTATGTTTCTTAACACACTTTTAAAAAGTGCGCTTTGTTACAGTATAGTGTCAAATTATTATTATTATTTTACTTTAAAGTAAATTCAGTTTTATAAGCATTTGTCAAAAGAAGCATACACTTATTCTGATGTGTTGACTAACATACTAAAGGATATTAAGCACTTAATTAAACTTGTAACGGTAGTGTGTTATTTGATATAATATTTAAAGTTAATATATTTTAAATGTACTAAATGCATTTAATATAAATGTAAACTATAATACATGTGCCTGAAAACATTACATTCAGTTTGCACTTAAAGGTGGAGTGTGTAATATTGAGAGCTAGTGGTTGAAATGGGTAGTGCAGTCCAAATTCAAAATATTGTAGAGGGTTGTTTCTCCCACCCCACCCCCTCCTCCTCAGACTCGACTCTCACGCTGGTTGCCAGATTTACACGCAACAGGAATGAGCGCAGTTGACAGTGGAAGGCGACAAGCCTTACAATCTTATGCTCTTTCATACGGGACGTGCTAAGCGGTGGAATCGCTGTCCGGCTTCCGCTTTCCCTCATAGTGGAAGCGTTTTGTACAGTTGAGGTGGTGCTCGTATCGCCATAGTTAAAATCATCAACAACAAAAAATAATACTTTGGGGTCATCAATTATTGTCGTTAATTATTTATCAATCATATTGGGGTTTTTTTTCGTTTGGTTCAAATAATGAATCTTAGGTGCAGGGATTTGCAGTAAATGCAAAATATTCTTGTTTATGTGCTTACTCTCATCATTTGATACAAGAACTTTACAATGATTCTCTCAGGTTCAAGACCTATCAATAACCTGTCGATGATTGTGAGGCTGCTGCTCACAAAAATATAATAATATTTTTATCTTCAGTGCCGACTGCCGTGATTTTGGGTGCTCGAGCACTGCTTCACACATTTCTCAACTACACACTCGCATCCTGTGTGAAAGGGCCTTTGGTTGATGAACTGATTCATCCGCATATTAATACGCCTCTGGTCATAGAGCTTTTTAGGTTGATGCCGAAGCTCTTTAGGTCGGGTAGAATCTGCGATCCCTGACCCAGTTTTTTTGCTGGCTTCAATGGCTACAATACCATGTGTTTTCTGCCAACTGGCAACCCTGGTGTCGAAATACCATTGGGTAAAGTGGCAGCGGGCGGGATCACACAGACCAAAACAAAAACAAGCATTCTCACGTGGAACACATATTTCAGCGTAGAATAACTGGCTGTAGCCTTGTTTTTCAGAGAAACAAGTACAAACCTACAGACATATTATGGTATTTTTGTGTTTTATAAAAAAGTCACATACAGCACCTCTAAGTAAATTCTTTTAGAGTATTTTTATTGTCATATTAAGTAGGCCTACTCTAATGTAAGTAATAGTTAAAGTAATATTAAAGTAATAGTTCTCAGAACCAGTGCAACACAGAGCAACATGCAATAGTGGTGTTTCATTCGGGAAAGAATGTGTTTTTGAATGAATTGGTTGAATAAATGACTCGTCACTTTGTTTTGGTTTTTCAGGGCTTAACTACATTGTCATGGGACAGACAGATGAACAGGGACAGGGTATTGTTTCACCTCATAACTTTGTGATGGCTTTTAAAACCAACAAGCAACGGGATCTGGGGGTGCTGAAGAATATACGCTGCTAATGTGTACCTGTGCTCCAAGTCTGGATTTCTACGACTTATGTGATTCGCTTGATGTATGTGCGTTTAATAACATTCATACTTGAAGAACTTTTTTCACATTTCTGTAGCACAATTATCACAATAGAACATTGAAAAACCTCAAAAAATTGTGTCTTTTTTTAAGGAACATACCTGACTTTGAAAGACCACACAAGTCAGTAGCCTTCAAAATAATTTTAAAGCAATTATAGTAAAAAGCACTCATTCAAGAGTTTGACTGAAGATCTGAACTGTTGCATGGCATGCTGGAAAAAATGAAGGCAAACTGTCATTTGCAGTAGCTGGGGGGTGGTGACATTTACGAGAGCTGTGGACATGTTGGCCTTTGAATCTGACATTTATCTAATCTATCTAGTGTTGTAATGAGTGAACGAAGATTGAACATGACAAAATGAAATGTTGTCAAAATGAAGAGCACTGTAAAATTGGTATTAGGTCAGCTGAGTCATTCCTGCAGTATCTAAACTGTAAAACACTGTATGCAATTACACTGTATCCAGCTCAGAAACTTATAATAACTTTGATTATTCGAATAATTGAAAATAGCATGGAAATGAAAGCTTGGCGTATGCGGGGGTCAGCTTTTTGATCTTTTCTAATCAGCTTTTGCCATTTTGACTTTAAGTTACCTAATCACGATATTAAGTGCAATTTAGGAAAACACTATATTTTGTAAGAGTAATATAATATTTTATTGTTATATTTTGTTATGGGGACATGAAAATGTGCTTCGTAGTAGGAATTATGTTTGTCAGAATACTGAGCCTTGAGATTTGCTTTGCAAAGTCTGCAGATAATTTTGACTTCCCTTGTGAAAAAGAAGTACACTTTAGCTTACTTCTAGAAAGAGTATTATGGAAATAAAAAACTTTAAAAGAATATACTTAAGTGTGAACTGAATATAATGTTTTTGGACACTTAATTGCATGTTACATACAGTTAAATAAAGATGTTTTATAGTTTATTTTAAATGCATTGCTTTCTGACCAACTTAAGTAGGACTTAAGTACATTTTGATATATAATTTCATAACCATTCTTGTCTCTGAAATATGGTTCAAATGTACTGCTGATACTGACAAATATATTTATGGTAAACTAAAATATACTTCAATGTTAGTTCATTTCAAATATATAATAACTTTAATAAAAATATCTAATATAAAACACCAGTTAAATTATAATTAAGAACTTTACATGGGCTTTAATATGTTAAAATGTTTATATGTTATGTGTCAATGTGAAACCTTTGATTTGACATTATTACAAAGTGCACTTTTAAAAAGTGTAAGAAACATTATGAAACTGTACTCTCATTATAGCCATTTATTTCATTGCTATTATGTTATCTGCAGTACAGTTTTTAAAATAACAAACTTTTAAATTTAAAGTACACGAGTGCACATTCCGTTAAGTGCAATTAAGCACACTTCATTTTCACAAGGGTTTAAGCATTTGAATTGGCATTTTAATGTTGGAGCTGGGCAGCAAAACTAAAATTTTTCCAAACTCGTTTCCAAATACTGAGATCTGCTAGTGTTTCTGTACAGTAACATAATGCAGTGCAGAGAATGAGACACATTGTGAAGTGAATCCACTGTGCCCAGAGGGGGCTTTGGATATTTTCTTGGGTGAAACAGATCATAGTTCTACTTGATGGTACAATTGTCAAAGGGGAACATCGGCTCAGCTGAAATTATCCCAGAAACTCAAACGCATCTGGAATCTCGCAATGACATTGAGAAAAACTCCCTCTAGAAGAGAGCTGGACTCATTTGCACTTCATTTTTGCAGTACGTGCACTTACATGTGCTTACGGCGTAGTACTTACCTAAGAAGGTACTGGATGACATAAGGTAAAAACATGGGTTAACGTTTAGTACCTAGTTATTACCCAGTTATTACAACTACCATAATAAGTACTTAGTAAGTACATGGGAAACAGGACTGTAAAATTAAGTGCTACCCTGGACTCATTTGACAATGGCAGAGATAACTGTAAATAGGAGGCAGATCCCAATGGAATTCCGTCCAGAGTTAAATGAGGTTGATTATTTTTTTGCTTTCAACTCACAGTCACTGTAAAATATCGAGACAAAATGTATGATTGTAAGCCAGGACAGGTTGCCAGCTGATTCTAAGCCCGATAAAATAACAAACTGAATGAATGTGCAGATCTACATGGCTCAAATATTTCTTGCGAGCACCTTTATTTACGTAATGTAAAAAGCTATTTACAATCTGGCTCCAACTAAAAGAATTGTTTTAATGAGTCAATGAAGAAATAAAGGATTCACAAATATTAAGAAAAAAACATTATCTTTGAGTAATCTTGCATCGACATGTAGTATCTTAGCTAGTAGAAATGAACTGATTTGTGAAATATTTTGATGCAGTTAACAGGAGGTAAATTCATGAGGAAATATTCATAAAAAATAACAAGGATTGCATTACTGTATTGGTGCGTAAGGCATAAGGGAAGTCAGGGGAAGAAAAAGTGCAACGTGAGGGTTGTGCTTTCTGACAACATCCTTAAGAAAGGTCAGCCATCGACTTTCTTCAAGCTTCTTCCCATGAGGCATGCAAACACCGTCATCACCATCTTGGGATTGACCTCCACAAGGTCGTCGGGCAGAGCGTACACCTTGACTCCGATTTTTCGTGCCACTGAGATTGCATATCTGTGAGTGGGAAACAGAGATACGGAGAAGGTTGCTGGTGGCGAGACAACAGGCAATTTGGCGTCAGATGTGTATCAGGGTAATTTATGAGGAGCCGTGGAGGGAACTTACTTTGCATTGTTTAGCTTGTCCTCTGGCGTCATTTCTCCACTCTTCACCATCTCGTATTTAATGGCTTTGGGCATGATGGTGTCGATCAGATCAATCACGGGCAGGCTAGTGCTGATTGATTTGTCCTGAAACAATGCATCATAAACAATTACGTTTCATTTAAACTTAGACATGTTTGATATTATTTGAATCCCAACAGGAATTCATTCAGTTCATGGCACCGTAGGAAATCGATAGTGATAAAACATTCTGTCGAATGGGATTCACCTTGAAGCTGTTAATATATGAGTCTTTAGAGCCTTGTTTCAAGGTGTTGTTCACCCAGTTGATTATAATTTGGTCGCTGACTATTTCTCCTTCACCGATGTCAGACAGAACCTTCAATGTGTATCTGCAAGAGTTATTGTTTGTAAGAAACAAGATATATAAGGAATTAATATATTTTACATCGTTGCAAAAACATTTTCTATTTAAAATAAATGCTGTTCTTTTGAACTTTCTATTCATCAAAGAATCCTGAAAGAAAAACATCATGTATCATGTATCACAGTTTTCATAAAAATAAGAAGCAGCACAACTGTGTTTAACATTGATAATAGTATGTTTCTTGAGCATCAAATCAGTACATTAGAATGATTTCTGAAGGATCATGTGACGCTGAAGACTGGAGTAATGATGCTGAAAATTTAGCTTTGCATTACAGGAATAAATGACTTACAGTGGGGAGAACAAGTATTTGATACACTGCCAATTTTGCAGGTTTTCCCACTTACAAAGCATGTAGAAGTCTGTTATTTATATCATAGGTACTCTTCAACAGTGAGTGACGGAATCTAAAAGAAAAATCCAGAAAATCACATTGTGTGATTTTTAAGAAATTAATTTGCATTTTATTGCGTGATATAAGTATTTGATACGTCAGAAAAGCAGAACTTAATATTTGGTTCAGAAACTTTTGTTTGCAATTACAGAGATAATACGTTTCCTGTAGTTCTTGATCAGGTTTGCACACACTGCAGCAGGGACTCCATACAGACCTTCTCCAGATCCTTCAGGTTTTGGGGCTGTCGCTGGGCAATATGGACTTTCAGCTCCCTCCAAAGATTTTCTATTGTGTTCAGGTCTGGAGACTGGCTAGGCCACTGCAGGACCTTGAGACGCTTCTTAGGGAGCCACTCCTTAGTTTCCCTGGCTGTGTGTTTCGGGTCGTTGTCATGCTGGAAGACCCATCCACAACCCATCTTCAATGCTCTTACTGAGGGAAGGAGGTTGTTGGTCAAGATCTCGCGACACATGGCCCCATCCATTCTCCCCTCAATACGATGCAGTCGTTCTGTCCCCTTTGCAGAAAAGCATCCCCAAAGAATGACGTTTCCACCTCCATGCTTCACAGTTGGGATGGTGTTCTTGGGGTTGTACTCATCCTTCTTCTTCCTCCAAACACGGCGAGTGGAGTTTAGACCAAAAAGCTCTATTTTTGTCTCATCAGACCCTGTCTCACATTTGTCTCACACAATCTTTTCCCATTCCTCCTCTGGATCATACAGATGGTCACTGGCACACTTCAGACGGGCCTGGACATACGCTGCCTGTAGCAGGGGGACTTTACATGCGCTGCAGGATTTTAATCCATGATGGCGTATTGTGTTACTAATGGTTTTCTTTGAGACTGTGGTCCCAGCTCTCTTCAGGTCATTGACCAGGTCCTGCCGTGTAGTTCTGGGCTGATCCCTCACCTTCCTCATGATCATTGATGCCCCACGAGGTGAGATCTTGCATGGTGTCCCAGACCGAGGGAGATTGACCGTCATCTTGAACTTCTTCCATTTTCTGATAATTGCGCCAGGAGTTGTTGCCTTCTCACCAATCTGCTTGCCGTTTGTCCTGTAGCCCATCGCAGCCTTTTGCAGGTCTACAATTTAATGCCTGATGTCCTGACACAGCTCTCTGGTCTTGGCCATTGTGGAGAGGTTGGAGTCTGTTTGATTGAGTGTGTGGACAGGTGTCTTTCATACAGGTAATGAGTGGAGAACAGGAGGGCTTCTTAAAGAAAAACTAACAGGTCTGTGAGAGCCGGAATTCTTACTGGTTGGTAGGTGATCAGATACTTATATCATGTAATAAAATGCAAATTAATTACTTCAAAATCATACAATGTGATTTTCTGGATTTTTGTTTTAGATTCTGTCACTCACAGTTGAAGAGTACCTATGATAAAAATGACAGACTTCTACATGCTTTGTAAGTGGGCAAACATGCAAAATCGGCAGTGTATCAAATACTTGTTCTCCCCACTGTATATATTCAAAAAGAAAACAGTTCTTTTAAATTGTAATAGTATTTCACAATATTACTGTATATTTAATTAAGTAAATGCAGCCTTGGTGAGCATAAGAGACTTATTTTTGAAAACATCCAACCAAACAGTATTTTATGACTGGAAATGTATTTTACTGCCTCTCCTAATACATAATCGCCAAAATGTAAAATAGCTAGAATTGCCATGAAAGCATGTTAAAACCTTTATGTATAGATAAAGTACCTTCTCATTAGTTGCCAGACCAGTGCCAGGGTGTGCATGGCGCTTCCTTCATTGATATTCTCACCACCGATTCCTACTAAGGAAAACTTTGCTTCCTTTTTGGCCAGTGCGACCGCATAATTACAATTCTCAAGCTACAAAACAAACACATGTCAGCCAAATTAACATGACATGTATAATTTAACCCCGACGACAGCAGTACGCATACATAAATAGAATTTTTGATGAATAAAGTGTTGATTTTGAATTTTAAACTGAGTCAATACCCTGAGGCAGCTGTGGAAATCATTTCAGCAGAGACAGAAATCCAACATGTTTCAGTACAGGCATATTTAATTTGCTCTCAGAAACAATATAGATTGTTTATATATATATATATATATATGTATGTATGTATGCATATATGTGTGTGTGTGTGTGCGTGAGAGAGAGAGAGAGAGAGAGAGAGAGAGAGAGAGAGGGTGATCCAGTTCTTTTATCTCTTGTACAAACCTTCTTCATGTTGGAGCCCAGTATAGGATAGGGAGGTTTATTGACTCTAGCCCAGTCAACAGGTACCTGGATTCTCTCATATAGCTGAAGAATGATCAGACCATCATGCAGATCACTGGAGAAGAAGATGTTCTTGATGAACTTCACTCTTTTGGTTATGATGTTTTATGTTGTACAATGAATCAATACAAATTGTGTTTAAATGTACAGACCACCCCTGATTTGTCAGCAAATTTCCCCAAACCACAACAACAAAAGACAAAAAGCAACATGTCAGAGCTGTGGCCTTGTGGTCAGGCATCTGATTTAAGGGGATTCTGAACTTTTTGTTGGCTGCTTGTAGTTCCTAAGGCTTTGCTCAGTGGTTTCTATGTTTAAAGTATCTATCTATCTATCTATCTATCTATCTATCTATCTATCTATCTATCTATCTATCTATCTATCTATCTATCTATCTATCTATCTATCTATCTATCTATCTATCTATCTATCCATCCATCCATCCATCCATCCATCCATCCATCCATCCATCCATCCATCCATCCATCCATCCATCCATCCATCCATCCATCCATCCATCCATCCATCTGTTAATCTATTTATCTTTCTATCTTTCTGTCTGTCAATCTATTTATCTATTTATCTATACTGTATACTACTAATAACTCCCAATTTATATATCCTAAACACCTCTTTTTATACTTGTGTACTAATTTTGTTTATGGTTTAATGAAATGTCTCATGATTTTCATCATTTGTAAGTCATTTTGTGTAAAAACATCTACTAAATTAATAAATGTAAATGTATGCACAAGTTACAGTAAATGCCTAAATGTAATACGTTAGGAAGGAAATTAGGAAATAGACTCAGCAAGCTCCACCAATATGACAATGTTTTGTAAATAGTAGCCTACAGTATACATTTTTTTTAAATAATGGTGTTATATATTTACAAAATATGAGAATAAAAATACATTTTATCTTGCCTCACAACCTCCCTGCAGTTCCACCGTGAACCCACAATGATTCATGATGTTTTATATTGTTTTTAGCTTTTGATTTCAGGATCAACATTAGTCCTGATACTTCTACTGTCACCGTAGAAAACTATGGCATTACTGTGAGCTAAACAAATGGCTTTGTTACCTGTACAAGTGATTGACATGTGGAGTAACCCCCAGAGAATTCATCCAGTTTCTGAATGTCCTGTCCTCTCTTGTTTCCCCTGTCGAAAGAGAGAGCCATCATTTATTAGTCAAAGTCACAGCACTGTGTTATGTCTGCTGTTTATTTTGAGGCTCGTTATGGACTTTAGATGCCGTTTATTTTTGAATATTTATTAATACTATTTTACTTGGATGTCCATGTTTATACTGACCTCACATTATAGGTCCACCCAAACAACTGTCCACCCACTGAACATTTAAACTGGCTATTTTCGCTGCTCTCTGTGTACCCTGTAACTTACGCTGTTCTTTATCATGGATCAATTTGCTCAGTTTGCTATCATGGACTGTATTTGTACAGCGAAAATCCTGTTTTCCGTGATATGCTCTCGGTAAATACATTTTTAATGAAGCCCTTTATATACAAATGATTAAAGTGCACTACAACGATTACATGATGATAGTCTGTTACATAATGTTTGCATAATCCTGAGACACATATTCTTTTAGTTTGCACAATAGACCTTTATTCAAATTAACAATGCAATCAGGCTGCAGACTGAATTAATAGTGCTATGAATGCAGCCAAGAGCATGATGATATCTGTGTGGCTGATGACGTACTGTATTTAAGGAGACGGAATGGAAAAGAAAATAGAACAATTAGATCAAGAGGACAGAAGAGAGATAAACAGACAGTGAGATAAACCTAATCACCCTCAATTACTGCTATCACATGTGATCCTCTAACACAAATACTGTACACATGCATTATGTGTGATGTAAGCCACGGGGCGCCCCCTGCTGCTCAATGAAAACCCTGCAGATGTTTTCAACTCGAAATGACCCAATTTGTCAAAGGTGTTGGGAAGCACAGTACTGAGTGTATGTCATGAAAGAATCTTGAAACTTTACCTATTACCTAAAGTGATTTGTTTACATAGATAATAATTATATTTACATAGATTTCATTACATAATAATATTAACAATAATAAAAATCATCTTCATCATCAGCAGCAATTTCTACAGACAAAAAAAAATCGAGCTAAGAAATTATATACAAAATATTTTGTATTTTATGGAAAACTGCATTTAAAGCTGCAGTCCGTAAGTTTTGCCTCTTTGTCGCCATCTCTGTTTGAAACCTGCATTTGCAGTGATTTGCAGATTTATCTTCTTTATGTGGGTTGTGCTTCAGCATGGCTTCTCAGCGCGGATGAAGCCAATGTGTTATACTTTGCTGAATTGAAACATCAACATTGCGTGACTACGTGTATGTAGTGTGCATTATCGTTATCCCTAATTGAATGAATTAAGAGAATACGTGTGCTACTGTAACCTTATTACTCTATGAACCATTGAATACTGTCCAGGAGAAAAAAAAAAGCCATCTCTGTGTCCGTTTTTAGGTCATGCCATCTTTCAAAAGCTCTGCCGACACGTATTCTTGTTTTCGCTTTTCTTTTTTTTACTGCAGGCGCTCTGGAGTTCGAAGTCTTCTACTTTTTACCGCAGTTGTCAATGATAATTGTCGTTTTGAACTTTCTTATAAGCCACCATCTTAAGTTTGAATACATTCCAGCTGCTGTAAGAAGAGGTGGTATAGCCACGACAACAACGCAAAAACAAACATCAACAAACTCGTATTTCCCACGAATTCCAACTAGCATGACTCAGATTATAAAACATTACCAAAACCTTACCGCTGTGAATCAAGCTAAGGTAAGGAGTTTTGAACAATGATTGGTTATGTACTTGCTCAATAATTGATTTCGGATCATTTTTAACTGGACAGCCGTTTTAAAACATATTGGCAACACTTTACAATAAGGTCTCATCAGTTAATGTTAGTTAATGATTTAACTCCATTAAACATTTTGTTTTTCCGACGCAACTGATTTTAAAAATGCATTAGTAGATATTGAAATGAACATTAACTAATTAAGATGCATTCCTTGTTTTAAATCTTAATACTTCAAGATGGTGGTGACGATAACCCAGCTGTTATGACAGACAGATAGATTACAGAACAAAGATTAAAACCCGATAGACTTCTTTCAAACATTAAGACTGTATTATGAATATTTTCATGCTGTTTGAGTATTTTTCTTGTTTTAATGATGGGAAATGTCTGGTTGGTATTTTAAAACAGGATGTGAAGCAAAGATAATGCAGCATCATTTATCACATGCAGTCAAAACCCTCTCTGATATTCCAAAGGGTCCCAGACTGCATACATAAAACCTTCCTTTCAGCACGCGTTTGGCACATTCACGTGAAGTAATGCAACTCACCCTCAATTGCATAATCAAGGCCGTTTCTGGTGGGTCTGTTCAAGGCTGGGTACATGTTGAAAAGATTGGCCACAAAGGCCATGTTGAGCTTATGGTTTCCTGCCACCACATCCCGGGGAGTGACAAACTGTCTGCAATCCATGCGATCCGCCTGCCTCAGCATCAGCTCTGCTCGCTTTTCATCATCACGCTCCTAAAGGAGAGAGATATTCCATTTGAGTAACTGTGCTTAAATCTGAAAGATCTGAAGCATTGCTCTAAAGCTGAAGATTATCTAGAAGACATCTGCCGAAACAAGAATAATGGCTGTTTTGTACTGTGCCACAATGAATGAACAATATGAGGACTACGAACACTACGTTTTACATCCTCATTCAGTATTCTAAGATACTTTATTTGAATTGAAAAACAGACAGTGTTTACATGATTTTATATTATTATTCGGTATAAAAGATTTGCACATCCATTCAGAGTTCATCATTGGTTTTCATTCCAAATTTAGTCATTTTTTTTTTTATTTTTTTTTTATTTCAATTTTAGTATTAGTTATTTTAGTACATCAAGTTAAACTAAATGAAAATGAGAAATATCTGTAGCATGTAGTAAATGATTCATGATGAAGTTTAATTACATAGGCTTATGGTTTTGAAAAAAAAAAAAATAGTAGTGATGAATTAACAATAAATAAACAAAATCGTTATAATCTACAGACAAACAAACATCTTTACAAAGACTCGCCAAACACTCATAACCGATGTCTCTTCTTCTTCTTGTTGTCTTTTTGTTCTCATATTTCTGTTCACTTTGTTTTCACAGCAGTCAGTGTTGGGTATAAAAGAGGTGCCCTCTTATCTGCACTAAATTATCTGTTGACTTTCTCAGTGAAAAGACAAAGGCTGTTGACGAAACATTCAGACTGACTTACATTCAGACCAGACATGTCAATGTCAATCCTCATCTCAACATCCCCGTCTCCTTTAGGCGAGATCTGACCAAGCAGGTGGAAATATGCCCTGGAGTCCTGAGAGCATTATATATCAACAGTCAATATCAACTGACATGCAAATAACAGCCAGACCAAAGGCATTTATTGTTTTTTATGTAGGCTTTCATTTATAGGCTTGTCATTAATTTACTCAGCATATAACCTGTGCGGTGTTTAAAAATATACAACAAATGGCAAAAAAAACAAAAAATAAAAAAAAATTGCTAATATAAATAAAAAATAAATAATTATATATATATATATATATATATATATATATATATATATATTTTGATTATATCTATATATAATTTTTTTTAAATTTTTTTGGACATTTATGTGTTCCAATTTTAAGGGATTGTCCAAAAATGAAAATTCTTGAAATTTACTCACACTCAAGTTGTCCCAAAACTGTAGAATTTCTTTCTTCTGCTGACAAGAAAGAAGATATTTTGAATAATGTCAGTAACCAAACGGTTGATGGACCCCATCAACTGTTTGGTTCAATCTTCAAAATATCTTCTTTTGTGTTCTACAGAAGAAAGAAATTCATACTTGTTTGGGACAACTTGAGTGTGAGTAAATGATGACAGAATCATTTTTGGGTATACTATCCCATTTAAAACTTCAAGTGCCAAAATATATTACAAAATGCACTTAAACTAAATATACATTAAATTTCAATAAATCTACACTCCTTAATAATGTATATTTATCATATACTGTTAAAATGTTTGCTCTCTTATGCTAATCAAAGCTGCCTTTATCTGATCAAAAATACAACAGTAAACAGTAATAATATTATTACAGCTGTTTTCTGTTTGAATGCATATTAAAATGTCATTTATTCCTGTGATCAAAGCTGAATTTTCAGCATCATTACTCCTGTATTCAGCGTCACATGATCCTTCAGAAATCATTCTATGTCATGTTCATTTGCTGCTCAAGAAAAAAAAAAATGCTTTTGTCAGTGCTTTTGCGTTTTCTTGCAAAATGTTTATGTTTCCCCGAGAAACTTTGCATTTGCCTTCAAAATGTTTTGCTTTGCACCGAGAAACTTTGCGTTCGCTCACAAAATGTTTTGCGTTTCCCTAAAAAGCTTTGCATTTGCTTTCAAAATGTTTGCATTTCCTCGAGAAATGCCGCGTTCGCTCGCAAAATGTTCTGTATTCCCCCGAGAAGCTTTGCGTCCGCTCACAAAGAACACAAAAGTTTTGCGAGCGAATGAACAATTTCCTGGGGGAATGCAAAATGCAATCATTCCACCCATCTCATACTTTTTTTCCACCACAATGTCCCTTTAGGGTCTCCGTACTTTACTGTAACGTTTGATCAATTTAACGTATCATTGTTGAATAAAAGTATTGATTTCTTTCAAAATTAAATAAATAAATAAAATTAATAAAATAAAATAAATAAATGAAAATCTCAATGACCCCAAACGTTTGAATGGTAGTGTATTTGAAAAAAAAAAAAAAAAAAAAAAATCAGTCCAAAGCCTAGTTCTAATGGAGAGATGTGAATTATCAGCAATGACTGAATGATGAATGAACGACGATGACTTCTGTGATGAAGCATAAACTACCTTGATATCGTCACTGAAGTTTCTGATTTGTTGCCAGCCAGCAGCTCTGAGGTGATAGTTGACCCATCGCAGCAAAATGTCCTCAGGGGACATTGACATCAGGTGGTCCAACTCTTCTGACTCATCGAGTAATGCAATTAGAGCTACACAGACAGAAACACACAGACACGTGTTATTGAAAGCTCTTAAGAGACGTCACTCACGTACATGCATGCTTTTATTTATTTATGGCAGCAATTAGTAACCCCAACGGATGGTTCCAAGATTACTAAAAATCAATTTTGACTCCTACAGCAGAGTAATGACCTTCATTGCGTGAGATCTCAATGTCAGCGAAGAGGCCGATTTTAATGATTTGCCAGAGGAGGCCGAGCACGAGGTGCGGGGTCCCTGCTTTCATGTCCTGAGCATCGATGTTGACCACCGTGCAGCCAATCGCCGAAGCAGAGTTTAGTGCCAACATCAAATTCTCCTGGTTTAGGAAAGAGGGCAGTAAAGAAATAAATAGAACTTTATTTGTTGTCTTTCATTTATGCACATATATTATACATATACAGGGAGTGCAGAATTATTAGGCAAGTTGTATTTTTGAGGATTAATTTTATTATTGAACAACAACCATGTTCTCAATGAACACAAAAAACTCATTAATATCAAAGCTGAATATTTTTGGAAGTTTTAGTTTTTAGTTGAGCTATTTTAGGGGGATATCTGTGTGTGCAGGTGACTATTACTGTGCATAATTATTAGGCACCTTAACAAAAAACAAATTTATACCCATTTCAATTATTTATTTTTACCAGTGAAACCAATATAACATCTCAACATTCACAAATATACATTTCTGACATTCAAAAACCAAACAAAAACAAATCAGTGACCAATATAGCCACCTTTCTTTGCAAGGACACTCAAAAGCCTGCCATCCATGGATTCTGTCAGTGTTTTGATCTGTTCACCATCAACATTGCGTGCAGCAGCAACCACAGCCTCCCAGACACTGTTCAGAGAGGTGTACTGTTTTCCCTCCTTGTAAATCGCACATTTGATGATGGACCACAGGTTCTCAATGGGGTTCAGATCAGGTGAACAAGGAGGCCATATCGTTAGATTTTCTTCTTTTATACCCTTTCTTGCCAGCCACGCTGTGGAGTACTTGGACGCGTGTGATGGAGCATTGTCCTGCATGAAAATCATGTTTTTCTTGAAGGATGTAGACTTCTTCCTGTACCACTGCTTGAAGAAGATGTCTTCCAGAAACTGGCAGTAGGACTGGGAGTTGAGCTTGACTCCATCCTCAACCCGAAAAGGCCCCACAAGCTCATCTTTGATGATACCAGCCCAAACCAGTACTCCACCTCCACCTTGCTGGCGTCTGAGTCGGACTGGAGCTCTCTGCCCTTTACCAATCCAGCCACGGGCCCATCCATCTGGCCCATCAACACTCACTCTCATTTCATCAGTCCATAAAACCTTAGAAAAATCAGTCTTGAGATATTTCTTGGCCCAGACTTGACGTTTCAGCTTGTGTGTCTTGTTCAGTGGTGGTGGACTTTCTGCCTTTCTTACCTTGGCCATGTCTCTGAGTATTGCACACCTTGTGCTTTTGGGCACTCCAGTGATGTTGCAGCTCTGAAATATGGCCAAACTGGTGGCAAGTGGCATCTTGGCAGCTGCACGCTTGATTTTTCTCAGTTCACGGGCAGTTATTTTGCGCCTTGTTTTTTCCACACGCTTCTTGCGACCCTGTTGATTATTTTGAATGAAACGCTTGATTGTTCGATGATCACGCTTCAGAAGCTTGGCTATTTTAAGACTTCTGCATCCCTCTGCAATATATCTCACTATTTTTGACTTTTCTGAGCCTGTCAAGTCCTTCTTTTGACCCATTTTGCCAAAGGAAAGGAAGTTGCCTAATAATTATGCACACCTGATATAGGGTGTTGATGTCATTAGACCACACCCCTTCTCATTACAGAGATGCACATCACCTAATATGCTTAATTGGTAGTAGGCTTTCCAGCCTATACAGCTTGGAGTAAGACAACATGCATAACGAGGATGATGTGGTCAAAATACTCATTTGCCTAATAATTCTGCACTCCCTGTACGTTATAGAATATACACAAATATTCTAAAGGCTAGCTATAACTATCAAAACTCTAATAATCATTCTAATTCTAAGAGAATAGGGAAGTACACACCACAAGTATGAAAATAACGACATAAAGGAACAAAACTAAAAACATGGATAGCCAATCATAATCCACTTGAATTAAATAGCTCAGACGACATAACTGAAGCGCATGCTTATAATAAACAGAACGTTATCAAGTGGTGATGTGGATTGCTAATATAGTCATTATCGTTATCTATATAACTATCATTCTGTGTGTGAGTGGGTCTTAAAGATAATAAAGATAAAGTACATTAGAAGCTCCCAAAACTCGCCAAGAACATGCCCATGTTATCTTTGACCCAAAATAAAAAGTTATAAAATCATTCTAATAGTTATTAAATCTATTTATATATTCTGAATAATCAAAAAGTGGTAAAACTTTACAATAATATTCCATTTGGTAGCATTAGTTTAATACATTATGAACTAACAATGAAAAACACTAAAAAAAAAAAGTTTTTAAATACTTCTTAACTTCTTAATTTTTTTATTAATACATTATTACATTATTTACAATCAAAAGTTGTATTATTATTATTATTTATAATGAACTAAAAATGAACAGCTGTATTTGAAAGGATGAGTAAATACTGTAACAAATCACTCAATGTTAGAATAATACTAATGACTAAGAGTACGTTTGCATGACAACAATGCAGTAAAAATGGAAAAGTTTTTCCTTTGGCTTGCTTAAGTTGGGGACACTTGCTTGATATTCAGCAGTGTTTCTGATATGCCTGCATTGGCGTCGTTGTATACAAACTGAGCTGAGCCGGACGATTACGTCACTGTTTTCTGCAGTGCTGATATACATAAATTAACTAGACTAATAACTACTGATATTTGCAACGGAATGAATCAATAATATATAGAATAAGCTGCACAATGACACCATTTTCTTATTAATGTAAAGCTGCTTTGCCACAATTTGCATTGTAAAAAGCGCTATATAAATAAAGATGACTTGACTTGACTTGACTTGACTTTGGGTAAAGACGACACTGTCAAAGTGATCCCGTTCACACGGATTCATGAAAATGACTAAAAAGCTGTGTATTATTCATGCCTGACCAGTAGTTGACTGAACTAAAAATACACATGTGCATGACGTCACGGTTTTCACAAATTCACCATTTTATAGTTTACATAGAGATGATAATGGTATCGTTTTTTTCAAAAAACGTTGTTTTCAAAAATTACATTTCCAAGTCCCTAAAACGCTGTTGTCTTGTAAATGAATGATCAAAATGCATAAAAAGTTGTATGTTTTTATTTTTAAAACAGCTCCTAATTAATAAGAATTGAAGTCACATTGTGGCATTAACTGTCGAAAAAAAAACAATTGTGTTTTTTTTTTTTTCTAGGAGGGGGTTGAGTATCCCCCCATTAGGTGAGGTTTTCAAAGATCTTCATTCTGATGTTTTTTGTTTGTAAAAGTGAGCGCACTTACAGTCATTGTAAATGGAGTGCATTTCTTTGTGTTGATGACCCGCTCATCAATGGTGTCCGGCTGTGAGAGGTTGATCATTTTGCTGCAATGGAACGGGCAAGAGGTTGTTAAACATTAAACTCTTATTTATCAGTAAACATGATGAATAAGTAATAGCAGTGTAATTACACAGTAAACCAGTCATTCTTATATTACCACAGCAATATTCCATCTTTTACGGATTTGAATAAACTGTCAGTTTCCGGATCCATTGGGATCAGATGTTTGCAGTCAGGATCTTTTGCCAAGGACTTATTGATCCAGTTGACAAAGGCCACTTTTTCTTCATCTGAGAACCGTTTATAAAAACAAAACATTAGCAAAATTACATTTGGTCCACTTGTGTCAGGGATCATTCATTTACAAATGTCACTTTAAACCGTTTGACTCTTCGGAAGCCGGGCTCAAGCACAGCAGGAACTGCTCAGAGGCTTGATTTTTATGTGTTTCCAAGTGAAACAGGACATTCAATACGAAAATGTTGATAGAGACAGACTTGATTTATTTAACAGGAATTCATTGGATGGTGAAAAGGGGGCATTGCATGGCAGAATGAAAGGGGGCAGCTGGAGATTTATGTCATCGGCCGAAAATAAGCCAAAGCAAGTTATTACATCTTGATGAATGATGATAAATGTTTTTTTTTCTTTTGAAAAAAAACAAAAAACAAAAAAACAAAATGCACATTAACTGTTTCCCACCAAAATTCCTGTATTTACTATTATAAGGCAGTGGGCACTGTGACGCATCTTCTGAAATAGTACAGCATCTCCAGATCTAAAAACAAACTAAGAAGAAGATCTGCATGAACATTGGCTGCATTTAAGACAAATTTTTTTATGTCCTTCCCTCACTAACTTCCCTCTGTCTTGTTCACTTGGATGCAAGTCATTGCTTACATTGCACTAGTGCCCACTACGGGCGGACCCCTTGCAATATGTTTAAATGCAACCCCCTAAACCCTTGATCTTGAATCAGTAATGGACCATTTGTATTATATACACTTTTTTATGCACCCTTCTATATGTGTATGTTTGGGCTCTTGGAGAAAATTACACAAACAATACAGTCAATTATAAAAAACACAGTCAGCTCAAGGTAGCTACAAGTATTATCCGGTTAAATGAACCTAAAATAAGTTCACCATCATACGTGTGGGGTGGGGGTAAATTAAGCACGATCTGCAGTGATGTCACAATAGTGTTGCATTGTGGTCTACGGATCTGCCCGAAGAGTGCATACTGAAAAGACTCGCTCCCTCGCACCAAAATCAAGGGGTTGAGGGTCTGTCCAAATAAACTTCCCTCGTCAGAGGGGATTAGGCAAGTGATGAGGGAAGTTTCACTTTAAGCGAGTGTATGTCTAAAAGTGGAGTCAAACACAGCCCAGAAAGAGCTGATAGAAGCATTCTTTACGCATAAGTAAGCAATGTAAACATTAAACAGCATAAAAGTCAAAACTGCCTAAGTATACAATTGTGAAAACTTTGGACTCTACGGGGAAAGAGTTAAGAACTAAGGAACATTTAAATTCTATATTTACTGTCTACATTATTGTCTTTGATGGTTCCATGAAGAGAGATTAACATTCATGAAACCTGTCTAGCAAAAAAGGTTCTTTGGATTATTAAAAAGTTCTCCACACTAAGAAAACAAAAATGGTTGTTTTACGATTCTTTACGAATGGATATATTTACAGTTCTTTGGGGAACTCAAAATGGTTCTTCTAAGGCGTCGGTGAAAACATTCTTTTTTGGAACCTTTATTTTTAAGAATGTAGGGGATGTACATGTCACCACCTGAGTAAGAATGCTGCGTTCCTTCACTTGAGATCTTTGATGTTCCTCCAAATGAACGAATCCCATCCCGCCTGGAGATGCACTTGCGGAAGGTTTCTCTCACTTCTTTACTTCTTAGCTCTTGGAATATCTGAAGAATTTATTGAGATCTGAACTTTCAAAGTGCGACAGCCGAGGTATGCTTTGACCAATAACAACTCATCAAGACTTCAAGAGAAGACAAAAACTTACCACAACAAACTCTTCAAAACTGATCTTCTCGTCTTTGTTGGTATCACCGGCAATGAACTTCTCCACAATCTCCCGTATCTTGTATCCCGGAATGTGAAAGCTGGCTTCTCGAAAGAGCTCTTGAAGCTCAAAATCGCTCACATAGCCGCTGTTATCAATATCTAGAATGAGAGACTTAGAGTTTTAATAATAGATTTTATTCTAGTTGAATTCTTCATTGCAGAAAATCTTTAACACCATACTTCAGGATTCCGTAAAAATGATCAATTATGTCTGTAGAGCCATGTGATATTCGATGATCAGCCGTCATGACACGTTTATGTACACATTGACAATGTTTGTCAAGCACCATGTTAGATGATTCAAGCACATTTCACATGTTCTAATGCATAATTTATTAAACCTACAGTGAGATTCATGCGGTTTTACTGACCGATTTTGTTGAAAGCCTCTCTCAGTTCCTCCAGATCTTCTCGGGAGATCTGTGTGACGTTGTTCTCCATGCTGGTCTCCTCACAGCAGTTCTCACCATGCAAAAGACCTGGAAAAAAGGTCCACACAGAGAGTTTGTGCGCTATATACCTTGTTTGCTCAACGCTGTATCTCTATGATAAGCAAATCCACGATTGACTCAGCTGGTAAAAATACTTCATGAAATGCGGTTATAAATGGGTATAGTTGACGTACAGTACCTGTCAAAAGTTTGAGGTTGGTGAGAATTTTTATTGTTTTTGAATAAAATTCATTCACTGTAAAAAATATGTTAATAGGTCAACAATAAGTTCCCTTACTATATACAGGGGAAAACCTTACATTTCGTGTAATTGTGCAGTAAAATACAGTAAAACACCTTTAATGCATTCTTATTTACCTCACCTTGTGGAAAAGCTATTGTGATGAACTTTGATTCATCATGTGGCGTTCTCTTTACAACCAGTTTTATTATGCTGGCTTGTAAATTACACAGGTTTTTTTTTTTTTTTAATGGTAAAATTTACAGGTTATTCTGTAAATATTTAACTATATTAAATATCAAAAATATTTAACAATTTAACTGTATTTTTTCCAGAATTATCCGAGCAACCACAATCGCCATTTTTTTTAACTTAAAGACTGTTATTACAATTTTATTACACTGTTATTACTTCCTGTGGCATTTTCAACGTCATAACTCCAGTCTTCAGTGTCACATGATCCTTCAGAAATCCTTCTAATAGGATGATTTGCTGCTCAGGAAACATGTCTTATTATTATTAATGTTAAAAACAGCTGCTTAATATTTTGTGTGGAAACCATGATACATTTCTTCAGGATTCTTTGTTTAAAATAACTTCATTTATTTGATAAATGAATAACATACATGCCTTTACTGTCACCTTTGATTACATTAAAGCATCCATGCTTAATAATAGTATTCATTTTTTTTCATTTAAAAATGAATAAAACAAAATCTATTTTTACATCTGCATCGAGAATTTTGGTTTCAACATTTTAACCCCTCTTTGTCTTCACTAGTTTATTTTAAATGGTGCTGGGGTGTGATCAATTGATTTTAAAAGTCCAAGTATTCAATTTAGCCTTAAAATAAAATGTTATATGAGACCATAAAATGTTAGGAGAAAAAAAAACTATTAGCACAATGCTAGTCTAGCATGTTGACATGCCAACACAGAAATATTAGTTGAATAATCAGAAAATGAAAGCTACCGAACACACAAAAAAGCATGTTTTGATGAGATAAGACAGAAAAATCAAAGCTTGAATGCTGCGTGTGAAAACGATACCTTTCTTCTTAAAAAGTCCCGGGACTCAGCTTCAGATCACCCTAGAAAAGATGCAGCTTTTCTGGTCGAATCCACTGCAGTGACGTCTGTCCTCTCATACAGCATATGTGGAGCTCGTGAATATAGTGCTACGTAAGAGACCTTTGGCCTGTAATGTCTATTAAAGGCGAGGGCTTCGTACTAAGACAGATCTGGAGTTAACGTTTAACACCTAACCCGATGCTGTGTCAGCTGAGGCTGTCATGACATTTGTTTCCGGTACTAATTCTAGAAATGACATGTGAGTATACTTTATACTTTATACCCAAATAACTTTGTGACCTAACAAAACAGCTTCACATTTCATTGGCTTTGTTATCAAAGCTCATATAACAAGCTTGATGCTGTCACACAAATAAAGCCATAAACACATAATCTAGAAGGACTCATTGATAAAAGATAAAATAAACCGTTTAACTGGTCTTATAACTAGAGCAACTAGACAAAAGAGCAGAATGAAAGTACAGTAATGATACAGGAGACACACTTTTCCAGAGTGCCTCATGATAGCCTCCTGCCTTGTAATAAGACCTTATCAGCTGACTTGATGATTGGAAAAAAGGAATCACCAGTCATAAAACGAAAGAATGTGCTGAAAAATAATATTCTACCACACGAGTGTGTCTTCTGTGCTGTTGAACTCACTGGAGGGGGAACAAGAAACCTCAGCTGACAGATGTTTGACAACAGACCTTCATGTTTTAAGCATGAGCATTTGCTCATTGTAAGAGAATCCATTGTAAACCTTAATTTCATGATAGAGCCACTACAAATAATTAATAAAATTCCCAACTGACCCTTCGCAAAGACCCGCCCCCTTTAGTTACTGTTGCTGTGTCCGACAAACCATGCGCTCTCACGCCACACGTCATCAAACACATCTCCGAACAAAGAGGACACCGACAACGCAGAGCAGGTTACTTTGGATATGAAACAGTTTCATATTTCAAATATTGTAATTTTTTAAAGAAGTAAACAATAAATACTGTAAAGTGGCTCTTTAATGTGTCGTGACAGATTAAAGCGGCTCCTGAACCCATCATCTCTATGATCTATCATAACTAGTTCATTTATAGCATCAAATAAACATGAATGGACATCGGAAAGACGTGAGGACACACAATTTCTCAAGTTCACGTTCACCAAGGTGAATCTACTAACTCCCCTGACTGCTTTGTCAGACAAAATGGTGGATTTGGGGTTATGATTGGTCAGATCGCCTGCCGGTGAAGGGTCATTATAATCTGCAAGTTTACTGGACTTTTAGGCCACTTTGAAGTTAAATGTAGGGTCCTGATTTATAATGAGTGTCTTTATTTTGTACTGACATTTAAATGAATCATCGGTAACACTTTATTTTACTGTCATTGTTACATATGTTACATGTAGTTATTATAATAATAACAACAACTGTAAATTATGCATAATTACATGCAACTAACAAAAATAATGCAAATTTAGAAAAACAACCACAAGAATCGTTTCAGGAAATTAAAAAGTCATCACGGTAATACCTGCATCCTTATTCAGGCTGAAACAGTGAAACAAACTCTTAGAGAAACACACAATCAGCTTACCACTTACAAAGCTACTCACTTCCCGTTTTCAGGGGATCCAGGTAACAGTTGCCATGCACTAAAAGATCTTTGAGCAATCCACAATACAGAAGCAATGCAGATATTCTCCTTAGTTAAAAAAGCTTATATATTTTGGATGAACAAATGGGTTGAAAAGCAGCCGTATCGAGGCCCAAGAATGTTTCACTGATACCTAATACTGAGCTCACTCCTTTAAGAGACTCATCGGCCTCTGGGCTGCCACCTGCATTATTGATTGCTCTGAAAAGAGGATCGGTTATCAGTTATCTCCAAGTCCCTTGCAGCAGGAAGTAGGTTAAGTATACCATCCATAATTCCTGTAGTTTAATATAATCTTACTTCAGTGGACAGCGCATGTACAGACAAAAACTATTACAACTAGTTTCGGTAACACTTCGTTTGTGTCCTTGTTACATGTATGGTTATAACAGTAAATTATGCACATTTACATGCAACTAACCCCAATCCAAACCCTAATCCTAGTAAGTATAGGCCTACATGTATAATTACACTGTAACAAGGACACCTTAAAATAAAGTTCAACCTTAGTTTAAAGTTCCATTTTATATTTGTGTTCAACAGAGTTATTGTCAGGGTTATCCGCTGGAGTGCCCTCACACAGCCACTAGAGGGCACTCAACCTCAGACACTCACTCATTTACACACACTACATTTCCCATGAGCCTTCATGCCTGGGACTGATTGCACCTACACCTGCCATGCATCACACCACACTATCTAAGCACCCTGCACACACACACATTTGCGAAGTCTTGATTTACTGTTGTGATCTTTATTATTATTGATATTAGGCTGGGTTTTTTACAGACAGGGCATAGATTAAGCCGGGTTATTGGTCTTAGTTCAATTGGGACATTTAAGTAGCTTTTATAAACATGCAATGAAAAAAAAAACATTACTGGTGTGCATGTCAAGACAAAACAATGGCACTATTGACATAAGCAATGACTCGGTTTTAGCCTTGTCTGTGAAAACAGAGGTCAATGTTTTATATAACTACTGCTGGCAAAACATATGATGATGAAGTTGATGATGATAATAACTAATGTATTGTTTTCATCTAAAGTCATTAACTGCATGATGATGTCACACTGTAAATATAGTAACAACAACAATATTAGTAGCAGTAGCTATAGTAGTAGTAGTGGTATTGTTATTATTAATGACATGCAATGTAAGTTTCAAAAAGTAAAACAAGTCTGTGTTGCCCTGCTCACAAGCGGTGGCTGCACTCAACAATCTATCAACAAGCAGGCCCGTATATGACAGATAATTTCCCTTGCCAGTAACAGAATCATATCAGATTACAGTATAACTCTAATACCCTGTGAAACACGAATGAAATGGATTTGAAAATGGACTTTAACAGAGTTCAGTAGATGTAGCAATAAGGGAAAATATCATTTCATAATATATCAGTAATAATAATGAATGAATGATCTATCATGCAGTTCCATCATACCGTTAATAAAAATGAATTACAAAGCAAAACAGCCACAACCTCACCTATAATTGTGCTATTTGGTCTCTTGGTCCAAAAAAATAGCCTGTGGAGTCCTCTTGTGATAAGCGCCATGGTTTTCTTCCAATGCAGTTCTGGAAAACTGAAATATCAGACAACAAGCCACAGACCTGGAAATCGCATAAAGATCCCACTGATCATGGCGAATGGACAGTGTCGTGAGAGATGTCTTAAAGAATAAGAGAGGGAAACAAGCCTGCAGCACCTATGAATCAACCCTTCTGTGCACCTACATTCCCACACACAATGCAACTTTTTGGGTTGAAGCAATAACTTGCTTCACAGTATGGCAAGACTCCAGCCTAATACGCTGCTGCAGTGGCCTGTTTACTTGCATTATCCTAATCTCCCTTCAAAACCATTTTAGAGAGTGATAGAGTGAATAACGTCATTTTTTTTTTCTTTAACAACCTTATTTTATTCATGTAAATTATTCATTATGTTATTGTGTAAACGTGTGAATAGCCTATAGTGGGCTAAAAGTGGAGAACACAGTGAGCGACAGAGATGAACAAACAGCAGATGGCGCCAACTACAAAGAAGTTACCTGAACAGCCAATGTCGGTGTGTTTGTTGTGAATTAACTATCCCTATGTCATTGTTCTGGACTTATATAACAGAAAAATCTGATTTTAATCCCAAAGAATCCTTGTTTTAATACTCGGTTTCCAACCTTTATAAACCAAAGGAACCCCACCATGACCCTCTTCCAGCCCAGCCAATAAAGGATAAATTTGATAATGCTTCATAAAAACTTTCATTAAAACCATTATATATTATACATCAGATATAGAATATACAACAAATGCTGTAGTGAAAAATGTAAATACCCTGCACAAAAAAAAAAAAAAAATATTTGAGGAGGAAAAAAACCCTGCATGCTTTTATTTTCAAGGCAGAACTCCATACACTCACACACTCAAAAAAGAAGCTTTACCTTTAGGGGTAAAACTGTTTGTCACTGAAGCCCTTAAAAGGACATCTTTGTACCTTATCAACCCCTGAAAGGTTCATAGTATAGAAGCCTATCGTCAAGTATTGCTGTTCTAATGTACTAAAACACAGCTTTTCAGGTTAAAAAGGGTGCGAAGATTTCCTTTTAAGGGTACTGCCCCAGTGACAAGCAGTTGTACCCCCAACAGTACAGTTTTTAAACTTTTTTCAGTTAAAAGTAACTTAAAATATGTATAAAGGCATATTTTATAAATGGATAGGGTACATACATTTTTTTTTTAGACATAATTTAAGATCATAGAGTTGCATAGAGTGACTGAACTCTATAAATGTTATACTTCGTGATATTTAGCGCATCATGTTGCTATGTGGGCTTGTGACCAGTGAGATTTGACAGACGTAGACAAGAACCAATAGCGTCATTAGTAGACGCCAAGACGCTCCGGATTCCACCATTCAGCGCTTAAGGGAGGCGGAACTTTTTTTTCCTTTTTTTGCCATTTATTTCGTGCGGCACCAATTGTTTAGTGCACGCCCGGACAACAGAGCAGAGGCTGGGTACCAGATTGGGAGGATGCCTTTCTTTTGATTTCGTGTGTTTTAGAGGAACTTTGTGCACACAGCGTTTTCTTACCTTTGAGCTCAAATGATCGTGCACGCTTCTATATCGCCATTTTACCCCAGCCCGTGGCCCGGACGTGAAATGCTCTCGGGATGAGTCCCCGTCGCTTTTCATCGGTAAGCAAAACGAAATGTGCTTGAGTTCGCTTTGTGAGCCGTTAAATAATAGGAACGGCACCCGTTGTATGGCACCCGAATGAAACCCTGCGCATTGCGGTGCGGTTTATTTTCGTTTCGTTTCGTATTTTGGAGCGTCGGGCATCCCCTCCTCTCCCACGCATCACCTAATCGATAATCGATTACATGGACTTGGGGCAGATGTCACGCTTTCTTCTATGCCATCATTGCTGCATGTGATTCACTGCAGCTCTATTTGGGACATTACTGGTTCTTCTGTGTCATAAATGAAAAACAAACCCTACCCTCTAAAATTCACACCACCATGGGAGAAGAATGCTGGCTTTGGAAGAAAACACAAGTCTTGCACAAGAAGTCACACCAAAATAATAGCCAACCCTGGAATTGTGATGAAAGTGCTCCGGCGGAAGAAGATCATCATGTTTCTGGCCTATTTTCTGCTGGTGGCTCTGACCATGCTGAACCTGGCTAACTACAAATGGACCAAAGAGCCTCAGCAATGCAACCAGCCAGTGCAGGGAGTGAACTTCCAAAGCAGATCAGACATCCGTTACCTTTACAAAGCCCCGCAGGTCAAGAAGAGGCAGCTGGTGTACGTGTTGACCACTTGGCGGTCGGGCTCGTCTTTTTTCGGTGAGCTTTTCAACCAAAATCCTGATGTGTTTTTCTTGTACGAGCCTATGTGGCATATTTGGCAGAAGCTGTACCCGGGGGACGCGGTGTCCCTCCAAGGAGCGGCCAGGGACATGCTGAGCTCTCTTTACAGGTGCGATTTCTCCGTTTTTCAGTTGTACAACAGTCCCGGGGGGAAGAACATAACCTCACTTGGCCTGTTTGGGGCCGCCATCAATAAGGTCATCTGCTCCTACCCCTTCTGTTCGTCCTACAGGAAAGATGTGGTGGGAATGGTGGATGAAAAGGTTTGTAGGAAGTGTCCTCCGCAGAGCCTTCAGATGCTGGAGGAAGAGTGTTTAAAGTACAACACGATCGTGATAAAGGGAGTTCGCATTTTGGACGTTAACGTTCTGGCTCCTCTAATGGAGGACCCCTCTCTGAATCTGAAAGTGATCCACCTGGTTCGAGACCCCAGGGCGGTGGCCAACTCCAGGATTAAATCTAGACATGGACTCATTCGGGAGAATTTGCAAGTCGTACGCAGCAGGGACCCCAAGCTTCGTCGCGTGCCGTTTGTGGACCCCAACCACAAAATGAACAAGAAAGACAGTTCAGACTACCACTCCATCGGCGCCATGGAGGTGATCTGTGAACAGATGTCTAGAACTCTGAAAACTGCTCTTCACCCTCCCAACTGGTTCAAAGGCAAATACATGACGGTACGCTACGAGGACCTGGTGGAGAACCCCATAAAGACTGTTCGGAACGTTTATCGCTTTGTTAATCTTTCAGCCAACCACGAAATTGAGATCTTTGCTATGAATATGACCACGGGACCAAACGCCTCCACCAAACCGTTCATCGTGTCCTCCAGGAACGCGACACAAGCGGCCAGTGCCTGGAGAACTGTGCTGAACTACCAGCAGATCAGACAGGTGGAGGAATATTGTCAGCACGCCATGTCTCTGCTGGGATACCTGCGCGTTCGCACCGCCGGTGAGGCCAAGGATTTGAGCAGACCGCTACTGACAGTGCCCAAAATATGAATCGCCGCCAAAGACGTTCGATGTTTTGCATTTGTGCTGATAACAGCCTGGTACTCATTATTCTGTTCAAACTGTTATTTATGTTCAATGCTTAATGGCTCAGTGGAATGTATCTGTTTAAATCATACTGTGCACAGCCACTTACTGTTTGTTGGGACCAGAATATTGTCTGTGCATCACCACCTGTTTGACCAAATAAGAAAGAAGTACTTTGTCAATGACGTGTCCTTGATCATTAAAGCTATGCCGAGATATTTATTTAATCAAACCATTTAGATTTTGCATTCACTGCTTTCCGCACTGCTCGAACCAAAGCGATCTTTTCAGTCTAATTCAGATGCGTGAATCATCTGAGGTGTGCTCTAGTTCCTGTAGAGATTTTCTCTGGGTTAACGCACTCATGGCATAGCGTTCTCGTTATGCAGTACATTTTCACGTCTTCATTTACGGGATAAAATATTATACATAATATTCCACTGGTTATTAATACGTAATTAATTGTCGGTCGCAATTACTTACACTATAGAGTTGAAACACAAATAAGTCTGAAAGAAAGGTTTCCACTGAAGAAAGCCAGTCAAACGTGTTTAGAGCAACATGAGGGGGAATAAACCATGGCAGTACTTGCAGTATTCCAGAAGTTTCTCTTTCTTTTCTGTCGTTCTTTCACTTTCCTCCTGTTTTATTTTGTAATGTCACTTTTAACTAACAAAAGTCAGTTCCTCAATGGCATCATCCTATATAAAATGACTATTTTGAACAGGAAAACAACAGCGTCGCAATTAGCAGTGTATTTGAGGAATTCTGTGATGTTGGTATTGTGTTATAATTCAGGTTGTTTCACTCAACATTCCATCTTGAGTGATCAAATTACAGAAATGATAATGCCAGCACTTTTAAAGATGCCTAAAATTGACGCCCTTATGTAAGTCTGTCTCTTTGAGCAACGGCTAACTTTAGCTTTTCATTTCCTTCCTGTTATGCAAGTTACAATTCAATTTTAGATGCTTGAGCTTGACGTGAAAATACATCTAAAGATCTTCTACACCCTTTAAATTTAAAGGTACTGCATAACAGGAATGACCCAGCCACTATGAATGTGCTGCGGGGTTTGAGAGCAACTCACTCCCACCTACATTTTCTCTCAGTTCCACTTTTAACTCCACACAAGAAGCCTGCATTTCCCTTTTGCGATGCAAATTTTTTGTTATCAATACAAGGTTGAAGGAATAATACTCATTGCTGTTTTCCTGACGTGCGAGTGTTTGAAACATCGAGGAAATTAATTTGTGATTATGTGATGAACTAAACATTTCTGTCTTCTCTGCAGTGGCTTTGTAGACAGACATGAAAACATCTTAAAAAAGGGTTTTTCAGCCTCCCCTTTAGCAAAAGAGCCCCATCACTTTGAACGTATGCAAATACATTTTATCACACCACCTGCATTTATTTCATTTAAATTACTCTCCGCAAGAAATCTGGACAGCTTCAATATAGATCCATGGCTGTGTTTATCCTCTCCTGGTAGTGTTGCCACACGACGCTTTTCACTTCCATTCAAACACCTAGAAGATTTTGGTCAATGCTCAAGTTCGTATTTGCTTCAATACAACAAACTCCAAAGCGGCATGATTGCTGAAAATGCAGTAAATAGCATTTCTTTGATTATTTTTAGAAGTAGTATTATTTATTAGTTATAATAATTTTATAACAAAAATAATAATAATACATGTTTCTTGAGTAGCAAATCAGTCTGAAGCATGACGTGACACTGATGACTGGAGTAATGATGCTGAAAATTCAGCTTTGCCATCACTGGAATAGACTATTTTCAATTGTAATAATATTTCTCTGTGCATTTGTATTTTTGATCAAATGAATGCAGCATAAGTCACTTCTTTCAAAAGCATAAAACAAACTAAAGACTCTAAAATGTACTGTACTCTATATATATCTGTACCAGAGCAAAAGCTATTTTAAGAACCAAACGGCAGAGATGTGAATGGCATGCCGCTCTGTTCGTAACAAGTCAGCAACAGTAGAGGCATTTAAACAGTGGCAAACTGTCAACCGTAGCAGACTACAAATCACAGACAATCGGTCTGTCTCTCAGGAGTATCCAGTGGCTGAATTCTTGAAGTGGGCCGCAGCGTCTCTGGTGTTGCTATTGCAACCGTGTGTGAGAGTGACTGAGCGAGAGGAAATCGCGAGAGAGCGGCTTCTGTTTTCCACAAATAGCAGCTGCGGGTGGGGAGGCCCCTGAGGGCTCGGAGCGGGGGGCCGGATGTGGAGTGGGTGCTGAATGGCTGGGCTTGAAGAACTGTTGGCGCTTATTTTGGGTCCGGCAAGGGCCCTGGCCCGTCGCCATGTCTGTGCCCTTAGCCTGCTGCTTTAAACGGAACATAAGGCGATTAAAAAAAAACAAAAAACTGAAAAATGCTGACATTGTTACACTTCCAGTAATACAGGATGTCTGTCAAGATCCAGGGTTGAGTGTACTGTTAATGTATGGGCTCCAGTGAAATGTTTGCGCTTCTGAATGACTTGACTTTGAACACCTTTCAGGCTGTTCATCAGATAAATTCATGATTATCAATAAAAACTAATATGCTATTGAAAATATCCCTTGATTTAAAAAGGTTATATTTTATTAAACCCAAATGTAATAAAAACAAATTATTTTCATGACGAGTATTTTAAAGTACTGAGAGTTAATCAGTTAGTATGAATGGACCTAAATGCAATTTCAATCGTTCGTTCACTAGTTACCACTACTTTCTAATGCAATTACACTATGATACATAATGATATTATATTACAAACATGATCATTGTTCATGGTAAAATTTGTCTCATATACCAAAGGTTGGGTCAGTATTGTTTAAAAAAAAAAAAAAAAAAATCACGTGACCGCATATACATGTGATTTTTCGCATGTGAAGTAGGTGGATCATATGTGAAACGTGTTTTGCATGTGTGTTTTTGGAACGAATCCCATGTAAAAATGTAAAATTCCCATGTGAAACACATGTAAATTCCAATGTGAAGCACATTGAGTAAACAGCAATATTACTACAGCAAATGATACCATGTTCTTAGGGACTATAGCCATTTCCCAACATTAACTTAAATATAACTTATTCAAATTGACTTTTATTTCAAAACATGCAAATTCAAGCAGTCATTTTGAATTATGGGTGGCATTTCTGGTATGGGGAACTTATATTCAAACAGACTGAAATGAACCATTTCAAACCATAAATAATGCTATAGTTGAGCTGTCAATTTTAACTTCATGTTTTATTATAGTGCCCATTTGTGGTCTGTTCTCCCGTTTTAAATTTACAATATATCCCATTAATAATTCACTGGAATGCACGAATCTCTTGTTTCTTTCCATGTTTGTTTTCACAGGTAAACGCAATTTATTATATGTCAAAGTGACGGAAATCACTTTGAAATAGTATCACGCAATGCTGAAGTTAATGAACATTTATTGATTATGGCAACGTATGTTACATTATACAGATACAGTGACAGGCTATTTAACCCATCCATTCTTGCTGTGGAAATAATCGCTCTTTTGGGGTTATCCGTGGTCTGCTGAAAGAACCTCGTTGATGCGTTTACACTTTTAAATGTCCTTTTAAATTTGATTGTTGTCTCATTGTACCCAGTTTAAAAAACAAACATATTGCTGCGTTCATAGACCGAACCTTTCAATGATTCACGTCTACCCACTAACACTATAACCATAACTTTTTAAAATATGTGTACACTAATTGTATCAAGTACCATATAGACACCTAACGCGGTTTATATAATATGTTTTGACATGCTTTGACAATGTGAAAACACACTAGAAAATGTGTAATGTAAAAAAACAAAACCACTGGTACAAATAGCAAGCCAAAACAACAAGCCATCCATCAAGTGACAGCACTGTAAAGACAAAGCAAAAAAAAAAAACGATGTCAAGCATGTTATAAACATGAGGTTTGAGTGTGGGAATCCAACAGTACTATATTTGATTGACTGCACCGGTGAGCACAAACGCTGTTAACGCTCCAAATTCAGTCTCATTGTCAACTACTGCCACACTCATTGCTAAGGCCACAGAGACAGTCCTCTATGCAGTTGTCATGGTTACTTGGTCAGTGATGCCCATCATGCAAATGGAGCAGATGGTGACCATGTAGACAAGGACAGCTGAGAAGATAGAGTGTATTTAGATGGCCAGGGGGAATAAAAGGATGCAAAAGGAATTTTTCCCTAACAAAATCCCCACTAATTCCCAATAAGCACCACTTACACCAATCCCCTTATTTCTTCCAAAAATAGATATAAAAATAAAAATGATGAAGCACTTTTGCCCATTTTATTGAATGTCTTTTCCTAGCAGCTGAGCAATCATTAGCAGCATTGGTTTGGTAAATACATCTTGAATCATCCAAATGTTAATGCACAGGGTTTCTACTGCCATAAATGTATTGGCAGAGCACCTGTCCCCTCCTCAGTCATATTTTAGTGAAGACTGGAGTCTCATCTCAGATGCAGATATGCATATGCATCGGCTCATCTCTCCGCTGACCTCGGTGTGAAGTGTAATTAGCATAATCCTTGCTCTGAATATGGTAATTTCACTTCTTTGCATCTACTTACAAACTATCTCATGATTAAAAATTTATGAGAACCTATTTGATTGGAGACCCTGTGATCTTAGATCCACAGGTTATGAAAGCATGATCATTATTTAGGTACCACATGGTTCTCATGCGGTTTAAATGTTTAAATGATGCAAATATACTTATGAAGCACCATTTTGGCGCAAGAAGCAGGTTTCGTTAATGTCAGAGTGTCTGTGTTTTTCTCATCCAAGGTTCACAGGGTTCCTCTCAACAGCGGGAAATCCAGGAGTGATTACAGAATGGAACTGCAGTCACTCCACTTTACTTGCTGTTCTGTTTCAAATTCAGTTCCAATAATCTTCTTGTTTATTTAAAGAGATCGTTCATTCAAAAAAGACAGTTCTGTTAGCATGTACTCACCATAATGTCGTTTTATTCTTTAATATGTCTTCCACAGAATAAAGTCATACAGGTTTGGAGCGACCTGAGGGTGAGTAGATCGTCACCATGATTTTACCAAGTAAGACATGTTTTGCTGATCCTAGAACAAAATGTCTGTCCAAAATTTAGCCCAATCCCTAAAACCAACGGAAAATGATAGGTGAATTACAGAAATGTAGGAGCACTTAACCCTGATTATAATCCTAAACTTCACATAAACTGTAAACTGGTCCTCAAATCGGATTGGAATCTTTATTGGAATGTTGTTCCAAGATCAACAAAGAAGTTGATTTTCATCTGTATATTTCGCAAATGTCACTAAAATTTTGAAACCAAACTTTTGTATAATCCATTACATAGCTTTCCAGGGCAATTTCATTCACTTTTTCATTCTTTTACACGTAGGCCTAATTTATACTATAGGTTGTACATCATTGTAAATGGAGGGTTTGGGAAAGTAAGGAGGTTGACATCATATTTTTTTCATTAATACCATTATTGTTTATTGTTCATATACTTTTAGATCTCTGTTTTTGGCTGGGGGGTTAGGTTAGTATGTTGTATTTTTAATCTATTTTCTTTTGGTTAGGGCTTAAGTAAGAATTTTTAAAGTAAGAAAGTTTTGTTTCGGCCGGTTTAGCTCCCGAAGAAAATTTCCCTATTTATTTGTATTATTAGTTTTGTCATTAAAACCCTCAAAAGAGCGTTTTCACGCTCTCATTTCAGGTTGCATCCTTTACACACTGTGTGATCAAATGCACACACATGCACACATCCAACAGTATACCCCCGAAAAATATCCTCATAGAGTTTGAAAGCGAACGTACCGCAAGAAAATCTTAGCACTCTCTTTTGTGAAGCCTAAACTCACTTCAATTCAACTCTGTGAAATGTCTTTGGAGTATGAATAGGTCTGGGAAGTAAAGATTACATCTGCTGAGACTTCAGACAGACAGAGGTGTGAGTAACACAGCATGACATGATCCTTTGAGCCACTCTCGCTCAAAGCCAGTCCACAATAGACAGTGGCTGAGTAGCAGGTGGCTCTGAAGAAGAGAGATAGAGATGGACGGAGTAACTGGAGAAGTGAGAGTGTGTCTCAAGCTGCGACAATGGCATCGTGACCTATATCGGAGTCTCTGCGGGATGGCCGTGAATATAAGGCTAGCCAGGAATTTGCTGTGGTTTTCCCATTGGCTCTGAAGATACAAGGAAATCTTTGTAGTTTAGAATGTGCATTAAACAAAACCGCTCCTCATTATGATTGTGCTACAAAACTGAGAATTAGAAATAGAACATTGCAAGTTCAAATGATAAATACTGAACAATCCAGCACTCATTCTTTAACAATAACCTCTGAGATGTCTTCTAAAAAATTGGGCAGATAAGAGACTGATAGCATGGATATCCAAGCTTTCTTCTATGTTTTGAAATTCTGAGGCTGTTTACTGTTACTGTTCTGATTCAGACACTAAAACTAATGTGAAATAAGAAGAGTGTGTTGGTACGTTGATCAATAGATTGAGCTGGGAACAGGAATGTGAGGTATTAACCTTCTCATTTAATTATTTCCAAAGTCGAATATTTAAACTTGACGTACTGTGATCAGCAATGAGAAGCAATGGCATTCACATCACAGATGTGATCGTTTGACGTGTCGATGGCTCACATTTGAATATGCGAAGGTAGATTTGAATCTCTGAATTTTTTGTCTGTTGTCTTGCCAGTTTCAGTCCGCATTCATTTTTACTGTATGGAAAAAGAGCGTGAACGACCTGGCTAACGTCATCTTTTGTGTTCTTAGGAAAAAAGTCAGACAACATTGAAATGACTTGAGGCTGTGTAAAGAAATATTTTTTGTATTTTTAGGAGAACTTCCTTTAAATGTTCCCAGAACATCGGTTAGATTATTCACAAATTCTTAGCATACTATTCTATCACACAAAGGCAAAATACAGCTGAAACCCAGCATTTTCGATTGCAATCTGTCCTGTTTGGAGGACAGACCGGTTTGGTTTAACTATATTTAGATGCAGATCAAGCTGGGTATGAGAAGTGATCATTCAATATAGCTTTGTAGGCATTACTGTGTTTCACTTTTCGAGGGCAATATTGTCGTCAACTCTGGGAGATCCTAACTTGCTTTTTTTTTTTTGGAACTTAGGCGTAATCTACATATAATTATATGTTAGTCTGCAGTGCCCTGAAGACACCTACTGAATGACAGTTTTTTATCTTTACAAGGTGTGTTCCACAATACAATGCTATCCTTTTCTTTTATTCATCTGACATGTTGCTGTTTTGTCATTATCTTTAAAATATGATTGACAGTTTGAAACTTTCATTCCATTAATGCAACCGCATGCCATTCCAACTAAGTATTATTTTCATTGCTATGAGAGATTCTAATTGATAAATTTCAATTATATTTAATAAGGAAAATGAATGTTTTTACAGCAAAATATTGTACATCATCAGGTTTTATTTCTCTCTCTCTTTCTCTCTCTCTCTATCTCTCTGTCACAGAGCAAAGTATAGACGTCTACGTAATGAGCGATTTGTGATTTAGTATAGGTATTTCCATGCAAAGAGATTTCAACTCCCCCCTCCCCCCAGAAAATGACAAAAGAAAAAATGACAAGAATCACTTGTATGCTATTTAAACAATCTTTACACCACATCTCCCCATACACAGCAGTTCATAGCTACCAGATATGTCAAGCTAAAACAAGCGAACAGCAAAAAAACAAAACAAAATTTAAAAAAAAAAACATTACAATTCTTGTGATGCTGCATGATAGCTTTTGCACATATTCATCGAAAAGACAAACAAAAAGTATAAAATAAAAATAAAAAAAACGACAAAAAATAACCCTTATCCAGTTAAAGAATGTTTTACACAGCATTTTCCCATACAGTTCATAGCTACCAGATTTACCAGGGAAAAAAAAGTAGGGAAAAATATAAAAATATAGTGACGCGAAAGCAGGCTCTATTTGACCCTGAATAATCTGTAACTCCAGCTAGGGTTGCCAGGTCAGCAGTTTTTCCCTACACCAAAGATTATTTGTCACATGCCTCCCATCCAGTAATCGCAAAGAGATTTGCTTTGTTACTTCTGATAAGAATCAACATCTCAGCTTTCAAATTATGTCCATTTTATCACAAAATTCAAATTACAAATCACTAAATGTCACACAACCCTAGAACCTATTTTATAATAATAATAATAATAATAATAATGGATGTCATTTTAATGAAATAATAAAAATAATTGATAATATACAAATGTTTTAATATATCAAACATGTTTATTTGTTCACTTTCCTTATGCATTACAAAATAAGAAATGTATTAGATTAGACACTCTTAAACTCAATTAAATTAATTTAGATCTATCTTGAAATGTGGGGAGTGAAGGGTCAGATTCAAATATACTCTATATTTGAGTCTGGACCTTCTATCTCCACATTTCTCTCAGACCATGTGAAACATATCTTTTCAGACAGACAGAACTTTTCACAATATATTTGCACCTTTCTAAGCTTACCTTTTGGGCAGAGTTTGCACCTCTTCCTTTATTTGGGCCTTCAGCCTGTCCTTTCATGGAGCTTTTCTCTATTCATCAGCTACATATACTGAGTTGGTTCAATGTTTGAGGATGCCATGACTGTTAAAAAAAAGCATGCATGAGTATAGTATGAATAAAGTATTGTGTGTAGTTGCATGAATGCAGTCTGAATGTACTAATTCGACTGCCATGTTAGCATTGTCATGTGAGCTATAGAATGAGTTGTGTCATTTCCCTGCCATACATGACTCCTCTCCCATGGTCTATGAATAGTAAAGTGTCTTTTATTGTGAACTTCTGAATCATGGCAGAGGTATGAGATCATCCGGATACTTTTGTTTGTTTGTTTTATTGCCAACTCTTTTATGAACACTGTGAATACAGACATACTACTCATTTCACATACCTGCTTTTCACCTACTACATAGGCAAATTCTTGGCTCAGAGCAAAACAATTCACATCTTTAAAAAAAAAAAAAAAAAAAAAAAATCCATAAAGTTTCAAGAAAAAAATTGCCCAAAATCAGTGGCGGTTCTAGACAATTTTTACTAGGGGGGCCAAGGGGGGGCCAGTGTTTAACCAGAGGGGCACATTAAAAATGGTAACAAATTATATTTAAAGATTATTAACTTCTTTACTTTACAATCATATAAACATTTATTACAACATTGTACAACATTTGTACAAGAGTGAGTGCAGGTGCAAAAAAGGTTCATTAATGTTGATGATTATTATCAATGATTTGTAAGGGATCATGTGAGACTGGAGTAATGATGATAAATTCAGCTTTGATCACAGGATATAAATTTCACTTTACTAAATATTCACATAAAAAACAGTTATTTTACATTTTAATAATATCTCACAATTTTAGAGCTTTTTTGTATTTATAATAACATAAATGCAGCCTTGGTGAGCAGAAGAGACTTCTTTCAAAAACAACCAAAATAGTACCGTTTCCAAACTTTTGATTGGTAGAGCATATCTGCATGTATTGCATGTATTTCAAAAATGTAGGCCTAGAATTTACTTTAAAAAAAAGAAACATTAGATCCATATTGACAATATTGATTTTGTTAACAAAAAAGGACGCTATGTCCTTTCCTCGTTTCAAGATAACTATAGGAAGAAAAAAAACGTGCATTACATTTCGTTGCCTAACCATCCCTCCCCACTTAACACGGGCAATAATAACCTGTTGATTACTTTACTCAAATGTATGTTATCGCAATGCAACAGCCAAGACAGATGAAGTTACGTGGTTAACATCACAACATTGTGCAGGAACAACCAGTTACTTACGAGATACGAGTCACTTACGCGGCCGGCGCCCGCTCTAATTTACCCGTGTAGAACGTTCCGTCACGTTAGTTCCGCTTTTGGCGCTCGCGTGTAAAATCATAATAAAGTCATAATTCATTTTTTATTTTTATTTTTTGGTCAGCACAGGGGGGGCCACAGGGGTGGCCATGGAAATTTCTACAGAGGCACGGGCCTCCCTAGGCCTCCGTGTAGAACCGCCACTGCCCAAAATGTATCCAAAAATACTGTGTTGAGTCAAATTCCACAGGAAAGGATTATGGGTTATGCTTGAGTTTCTGGAAGAGGTTTGTTCTTGTGTGTTTTTAGTTAGTTCGAGCTTTTGCTTATGTTCACTGATCAGTGTTTACATGTGAGTAAAAGCCTAAATTAAATCTGTTCATCATAACAAGCAATCGATTCTCTTCATAAAATTTAGACTAAACCGCTCGATTCATATGGATTCGTTTTATGATCTCTTTATGAAGTTTGAGTCAAAATGGTAGTTACAAAGGCAGTCAATGGTAAGAAATCTGAAAAAAAAAGATGTTCATTTGTGTTCCAAAGATGAATGAAAGTCTTTCGGTTGTAGAACTACATGAGGGTGAGTAATTAATGACAGCATTTTCATTTTGGGGGTGAACTAACCCTTTTATCTATTCATACAAGTTTCAAGAAAACACATCCATTAACATCAAAAGGTATGTTGAAAGATACATTAAAACTTACTGAAATTGATTTACCTCAGGAAAGTTATCCAGTGTTCATAGGTCATTAGTTTACAAGTCCATTAACTTATTTACTGTTCATTATATGTTTGAATAAATTTGTCATGAAGACAAGAGAATATTATATTCAACCATTTCAGTATCTAAAAATAAATAGCAGTTCAATATGATAGTTTTGTTGATGTTAACATTTTAGAAATGTACCATATGAGAGGGTTTCCTATATAGTTTACAGCATTAGTTGGGAAAGATTTTTTTTTTTTCCTCAAGAAAATATCATTCTGAATAATCAGGTTTTTTTTCCCTTTGGTGTGAATGGGCTTAAATAAGGACATAACTATCTTTTTGGATGAACTGGTCTTTTACTCTGTGATATTTCATATTCCAGAGAAGTAGAGTAGATCTTTTCTCATTGCAAAGATTGGGCAGGGAGACACTTGTAATGACTCACTCTGAGGTCTGTGGAAGCCTCCCCCAGGGACAACATCTGATAAAGCTTAGTTTATTACCCTAAACTATTTGGACACGTGAAAAGCAGAGGCCATGGAAGAGACCCTAAGCCCTCAAGACAGGCTTTCCTGTATTAATTTATAGATGAACTGATCTATAAATGAACATGCATCCCAGGACATTGTGTTTATGATTCTGACTACTGTGTGTAGCATCTTTTGTATGAAATCTTGGTTTAATGCATATTTTATGATAAGAACTATGAACGAAACTACCTCACATATATCGTGTCTCCATTCAAATTAATGTTCAAATTCATTCAAACAAACATTCAAATTTCATGACTTATTTTATTTCTTTCATGACACTTTCATGTACGTGACTTCCTCATCGGATGCAGTGCATGTTTGTTGTATTAATTTGTAGCATAAATGTACCCGAACCCACAAGGCCCAGTTTTATCATGCTTGAAAACAAAAGCCATAAATTCCCCCACAGAGGAAAATCCCGCTCAGAAATTCCTCCCTCCTCATTGGTCAGGTCCACCTCGGGGGGTGTGACTTTTCCTGGAGCTTAAAAAGGAGACGCACAGCTTCGGCTCCGTCTCTTGCCTGCTCCAACCGATCTGCGGTGCCAGGCCGGCAGGCCTCGACCTACTACCCCACCATGTGCTTACCTAGGAGAAGCACTCTTTCTCCACCGAGTCAACCAACCATGCAAGTTTGTCATTGTTCCTTTATTCAACGCAGAAGACATCGATTGCAACTTCAGCACCATCGGACCGAACCGAGGACTTTCTACTGCAACCGTATATTCGGACGCTCTTCAATCTCTGAGGCACAATGCAAGTATCGTAAGATACACTAAATTGCTGCTAGTTAGTTAAAGTTGTGAACCTCCTTTTTTAACGAAGTAGCTTTGTAACAATATGCTTATGATTCCTTACGGTTGTTGACTTTACTCCATTGCTCTGTTTCCTGTTCCCACTCTCACTTCTCATTTGACCTATATCTACGTGTGATTTGTGTGTATGTATGTGTTTGTTAGTTTAGTTATTTGTTTGTGATTTAGTTAATAAAACTTGTGCACAATATATATTTGATTCTGACTCCCTGTCTGTGAATAAATTGTCACTTAAATGATTTCGAATTCATTACAAGTTCTAAGTGCTGTAAATACTAAGAAAGAATTATTTTTCTGTGGCCATGAAAAATACCCTTCTCTTAGAATTAATTAATAATCAATTCTGAGTGTTCACAGGATGAACTGATTGATTGACTGTAAATGTAGTTGCATCGAGTTAATCTGATCAACTGATGTTTTTCTCTTCTATTTTTAACTGCATACCAATCCTCAACAGTAAAATCCAAAAAGAAGAGGTTTAATTGCATTACCGCATTCTAGAAATATGTCATTTATCATGCTTTTTCCTCCATACAGTATCATGCAATTGACTTCCTGAACGACCTGTAGCCATTTGACAGCAAATTCTTTTGTAATACACTATATACAACCCTACAATTGGTACGATTTTTTTCAGTGTTTTTGAAAACAAACGCTCACCAATGCTGTACTTGTTAGATCAGAATTACAATAAAAAAAATCATTTGTTGAAATATAATTATAATTTAGGCCTAACATTTTTCTTTACTTTAAAACATAATTTTTTTCCTGTCGTGTCGAAGTTGAATTTTCAGCATCATTACTCCAGTCTTCAATGTCGCATGATCCTTCAGAATCATTATAATAGGCTGATATGCTGCTAAAGAAACATTTCTTATTATCATTATTATTAATGTTGAAAAGTTTTCTGCTTCAGTTTTTTTTTCTTCAGAATTAATTGATGAATAGGAAGTTCATAAGAACAGCTGACATGGAAACCTTTGATATTGAACTGTTTATGGGATTGTGAATTGCACAGATGTATTTGGATCTGTTACTGTATAAATAAGTTAGTACAAGTTTACACAAGAAAATTTTGAAAGTCCTCAGGCCATCTGTTATTGACTTATGTCATGCTCACAGATTATATTTATTTTACAGTGACAGTGAAAAATACACGACAAGTCCTTCCCTCATTTAGGTACAGTGTGCATTTTGTTTACTCAGCACATTGTATATTTCAGAGGTTTTCAAACCCTTCCTGGAGCCTTAGACTGTAACTTGTAACCATACACACAAATAATACACATTATCACATGTCATAATCATAATGTGCTGTTCAGTCTGTGAAAGAGAACTGATTTCTCATTTGGGAATTTGACGTGAATATGTGTCTAACAATGTGTCTAACATGGCTTGGAATGGGATTTAGTATCCAGCAAGGAATACGCATCTTGGGATGTGCCCTAGAAATACCCACTTCAATGAGAGTGACTTACTTCGCTTCTAATCCACTGCTTCCTGTCTCTAGTTACCACCAATGCTCTGTATTGTTTAAAAACATCCAGTAACCTGAATACACAGGCTGATACACAAAGCGTTTCAGAGGGCTTTTTGTTAGGATGACCAGTGATTGCGGAGGGCACCACCATTGTGTGACACAATTGTGCAGCTGATTTTTTTTTCTTCCCCGTTTTCCAGCAAACCAGACATGTCACCACACAGTGGCCTGCCTCACAAAATGTATTGTTCCTCAACAGTATCTCCAGTGTGACAGTGCTATTTTTGGGTTTGGGCCAATGATTCAAAAAATGCAATGTTTTAAAAGAAGAAATGCCTCCTCAGTTATTCTGCATATTGCACTGAATGCCACTATTTCATGTTTTCTATATACAAGAGTTAGCACCAGCCTAATGAGCTAGCACCACTAATCTGATTGGCTTAGCAGCTTTCCACAAGCACTGATATTTGTTAAGATTTATTATTATTTGCATATTTATTAAAAAATAAAAACTGAAACATCACATGATCCTAAGTGTTCAGACCCTTTGCTGTGACACTCATATATTTAACTCAGATGCAGATCATCCTTGTTCTACACCTTCATTTGAGTCCAGTTGTGTTTGATTATACTGATTGGACTTGATTAGGAAAGCCACACACCTGTCTATATAAGACCTTACAGCTCACAGTGCATGTCAGAGCAAATGAGAATCATCAGGTCAAAGGAACTGCCTGAAGAGCTCAGAGACAGAATTGTGGCAAGGCACAGATCTGGCCAAGGTTACAAAAAAAAAAAATTCTGCTGCACTTAAGGTTCCTAAGAGCACAGTGGCCTCCATAATCCTTAATCCTGGAAGACGTTTGGGATCACCAGAACCCTTCCTAGAGCTGGCCATCCGGCCAAACTGAGCCGGGGGAAAAGAGCCTTGGTGAGAGAGGTAAAGAAGAACCCAGAGATTACTGTGGCTGAGCTCCAGAGATGCAATCGGAAGATGGGAGAAAGTTGTAGAAAGTCAACCATCACTGCAGCCCTCCACCAGTCGGGGCTTTATGGCAGAGTGGCCTGTCGAAAGCCTCTCCTCAGTGCAAGACACATGAAAGCCCGCATGGAGTTTGCTAAAAAACACCTGAAGGACTCCAAGATGGTGAGAAATAAGATTCTCTGGTCTGATGAGACCAAGATAGAACTTTTTGGCCTCAATTCTAAGCGGTACGTGTGGAGAAAACCAGGCACTGCTCATCACCTGTCCAATACAGTCCCAACAGTGAAGTATGGTGGTGGCAGCATCATGCTGTGGGGGTGTTTTTCAGCTGCAGGGACAGGACGACTGGTTGCAATCGAGGGAAAGATGAATACGGCCAAGTACAGGGAAATCCTGGACAAAAACCTTCTCCAGAGTGCTCAGGACCTCAGACTGGGCCGAAGGTTTACCTTCAAACAAGACAACGACCCTAAGCACACAGCTAAAATAACGAAGGAGTGGCTTCACAACAACTCTGTGACTGTTCTTGAATGGCCCAGAGAGCCCCTTGACTTAAACCCAATTAACATCTCTAGAGAGACCTAAAAATGGCTGTCCACCAACGTTTACCATCCAACCTGACAGAACTGGAGAGGATCTGCAAGGAGGAATGGCAGAGGATCCCCAAATCCAGGTGTAAAAAACTTGTTGAATCTTTCCCAAAAAGACTCATGGCTGTATTAGATCAAATGGGTGCTTCGACTAAATACTGAGTCTGAATACTTAAAACCATGTGATATTTCAGTTTTTCTTTTTTTTTTTTTAAATAAATCTGCAAAAATGTCAACAATTCTGTGTTTTTCTGTCAATATGGGGTGCTGTTTGTACATTAACGAGGAAAAAAATGAACTTAAATGATTTTAGCAAATGGCTACAATATAACAAAGAGTGAAAAATTAAGGGGGTCTGAATACTTTCCATACTTTTTTTCAACCATATTTGTCACAGTAAAGTTCTGGCAAGCAAAAGTGCACTTTTTTTAACCACAAATATTTTTCAGTTTTGGCAAAAATATGTTTATATTTATAAATTTGTACTTAGGGTTATTTATTATGATACAAATTATTATTACAAAGTATTTTTTGTTTGTTTGTTTTAGAAATGAGAGGTTAAGGCAGGATTGAGGTTGCCAACAAAGTGGAAATTAAATGTGAAAAAACTGCTGAGAACGGGAGATTTGAAGATGTATGTTACCGTCCTTCAAAGAGTCCACTGAGCCTGCCACATGAGACACGGCAACAAAGGAAAAGCAAGAGTTCATCGTTCCAAAGCTTCACACAACAGCCTGACAGCAGATGAGCCGTCTCTTCCCTCTTCACACTGATTCAGCTCACAGTTATCTGGGACAACGCTGTCCAAACTGAGCCTCTTTTGGATATGTTGTAAAATGTAATTTATTCCTGTGATGTCAAAGCTGAATCATTACTCCAGTCTTCAGTGCCACATGATCCTTCAGAATTCACTCTAATATGCTGATCTCTTATTTGTTATCAATGTGGAAAACTGTTGTGCTGCTTAATATTTTTGTGGAAACTATGATTAATTTTTCATGATTCCTTGAAAGTCCTTTGAACCCACATAAGAGAGCAAGTGAGATTTTAGATTATTATTAAGAATTAATTGGATGAAAAGTTGTCTCTATATGTCTGACTACTAAAGTTAAAAAAAAAAAAAAAAGAACAGCCTGGTGATATTAATCATGCATGGTAAATTTTAATATCATATGGACTTGATTAGCATTACTACACAAGCTGTCATGAAATGCTTACACATTTACTGCTGCCAAATACTTTTTATGTGCATATTTTTAAGTGTACTTAATGCTCCTCGTGTCCACACTGTATTTACTCTTTCGTTTGAATGAAGGAAACACACTAGGGGGCAAAATGCCGCAGGTTTAAAGGCTCTTAGTGCTTAAGACATGAGTCTAAGAGTCTTAAAGCTGCATCTCAGAATATCCTCTGCCCTATAGTCTCACACACACCATCACATGTGTGCACACACGGCTTCACTTGATACATCAGCCCACGTCAACAAGCTAAAGTCAAGACAATGACGTTATTTTCAAATACTCTGACCCCAGTCACTTTTGCGCAGAAGCACGTGGGAACTAAGACTCAGTGATTAGACCCAGGGCACTTCAACAGCCTTTGTTACCAGCTGTGTTATTGAGCTGCCATTTACTCGCATTCCCTCACAGAGCAGCTAATGAGTCTTCTCTCTGGAGCAGTACTGGTAAAGCACTAGAAGACTGTTGAATGCTGGGTACATCTGATAATCTGGTAGCCTTGAGGAATTTCCTTAACAAAGGCCTGCTTTGACTTTCTGTTCAGGCAGGATGTGGGACAGTTTGTGGTAAAGTTGAGGTACAGTTTTGCAAATATGCAAGTGAGTATGAATTTCAATACTGCGCAAGAATCTTAATATATAATTCAATCCAATTAAGCAAATTTAAGATAAGATAAGATTTTCAAATTAGCAACTATTTACTCACTGAGTAAATCTAAGTGTAAGAAGTGTGAATAAAATGGTCTCAACCGCTTGAGTTTATCAATAGAATTTTTTTAAAATTCAGAATAATTTTAAAAGTTGCATAATTAATCATTGATTGTTTAATTGATGTATTTATAAGAATAATAATAATGATTATTGATATTATTATTAATAATAAAATTAAAAGGAAGTTTATTTTTTGAATTTTTCAGTATTATTGCTCATGCAGATTCCAAAATAATCTACATTTTTCCCCACTGAGCCACATTAAGTTTTTAACTTATTGAAATATGATACTGTGAAAATGCTCAGTCATCAACCACTCAAAGTAAAACACAAATCATATTGTGGAACAAACTGTCAGTGTATGAAACTGCCTTCCTGCACAAGTCCATTATGCGGATTGTAATGAAGAAAGTATGTCTTTACAGAAAATATATCAGAACATTTATAATTTAACCAACGGATTCAAGAACCTAATCATATTGTGCTGAATGGATTGTTCCTTTCCAAGATTAAGTCAGTGTTTACAGCAGGGAATGCAGAGCCAGGGCTCAGGTTAAAGAGGTCTGGGAAAATTAACTGATTTTTCAATCATGTCAGCAAACAAGACTTTTCACTTATTACTAGTGACTGCTTTTATTACAACCTGTAAATGTATTAACTGATATATGTCTTTCAGGAGACCTTTGCTCTACTGCCAGGCTGTTATTGAAAATAAGAAACTGTTCTTAAATAAAAGTTCAATAAAAAATAAACGAAGAAAACTTGTGCCAAGTGAGAGATGCAATTTGACTATATCAAAGCAATCCTCTTTCCCTTTTTAATTTTCATACTTCAATCAAGTAGTGAACTAATTATAGGGAGGAAAGGCATTGTGTAAAGTGTCTTGCTCAAGGGCACAATGGAAAAAGTAACATTAAATTAATTGATATAAATTAGTTTTCTGCTAAGTATAACATTAGCTCAATTAATGCAAAAGCAAATTCCATTTACTTACGCTTTGTGTTTTTTCTGTTTTCTAACATTAAGCACTATTAAATATTAAGATTAAGTGGTAACACTAATGTTACATAACAAATAATGATAACATATACAACTGTTGATCTTATTAAGTGTTGAGATTAACACTATAAATAAATATAGTTTTCATTTTTATGGAATACCATTGTGGAAGATGCCCTTTAAAGCTAAATGCAGACATGTAATGTAATGATTAGTCTACTATTAAAGCATGTATTCGATGTAAACAGTAAGTCTACATAATATTCACGTATGCGGTTCATAGGGGACATACATAGAAGTTACACCATGAAGTAATATTGAAACCAATAACATCTTACATAGATAACTTTTAACATAGCCTATAACATTTTTTTTTCACTATTCTGACTTTCTTACATTAGCGTGTTTATATCTCCCAGTCCGGACTTTATAACTCGCAATTGTGAGTTTATATCACTATTCCGAGGGGGGGGGGGGGGGGGGGGGGGAATAATTGCAGGATATAAACTTGTAATTGTGAGCAGAAGAGAAAGAATTACAAGTATATCTCACAATTCTGTTTTTCCTTCTTAGAAATGTGAGATATAAACTTGAATTTGCCAGAAAAAAAAAGTCAGAACTGTGAATTTGAAATGATTTTTTTTTATTCTTTTATTCTGTGAGGATTAATACTTCCATAAACTGCAAAACTGTCATTTTCTGCCACCAGGTAGGCTCTGCCCACAAAAAAAACGTCATCGCTGTCTGCAAACGCCAAATTGGTCTATTGTAAGGTTTTAAAGACTAAGCTCCTCTGAAATCCTCCACCTCCCCAGCTCCACTTGCCTAGATCTGGTATGGAATTTACATATATCAATTTATGCAGCTGCAGCATTTCTTACAGCAGTAGCAGCAGTAGCAGCAATACATCAGTAGATCTAGTCTGCCAAGACCAAATATATTAACATTGCCATAATCAATAAAATGCTATTCTATATTCTGAAATTTGAATTCTGAAGTTTCACATGATTGAAATGCAGTAAAGTAAAAGCCTTAATTTAAAAGGTCTGACAAGCTGCTATAGGGAATGTCTCAGCAAGACCAGAGTCTCAAGCATGTGTGCAAATGCAACTATTGTACTGGCCAACAACAGTATGACGTCACTACCAGTGCAACCGTAAGTATAAAGTATAAGTATAAAGTACTTAAGTGCTGTGTCTGTTCCTCAGTTTTCATCATTTGAATGTTTGCTACTTCTGCTTCTACTTCTACAAGCATCATTAAAGTCAACAAACCACCTAAGACTAAGTCACATGAGTGTTTATGTCAATATGCTTATTTTCTGTCAGTGTTGACAGAAAATTCTTCAGTGTTCCACAGAATTCTTATTGTGGGGGACTTCCGTGTTCTTGTGGCACAAAGTGACTCTACAACGTTAAATTTCTCACAATTGGTAACTGGCCGACTCATTGCAAAGGTCATACTCTTGATCTTGTGATTACAAATGGCTCATTTCTCATCTCTTAACATTGGTCTTCAGACCACTCTACTATCCTCTTTAACTTTTTCATCTACAGGGACTCTTTTGCTGAAGTATATTCAAACAACAAAATGGCAAGTGACAAGTGCTTCAAGAAGTGTCCCAATTTGTGTCAGAGGTTTCTGAGTATCATGGGCTGTCTCTTACATCATCCGATCCAGCAGCTTGTTCTCTGCTAGCACCAAGCCAGCAAGAGCATGAATGGCTGAACCCACCCAGCCCCCCTGCCCCTTGAATGCAGAGCTGGTGAGGTGATGGAGCGTGCCACAGCTAGGCTCGAGTTGCCATGCCAGCGTGGAAAGGAAGAGACCACTTGGGGAAGGATGGACGAGCGGTTTCTTTCTGGTAACAATCCACCAACTCCTGTGAGCCTTCAATTACCTTAATACCACTTGAACGAGTTGTGTTCAACCAGGTTTCCTCTCGCAGAACAACCAACTGGACGGCAACCAATCTGGTTTCAAGAGCGGCGATTCAACCGAGACTGCACTACTGTCGGTCACAGAATCCCAGCGGATTGCAAAGGCTTATTCCAAATCATCAGTTCTCATTCTGCTGGATCTATCTGCTGCCTTTGACACTTTGAATAATCAAATTCTTCTGTCCACCCTCTCATCACTTCTTCTCAAGTACTGAACTACAATGTTTTAAATCATATCTCACAGGTGGGTCTTTCAGAGTTGCCTGGGGAGGTGAGGTGATCAACTGATCACTGAGGTTCATCAGGGTTCAGTTCTTGGACCCCTCCTGTTCTCCATCATACAGGCACATGGTTTCTCATACCAATGCTATGCTGATGACACACAGCTCTGCCTTTCATTCCAACCAGATAATTTCACAGTAGCTGCACGGATCTCAAACTGTCTGGCGGACATCTCGACATGGATGGAAGAACATCATCTGCAGCTCAAACGGGCAAAGACTGAGCTTCTCATCCTCCCTGCCAATCTTACTCTATAGCACGATTTCACCATCCAGCCAGGTATATTAGCAATTACCCCATCAAATCGGCCAGAAATCTTCTCGTCCAGGCCCTGGTAATTTCTAGGCTTGATTACTGCAATGCTCTTCTGGCTGGAATGCTGTCATGTGCAATCAAACCTCTGTTGAAATTATCCAGAATGCCGCAGTATGTCTCGTCTTTGATGAGCCCAAAAGAGTCCACGCCATGCCTCTCTTCATCTCTCTGTACTGGCTACCACTTGCTGCTCGCATCAAGTTCAAGGCATTGACACTGGCTTACAGATCGACCACAGGCTCTGCACCCTCCTACCTCCACTCAATTTTACGAGTCTGTGTCCTTACCAAAAGCTTGCGATCCCTAAAGGAGCGATGGCTCATAGTACCATCACAGTGAGGCACAAAATCACTCTCCAGAACATTCTCATCCACTGTTCCTTGCTGGTGGAATGATCTCATTACCTTCATCAGGAATGCAGAATCCCTGGCAATATTATCTTATCTCTTTATGAGCACTTAGCCTCATCCCCCCAAAAAAACAAAAAAAAAACAAAAACAAAACAGTCCTATCCTTCCCTCTAATCCCTCCATATTCTATTTTATGCTACTCTGAGCAATGTCTGAAACTTGTTTTGTGAGCACTTCCTATGTCTATTTGCCTCTTCGTGATGAATAAATTGTTGTGTTCCTCACTTTGGACAAAAGCATCTGCCAAATGAATACATGTAAATGATATCTATGCTATGGTCGACAAAGAATGCAAGAACCCGTACTCCACTCGCATTCCTCGATATCAGCATTCAAACTATGAATATTGAGGGGATGCACGAATACAGGTATGTGCGATGCCTCTTATTGAAGACATGTTTGCAAGCTATCTATCGCTAAGAGAGACATCAACACTGAAAGCTCCGGCTGACATCTAAGCCATTGGCAAGCATCAGGGAGAAAGAAAAGGCATTTCTTCTAGATGCCCCAGTTTTGTCCTCTGAATTGTTCGGCACATCCATCGAGACTATGGTAGGAAAATTCAGAGAGGCGAAGGCATGCTCTGCTGCCTTTAAATCCTATATAACATGCTGGTCCGAGTCTGTGGCCAGACAATCAGGGGGTCCTGACCCATAGCGTCACTGCTCATGCACCTCCTCCACAAAGGAGCAGGTCACGTAGACGGCACGAGTCAAGGAAGAAGCAGGACCTGAGAAAAATGATTCAGTACAGGCACGACAGGCATCCTAGAAATCAGTAGAGGCAGATAACATCGCCTCCTTCCTTTTGAGGATTAATACAGCTTCTTCCTTTCCCCTCTTCACATCTTGGGTTCCTTGTAACAAATAAATGTTTTTGAGAGAGAGAGAGAGAGAGAGAGAGAGAGAGAGTGGCAGGACTCCTCTTAATATGAGAGTTTACTCTTCTTTGGGTTCCGTTCTCCAAAGAACACGTATGGGCTTTGTCATCTCCCAATAGTGAGAGTAGTTTTGTAAAGTCTCAGTTTACTGTAGCGTCATTAGTTAAGTTGCAGGGTTGTTGGCATTTTTTAGCCTCTTCTAGCTGGCATCTAGGAGGGAAAAGCGTAGTCAATATGCTGAAGCCACGCTGTATCTAAAATAGTGGTGGGGTTGTAGGCCCATCGCCCTTCTCAGAACTAGACTCAGGATTGAGCTGGGACTCCTCTTGGTCTGAGAGCTGTTATGCTGCATCTCTGGATTCCATTTAGAATATTAGGTAGGCTCCTCGTTTGTTTTATCTGGCTACGTGCGTTGCTAGGCTTCCTCTCACTATACAGAGTCATTGTTGAGGCCTCTGCTCTCCAGAGCTCTACTACATTTAGAAATGGAAGTTAACTGGTACCCATGTTAAGTGTTGTAAGCTTCCTCTCATTTTTGAGTCATTGTGCGGAGGCCTCCACCCTTTGTAGCGCCATACAGACCAGTGGTGTAAGTCTACGAAATGCAGATACACACCGTATACCAACTAGGAAATATCAAGGATTTCCATAGACGAATTAGAAAAGCTTGAGGATATGTAACCATCCAAAAAAATCACAATAAGGTTTGTGCTTTGTTGCTTTTAACATGAAACAAATTCTGATTGTAAATTCTGTCCAATTTAGTACGAAAAAAAAAATACTGTTTTAGCACTCTTTAATGTGGCACGACAGATCACTGTAGTGCCTCAGTTGAAGAGAAGTTGCAGCGTCCTCTCCTCTGCTTTAATAAACAAAAAAATAAACATGAACATCTGAAGGTATGTTAAAAGATACAGTACAACTTAAAATCTGTATCATATCTTGTGTAATCGCTAAATCGATGTTTCAACCACGGAAAGATGTTAATGAACCAGATTGTAAACAATGTCAAGCAATGTCACATTTATCTCAGAACAAACATATTCAGTGACAAAAAAATTGTTAGTTAATAAAGCATTTTTTTTAATAAATCCATCAAGTTGACAGGCCTCCATTTAAATGTTTATATTTCATATTAGAAGTTTGAGTAGAAATAATTTTAAAGTTAGGAGGCCTATTATTAAAATTTATTATAAAAATCTCCTCAAGTATTATTGAAGTTTTTTTTTTATCAAAATCAGTTCATTTTAATCTTCAATATTAATATCGTACCAACTGATTCCCATGTAGGCCTATATTTTACAGCATTAGCTGAGAGATTTTTTTTAGAAAACTTGCCATGTACTATACCTGATATACAGTATATCCAAAATAAATTATATCGAATCAAATTTCAAGCTTGTGAATCAAAATGCATAACTATGACAGCCTGGCAAGAAATGGTGCAAAACAAAACAAAGTCCAAACAGGGTGATATTGTGACATACTGATAAGCCTCATCTTTTCACTATTGTTAATAACAGTTGCAACATGCGCTCATAAATGTGCATTGAAAATGAACTGGCTGAGTTACATGGTGATTGACACTAAACAGTAGAAAACAATAAAACAATGGAGTGACTGGAAAAGTACAGTACAGGGTGAGTATGAGGCTGGGATGGAAAAACCACAGTATACTCACTACAAAAACTAGACTACACCACTGATATAGTCTCTGTCCTTGTACTAAAGAGTTTGTATGAAGGAGTTCCTCTTGTTCTTGAGAGCACCTATTTAGGCCCTTCGCTCTTGTGAGCTTCATTTTTTCTGGGTAGAACCAAGCTTAGCTACTTCCTTTAAGATATTATATTCAACTTGGAAATGGTTAGCATGCTCAGGTTGAGCTAGACCAATACTCCTCTCACTCAACAGGGTTATTATGTAGAGTTTGTTGCTCCCTAGAGCTTTAAGCATAACCCCCAGCACGGGCCCAAGACATGCTGATCAACTAGCAGGCTGTCAGTTACAGCCTCCTTGGTAGTCAGGCTGTTCTAATGCATACTTCAGTAGTCCCCTTTATTGCAGGGTTGTTATGTTGAGTATGTTGCTCCTGGGGCTAGATAGCTGTGCCAGGCTGGCAGCTCTGTGGAAGATAGGTACCTAGCCTTTTGGCTAACGTTGCTGCAAGTGTTTTATATTTGAGTGTGTATTTGTTATAGCCAGGTTATGGTCAGGATTGGTGCGACATTGCTGTTGGGTACAGGCTGTCTTTCATCCCAGGTATGTTAATTCCAATGGATTAATGTTTGTCGTGGTGTGACCCGTGGTAACTTATGCTTCAATTGCAGTGCAGTTGGCGTATTTGCAGTTCGTCAATTTCAGATAAAGCTGTGAGTAACTGACCACGTGTGTTTCGCAATCTACTGATGGGTATGTATATCTAGTCCCTTGAGAATTAATGGGTTGGTGTTTGACTAATTTGATTAATTTGTCTATTTTAGTGGGGCAATTGCTTCCTGTGGACAGCAGGGCAAGTGCTCCTTGGACGACGTTAAGACTGCACTGTTTGTTCTGCTGCTATTTTGGCGACTGTGTGACCGTTGGTGTTTGATTTATTATTGTCTGATTTTGTTTGTTTTGTTGCTTTACGCTTATACTGGAATATTTATTGAAAGCCATTCCAGCTGTAATTTTTTAAAATGGTTTTTGTCATGTGTTTCATGTGATTTAGTTTGAAGCTTGATTGTTTGTTTTCATTTGTATTATTTGCTCCATTCCTCTTTTTGGTTTTGTTCTTTTCTTTAACCTGTTGCTGATCCATGATATGTCTAGGTGCATGAGCCTGTTTGTTGTTTTCCCTGTATGGTTTGAACCTATTTTAATATGTTGTTGGGTTGAAATGTGAGTGCATTAATTGTCTTTTTATTTGCTTTTTACTGCTTATTTCAGGAGCTGAAGGCCCCCAGAGAGGGAAGCTAGCTGTCTTGGCCCTGTGGTGGTGGTGTTTCTCTCACAGAGTGTTTTTGCCATTTGACAACTGCGTCTCCCTCACTTAGGGTGTGTGTGGTGTGAGTGTGAGTGCTTGTGTGGAACATATTCTGGTGAGTGGGGTGTCTTCGGATACTCACTGTTCAGCTAGCCGCCCTACTGGGGAGCCTTCTACAGGCATCCTTAGCAGTTAGCGCTTTTAGGTTGAGAACAGTTTAGTTCTTTTTTTTTTACTATTTATGTGTTAGTACTACAGCTCCCCTCGATTAGTGTATTTATGTAGAGTACTCCATTTCTTAATAATAAAAAGCTGCTCTGTGAGCTTACTTTAGTACAACTCTTTAGTACACCTCTTACACTTTCAGAGAGTCAATGTGCAGAGTGCTTCACTTCCTGGGGCTGAATTATAGTAGGCCTTCAGAGAGCAGGGCCTCTTTATAATAGCTTGGTATTAGGTTGAAGGACTCATTAGCCTCCCCATGATACCTGTGGTTGCTAAAGCTGGGTACCTCCTTCATAGGGTCCCCCTCAGTGTGCTCTGCCTTTTCATAAGACTCTGTTAGAATAGGCTGGTTGTTGACTAAAACTAAACAGAACGATTTAGCCTCCCTGGCAAATTTGGTGTTTGACAGAATGTCCTCCTTGAAAGTGGCAGGCTAGAACCTGGCTCATACTACCTTCTAAGAATCTACCTTTTTAAGGTTTGGTTTCCAAGCCTTTCAGTTCATCTCTGTGTCAAGTCCTTCAATTCTGGAATTGTGAAGGTGCTTCCTCATTGAGGCATGACACTTGGGCAGCGTCTGTAGGGAGTAGTGTCACCGACAGCTAAGAATGGTTTGTAACATTGGGGGAATTAAACTCCGGTATGTCTGACCATGGAGTTAAATTACCTCGTGCTTGTCACAACCAATTTGACAATGCATCCCCGCCTCATGGCAGCATGGATATATCGCTCCCCACTATGTCTCAGGATGCAGTGCGAGTTCCCTTTTGAAAGGGAACGTCTCAGGTTATGACTGTAACCCTGGTTCTGAGGGAACGAGACACAGTGTCTTTTGACCATGCTTCTGGGCTGCCTGCATGGTCCCTTCTGACGAAGAAGTGGATTAACTGTTTTCTAGGGTTTATACTTCTACCAGTAGTGATGTCACGGCTTTCGCCGGCCAATACAATTCTCATGATTTTACAGTGCTTCAGCCATCAGTCACGCTGAGACGTTTCCCATAGTGTCTCAGGACGCAGTGTCTTGTTCCCTGTTCTCAGGGAACCAAGGTTACAGTCGTAACTTGAGATGGTTGTTCCAGCACCATTAAAGATTGCTGCTGTAATTGCTATACTATAAAAAGAGAATGCTTCTCTGGACAATTTTAATAACTATCGTCCTATCTCAAATCTTCTGTTTTTGGCAGAAATATTTGAGCATATTGTTGCCTCTCATTTGTGTAACCATCTCACGATTAATAACCTTTTTGAACCCCTTCAATTGCATTTTCCTACATTTCACAGTACTGATGGCTTCTGACTGGTGCAACATCCATTCTCATCCTTCTCGATCTAAGATGCTTTTTATACTGTTGATCAAAATAAACAATTACTCACACATCTTGAAAGAGTGTTTGCTGTGTCTGGGACAGTTTTGAAGTTATTTAGATCCCATTTTACTGAGCTTTCCCAGTTCATTTCTATGGGTGGTCAAATGTCTGAGATTATTTCTGTTTTCACTGGTGTTCCTCAGGGGTTAGTCTTGGGCCCTTTACTTTGCATTTATCGGTCACTGCTTGGCCATCTCTTGAGAGTGCTTGGGCTATATTCTCACTTGTATGCTGAAAATACAGATTTATATACATTCAAAACCTGATGAGCAACCAGATGCTGCTTCTCTTTCTAACTGTATTAATGAGGTAAAAAACTTGGGTGAGTAATAAGTGAGTAACCTGTGTCTGAACAGTGGTAAAATCAAAGTTTTGCTCATTGCTTCCCGTCATCAAATTTCCAAAGCTGGTTCTCTGTCTGACTTTTGATGGCTGTTTTGCAAACCCAAAGTAAAGTGAGAAACCTTTGAATTATTTTTGCTGCTAATCTTTCATTTCATTCTTTTGTTCACAATAGTGTTAAACATATTTTTTCAACCTCAGAAACATCTCAAGATTGCGTCCTCTGTTGAATTTTTCTGTAGCAGAAAAGCTGATTTATTCCTTTGTCATCTCTCGGATAGACTACTGTAACGCCCTTTTAGCTGGAGTTTATAAATCCACACTCAAAAAGCTCCAATATGTACAAAATTCGGCTGCCAGAATCTTGAATGGGTCCAGGATATGCAATCATATTTACAGAGTTTTGGAATCCTTGCATTGACTCCCAGTCAAGTTCTGAATTGACTTCAAAATTATGATGCTCACATATAAAAAATTGTACGGCCTGGCACATTATTTAACAGAACTATTACATCCTTCTACATCATAAAATGATGATGGAGCACATTCGATACACAATGATATTTCTAAGTACTATGCATGGTAAAATTAAAAAAAAACAAAAAAAAGAAACACAAAAATGGACTGCCATGACATGACCATTGGCAATGACGCACAGACCTAAATAAATGGGTTAAACTGGACCCATCTGACACAAAGCAGCAAACAACATCAGCCCTTGGGCACAGTAACATCAAAGGGCAAGTCGAAGGCTGGTAGACAGTTGGGAGAAAATAATAGTCCAGGTTTTCCAACAACTTTGTATTTTTGAAGCACACAAAATCACATACTTCAAAAATATAAGCAGCAACACTATGTCACCCATGCTACATTTCCTCTGCCATTACCTCTCATTTCATCTTCTGTTTGAGTCAATGTTCTGCACCCCGTTTATAATGCAGATGTGTTATTATCTGTGCCGTGGCTTTGAATAATGAATCCAGGGTTCAGTCTTGTCTCTGAAGTGGAGAGCGGACAGGAAGGCAGACAGCAGTCTCTATTTGTGTTTGTTTTCAAACGTAATCTATGTCTGTTAGACACAGTCTGCAGCGAGGATCAGACTTTATCTCTCAGTCCAGTTATGAACACTCGTGGGTGAGGTTGGGGATGTGGGTGAAGTATATCATCAGTGCCTTGTAATTTTGGTATCATATATCACATTTCCAGGTGTGAATTAGTGGGTGGATTGTGTTTATATCTGCAAGTCTGTCATTGTAAGCATTTAGTGCATGATAATTGCCATTATTTTCTCGCTCTAATATCATTTCAGACCCTTTACCCATTCTTTATTCTGTAGAACACGAAACAAGAAAAAATGTAATTGTATGCTGATTGTTTTTTTCCGTGTGATTAAAATGATCGGTGACAGGAGTTTTTAAGGTTTAAAGGGACAATTAAAGTTTCATAAGAGAGGATTGGAAAACAGTGTGTAATGCGTAACAAGTAGCACTCACTTCACTGGGATTCTTGGACCAGGAATCAGAAGACAGGGGTCGACTCACTAGAGCAAAAGGTAGTAAAAATAACAACAACAACAACATTTTAAAACAATAGTAAACCCACATAAATAAAAGAAGATATTAGAGTTCAAAACCAGTTGAGAATTTCTAAATCATTTTCCAGATTTCACATCAATTTCTGAAATTCAAGCTCAGTTTCTCAATTTCAATGTGCATTTCTCAAATTATGTGTTCAAAAACAGTCCCAACTCCAAACGGTTAATGAACAATAATGTTCAGCAATAATAAAAACAGTTCAGTCCATTAGAGGAAAAAACTAACTTTTGTATCCAGGAAAATCCAGGTAGACTTGAAAGAAAAAACAACAACAACAACAACAACAACAACAAAAAAATACATAAAGTTCTGTCCTACCAGATCAGACAAAATTGATTTTTTACTCTGTTTCCAGGTATGAAACAAAAGGATGTCTCACCAGTTCAAACCAAGGATAAGAATCCACAGCCAGGACAAACTAATGCAAATAGAGGGTAACAATCATGACATTAAACAGTTGGTGTTTTTGTCACATTGAACCGATTGAGGTAACGTTCAGCATCCTCTCAGCCTCGACGGCAAACACACTAATGCAGCGTCTAGTCAACAAACTCATTACTTTAGTGATATGAAAACATTTACTGTAGTGTACTGTATAACATACCGCTTTGTTGTCTGTTTTAAATCCATTTTTGAAGTGTCCCCGCGCAGTCTCGCGTCACGTGTTAAAACAAACGGTACGAGGCTTCAGTGATAGTTTTATCAGAGAGCGCCTCTAGAGGTCGCTCTCGTGCCACACTCTCCTCAGCCGCTCCAGCAACAGACGCAACCCGGAAAATGAAATCAAGCGCGGTTGTGCGAGCACTTGTTTGCACATGCTTGTTTACAGTCTGTGTTCTTCCTTTTTTATTTTGTAGTAAGTAACGAAAATGCTTTGGGGAAATGTATCGGAGTAAAAGTATACATTTTATTTAAGAAATGTAGTGGAGTAAAAGTAAAAGTTGAAAGAAATATAAATACTCAAGTAAGTACAGATTTTCCCAAAAAATACTCAAGTACGGTAACGAAGTATTATTACTTTGTTACATTACACCTCTGGTGTTAGCAGTGTTAGTTTAGTGTTATTTCTCAACGGGAAAATATCATATCTTAACAAATAATTAACGGCTTAGTTTGAAAGCTCTCCATTCATTCTGGCTGCTGTATGGAAAAGAGTGACCAGCACATTCTTCAAAATTTCCCCTTTTCCACAAAATAAGTTTTTATGGCCTTAGAAGAAAATAATGTTGAAAAAATTATGACAAAATTTTCATTTTTGGTTGAACAATCAAGGTCATGTGGTGCAACCAACATGCAAGGAAAATAAAAATAATACAAGAAATTAGAATATAAATATCAGACAATTAGACGTTTTTATAGCAAGGCAAGGTTAAAAAAAGGTGGCTTTTACACGATACCATTTTCAACTAAAAATGGAAATTTCACCATTTAATTACACAACAAAAGTGTTTTGGGGGCCTGAAAATGCATCCTTTTGAAAAGGGGTTTCAAAGTGCATGTTTTTGAAAATGATACAGTTTTCGTCTTTGTGTAAGCTACACAAATGCTCATGCCATGGTGGATTTGCTATTTACATGGCGGATCTTGGAAGTGGAAACGCTGAACGGTTCCCCCAAGAGGAATCCTTTTATTTATTTATTTATTTTTTTTTTTTTTTGCGCCTGAACACACCTCATTTTCAGACCATCACACCCATAGGCGAACAGTGTCGGGCCTGGCACCACATTTTACCCGGTGTATCATAGAGCCCTTAGTGTGAAAGGGCCTTTACATTTGCCAAAAATAGAACTTCTTTTGTTGTTATTAAAAATCAAACAATCCCAGCCCAGGTGAGAAAAATTAAAACAAAAGTAATGCAATGCATTACTTCTCATAAAATAGCTAACACAATTAGTTACTTTTTTAGGGAGTAATGCAATATTGTAATCCATTACTTTTAAAAGTAACTTTCCCCAGCACTGCATATTGCATATTCAGTTTATAGGCACTAACATGCATAATATAGCAATTTTAATCATTTTTGCTGATGCATGTGAAAGGGGATAGTTTTGACAGCATTGACGTCTTTACACAAAACTTTTAAAAAATGCAAAGGAAAAACATTTAAAGGTGCAATATGTAAATATTTTGCAGTAAAATATCCAAAAACCACTAGGCCAACATTATATATTTTGTTCGGTTGAGTACTTACAATATGCCAAATGTTTCAAATGTGGAAAGGAGTTTTAGCATCTATCAAGCTACTAGCTTGTTTCACGCACTTGTTATGGAACACAGACATTCATTACTGTTTGTAGCTGGTTCTGTCAACAAAGACAAGTCCCATAAACATAAATGTCGACCAAATGACGCAAGAAGATTTTGGGACAAGAAGAGAAACAAAACAAGGAACAACAACGGTGTCACATTTCCTAAATGGAGAGAACTGCGCCACAAACTTCAGATTGACATAGACGCCGATTTTGCATGTGTTTTGATAGACAGGTGAGTCACTATTTGGATTCCTTTACTGACAGAAAACGTATGATTTTTATATCAATCAACAGTGTTAGTCCTATTGTTTGAATGTCTTGTTCTTGTCTATGCATATGATGTGAAAAATGTTGAGGTGATGTTCACTACGAACACTTCAAGGCATGTTATGAACTGTTGGCTGTAATTTTGTTTTATACTGTAGCTTAAATGAAATACAGTGGGTACAGAAAGTATTCAGACCCCCTTAAATTTTTCACTCTTTGTTATATTGCACCCATTTGCTAAAATCATTTAAGTTCATTTTTTTCCTCATTAATGTACACACAGCACCCCATATTGACAGAAAAACACAGAATGACATTTGTGCAGAGTTATTAAAAAGGAAAAACTGAAATATCACATGGTCCTAAATATTCAGACCCTTTGCTCAGTATTTAGTAGAAGCACCCTTTTGATCTAATACAGCTATGAGTCTTTTTGGGAAAGATTCAACAAGTTTTTCACACCTGTATTTGGGGATCCTCTGCCATTCCTCCTTGCAGATCCTCTCCAGTTCTGTCAGGTTGGATGGTAAACGTTGGTGGACAGCCATTTTTAGGTCTCTCTAGAGATGTTAATTGGGTTTAAGTCAAGCCATTCAAGAACAGTCACAGAGTTGTCGTGAAGCCACTCCTTCGTTATTTTGCTGTGTGCTTAGTGTAGTTTTCTCTGTTTGAAGGTAAACCTTCGGCCCAGTCTGAGGTCCTGAGCACTCTGGAGAAGGTTTTTGTCCAGGATATCCCTGTACTTGGCCGCATTCATCTTTCCCTCGATTGCAACCAGTCGTCCTGTAGCTGAAAAATACCCCCACAGCATGATGCTGCCACCACCATACTTCACTGTTGGGACTGTATTGGACAGGTGATGAGCAGTGCCTGGTTTTCTCCACACATCGCTTAGAATTAAGGCCAAAAAGTTCAATCTTGGTCTCATCAGACCAGAGAATCTTATTTCTCACCATCTTGGAGCTCTTCAGGTGTTTTTTAGCAAACTCCATGCAGGCTTTCATGTGTCTTGCACTGAGGAGAGGCTTCCGACAGGCCACTCTGCCATAAAGCCCCGACTGGTGGAGAGCTGCAGTGATGGTTGATTTTCTACAACTTTCTCCCATCTCCCGACTGCATCTCTGGAGCTCAGCCACAGTAATCTTTGGGTTCTTCTTTACTCTCACCAAGGCTCTTCTCCACCGATAGCTCAGTTTGGCCGGACGGCCAGCTCTAGGAAGGGTTCTAGTCTTCCCAAACGTCTTCCATTTAAGGATTATGGAGGCCACTGTCCTCTTAGGAACCTTAAGTGCAGCATAAATTTTTTTGTAACCTTGGCCAGATCTGTGCCTTGCCACAATTCTGTCTCTGAGCTCTTCAGGCAGTTCCTTTGACCTGATGATTCTCATTTGCTCTGACATGCACTGTGAGCTGTAAGGTCTCATATAGACAGGTGTATGGCTTTCCTAATCAAATCCAATCAGTATAATCAAACACAGCTGGACTCAAATGAAGGTGTAGAACCATCTCAAGGATAATCAGAAGAAATGGACAGCACCTGAGTTAAATATAACTCACAGCAAAGGGTCTGAATACTTAGGACCATGTGATATTTCAGTTTTTCTTTTAATAAATCTGTCAAAAATGTCAAGAATTCTGTGTTTTTCTGTCAGTATGGGGTGTTGTGTGTACATTTATGAGGAAAAAAAAAGAACTTTAATGATTTTAGCAAATGGCTGCAATATAACAAAATTTAAGGGGGTCTGCATACTTTCCATACCCACTGTACTTGTCACTACATCAAATGTGTCAAATCCCAAAACTGCGAATGAGTTACATTCTGTACGAGTAATGTTTTATTTTGTATTAAGGACAGTGTTATTGCGTTTGGTTAGTAATTAGTTTGTTGACACTGCCATACACTTCACCCGACGTGATAATGGAAATTAATACTGTGTTATACATAAATATTAATCAGCCTTTTTGCAAATGATGTCATCAAGCACAACATTTATAAACTACTACTTTTCCTCATCCATGAACATGATATACGATTGCCATCTGATTGATTTAATTCACCGGTGGAGTTGAAGACGGCAGTTTCCATAATTCAAGCTATGCCATTGTTGTTTGTTGATTTGCTTGTACTCCCTCTAGTGGCCACAATTTTTACATACTATACCTTTAAGTTTACTACGTCATAGTTGCATAATATTAAATGATTATTTTAAATGTCATTTTTAGAGTCATTAATTTGAATCTTTTCCTGAGTTTTTCAAAACCATATGAAACTTACGCAAATACAAAACACACATTTCTAATAACTTAACATATGTTTTAAAGTGGGTTTTTTTCCCCTCACTTTGTTAGTCACATGTTTAGTTCCATTTAGTTTCTGTTTGTGTTGTACTTTCAGTTTGTTGTCTTTGATCACATGTGTTCCTTTGTTCTATGTTCCCACCACAATCTGTTGCCATGGACACTAATCATTATCTTCATCAGCTGTCCTTTATTTGAGTTAATCGTCTGTGTCTTTACTTAAGTTGTTCCCTGTCCTGAACTCTTAGTCCAGTCACCGTAATACATTTGGAACCTTATCTTCTGTCTTCGTCTGCCTTCCTACACCTTCCTACAAGCACGTGTTACAGTTAGTCAATGACCCAGAAACATAGTTCCAGGATAATCTAAGGATGTTCATCTGGAAACATGTCCTATTTGGTAAAATCATGGTAAGCATTTGAACTTGATTCAGTGTATTAATGTGTTATACAGGTGTTTTGAACAGGAGCACTTGACAATAGAGATTGCCCTTTTGAATAATGGCCATATAAACTAAACTGCCTTTGTGCTCATAACTCTCAAAGCATTTCTTAGCTTCTGCTACAATCTCTTTGACTCATACATTATGTAACGACACACTCTTAGAGTCAGAACACTTTTCCCTCGATTATTATAATAGTACAGTGAGTGTCGTCATACCTAGACATGATACGTTTAGCTAAGCACAGAACTCAATTAGCAGCCAGCTCATTAAAGCACTTCAGAAGCATTTTTAAAAATGTACCATCTGTGTTTTTGGAATTGTATGTCAACCAGGAGTTGGATATAAATAATATATTCATGAAAAGGCCATTAAACTTTCATGGAGTTTTTTTTTTTCTTTGTGAGGTAGAATATGATTAGTACAATAGCTTGAGAAAAAGGAAAAAAAGGAAAAGAGAAGAACCCACTAATGCGATTTGATGCTTTAAAAAAATAACCAGGTACATTGGAAAAGTGCTCTTTTTAACACCCAATACACATTAAAACCATAAATAATACAGTGAAAATGTTCTGAGGAAAGACTAGTTTGTTTGTCGGAAAAAAAGCAAATTAATTGCTGAATGGTCCTTTCACATAATAAAAAAAAAAACCTCCGAAATGAATATGCATTAGGCCAAAGGAATCATCTCACCCGTACAATAGAGTGCATGGCACAAACCCACCTTTCAACTGTGCTGCCATTCTGAATAGCAGAAAAATGTTTGAGCTGTGTTATGCATGTCAGACACGCAGATGCTGGCAAGCTGCAGCATGCCCTTTTGGCAATTGCCCTCTACAAAGCACCACATGTAAGCCCAAGGAAAATCAGTCCTCCATACCAACGGGATGGAAGGGACAGGGCTTACCCTGGAGATGGTCGAAGCTGGTGTTCCTCTGATATTTCATGGGGAAGAGTGCTTCAGTTCTCAATTCCCTTATTTTTCAGCCACGACCATCATTGTTAACGCTGGGAGGTAACGTGTGATGGATAGATATATGGAAGATCTCTGCGATTGGTCCTACCTAGCCAGGGAGGAACTACAATCGGATGCAGAGACAGGGCAGACCAGAGCTGCCCAGGAAAAGACCAGTTTACCGACAGGAAAACTGTGCCTTGGAAAGTACACATATGGGATTACCAAGGGGGCATCACAGTATATAGGCATCTAGCTCAGTACAAGGGCTGACTAACCGAGCATGTACACGAGTACAGGGCCTGACGTCGGACACCTCCGCCATGTCTGACTTCCGAAGGATGCTGGAGGAACTCAATGCAGGGGTCGCCTTGCTAAACATGGGAAGAAACAGGCTAAACCTGGAGATTATAGAATTTCGCAAAGATGTTAGGTGTCACCCAACCCACAGCTCTGCAGATGTCTGCTAGTACGCCATGCACCAGTATGGCCCAAAGACAGAGGAAAAAGTGGGTATCAATGACCCACCCACCCCTCCTCCGGGCGAAGGAGTGGTGCATTCACGATCTCCTTGTTCAGGGCAGCTCCCTCTACCTTGGGCCACCCGTCTCAGGGCTGCGTATGTAACGGAGGCCAGCTAGTAGTTGCTGTGCGAGTAAACCTCACTCCTCTGACCTCAAGAGACGGACAGTCGCTAGAGGTTTCAGCCTTTAGCCTTCTTGTTAGAGCGTCCGACTCCCATGCCGGAAGACCCGGGGTCGAGTAGGACCCGGGTGGAGGGGTTACACTTAGATGGACGATTCGGGGTTTTAACAGCGGCCTCCCCCTGCAGGGGGGTCAATGAGGAGGCCCAGTTGGCGACTTGGGTTGCACCGGAGCTGATGTAGTGACTCGGGACGCCCACAGAGGACAATAGCCTGCTCTCCGATGCAGCTATTGACATCTGATCTTCATCTGGAGCATCAAATGACACACTGGGTTGCCATCTTGCAGCTTGATGGCACATGGCACACTAGAGGAGTGGGTGGTCCATGAGGACTGGCCCGGTGGACGTTCTCCCACTCTAACCCTCAGGTCTCCCAAAGTGTTAACCAGACCTACGACTCTGCTATGAGTGAGCTGGGTAACAGCAGAGGGGATACCTTCTTGAAGAAGGGCAGTCACGATCGCAATGCCAACATGGTCCTACTCTTGCAGTGAGAGCTTGCACCATCCACGAACGCTTTCTCAGCATGCTCTCTGCCCATGTGAGACAGCGATCATGGCTATGAGATGAAGCCAGGTGACGAACGTATCCAGAAACAAACGGACAGAAAGACATCTATAAAAAGACACTCGTCACCCATGCTTGCTATTTTAGGAAGTTTGCTCTTGCACGCTGAAGTGCTGAGGGGTGAAACGTTGCACTTCTCCATGCACTGCTCTTTCAGGAAGCGAATCACAGCTGGATGCGCCTTCACACTGACAGGAGAGATAATGAATAAGCTGTTTTTTAATAGTTAAATTAAAAATAGTTTAATAGTTACAAATGTTTCTCTGTAACAGGAGTCCACTACAGTTGAAGGATGACTGGAATGACCGATCGCTGTTCACAACTGCTTGGCTCCGAAGCAAAGTATGAATGGAGGAGTACAAGCTGGCCAGTTAGGAGTGGCTTTTCATGCAAATCCAACTGACCAATATCCATTGGCTCATTTAGTTACCACTTGGAGGTGATTGGGCTCCTAGGCGAGACCCCAATGTGTCAGTATAGAAAAAGTCGAACATGAATGACTGAACTGACATGCAGCAGTGTTAGTTTAGCCAAATAAAGATACTATTTTGCGTTTATTTTAATTTTAAATTAAAGTTTTTGTACTAATTTTGTTTTGTTTTTAATGGCTTCACAACATCACAAACTCTCTCTTTGATGATATTCCATCTAGAACTTTATTCGTGCTGCCAGCACTAGAAAAATGAAAATTGGAGATGTGGATTTTGCAAAATATGCTCCAATATAAGTGCATCAATTGATTTTTTTTGAAGTGCATTTTTCTTTTTGGAATTTTAAGACAGTAATATTTATAATAATAATTTATAATATTATAATAATACTTAATATTTATGCTACAATATATCATGATACTGCAGATTTGCATAATATACAGTGTTTATGTTACCCTATGTACTTTTATTTATTTTGAGCAATATTTAATCTGTTTTTGTGTGTGAGTTGGACGAGGAAGGACGACACTTGTTTCGTTCCTGAATGAATCAGCATTTTTTAATATTTTTTTGAATGATTTAGCTGACTTGAAAGTTAGATAAGCTGATTTGAAGAAAGTTATATTGTACATTCTGATGTGTTGAAGGCATGTGTTGTTTTGATATTGTTCTGCTCAATGCAGATCCCACAGTAAAGACAAAAGGAAAATTGAACAATGAAGGCCTTGAACACTGGAAGCAATTGTGTACTGCAGTAGCTCGTATGTCTGTGAATATTAACCTTGTTTATGAGTTTTGGCAGAACATCATTCTACACAAATCCGGCAAAAAATGAATAGGGACATCTGGACCTCACACTGAGATCGAGATGACAAATATGCAGATTAAGTCTGCATGTCCCTTCACAGGATTGATCATTTAGCCTGTTGCAAAACTGATTTGACAGATTGATGGTTATTTTGAAAAGAAATGACGGATACCAACAAATTATTTATTTATTTATTTTTAACAAAGATTAATTGGAAAGCATTTTGTGTTAAGATCATGCTTGATTTCCTCATTTCTTTTTGAACTCATCTGACAGTCATGATGTTATTTCCTGATTGCTGAACTCACATTGTGGCATTTATATTTATACACCTGATATTTTATAGAAAGAACTGGACAGGTGGCTGGATTTCTGGGCTAGGGTCCTGAAGGTATGTTGTTTGAAACAAAATGAGTGTGAGTAAAATGCAGAATTTTTAGTTAAGGTAACTATCCCTGTTATGCAATGACATTCAGACATTTGTAAGTATAGGTTATTATTCACAGGCTTAACTGTGCTGAATAGGAAATCCCTGGAGGGAAAATACAATTCACAACAAATAAACAATGGAAGAAATAACACAGTTTATCTTGTGCAAATGTCAGGAAGCCACAGAGCAAAGGTCATCCTCCTCACCCTGATTTATCAACCACTGACGTATCTTGAAAAACAAAAAAACAAAAAAAAAACAGAACTTTGATGCTTTTGGGGTAATGGAAGTTGCAAACTTCAGTGTTTTGAAAAAAGAACACACCCAATGAAGTGGCACACCCTGTTTATACAGTACAATTTCTTTCTACTGTCCCTCTGGGTCTGTCTTGTTGTCTTGCTCATAAATGCCTGTTTGACGTGGCAGAAGAACACTCCAGTTAACAGAAGTGCTTTCTTCATCTCTGGGGAGAGATTTGGAGAACAGCAACTATTTTTCTCACTCTCTCCCGTCGTTTCCTTTCTGCTCTCTGCATTGTAATCTACTGAGAATTGCATGAAATATTTCATTACTTAAAACGTAGTGAAATAATTATCTTTCAAACGGAAAACATAAAGAAAAAGCCAGGGAAAAGAAATGTTATCTACAGGGCATACAAAATAAAGGTTAACAACAGTTTTTCTCTTGTTTCTTTCATGCTGCATAGCCACTTGCAATGCAGTAAAATGCATTTCAGAGGTTGATTCTGTGCATGTTAAGACATTTTTGGGTTTTCCACCTTTTATGTATAGGTATAGGGTGTGATTATTTTCTGTGGCATTCTCCAGAGTGTTTAAATTGAATAAATATTGTTATTTATATCTTCTTTGTCTTCTTGCTGCACTGCTACCATCGTATTGTAACAGAACAACTGGCCGCAACTCAGCAGGAGCGATCCCTCGATGACCACACTACAGACTTTTTAGCATTTCATACTCACCACGACCACTCAAATCTCCTTCATCACCGCTGGTCCCACCCAGTCTCAAGTTTCTGGGTTTTACCTCGAGCCTCCGAGCCTTGGACCCATCAGCTCCACCTTGACTCCCTGCTCCCTAGTTTCCACTGTGGTCTGTCCATGTTCAGTGTTTCAGTTTAATAAAGTTACTGTTCTTTTCTGCATTGTAAACAAACACATTTTGGTTTTATTTTGGAAAACAGTAAAAAGCCAATAGACGAACATAAAGTCAATGTTCATTAAAATATATTGTATTTATTATGTTGAGACTCTCTGAAATCAAAGACTTGTGACCATTTACTGTGTTCATTTTAAGTAAAGCAAAATTGTATATTGAATTAATTGATCTTGTTTTCAGGATATTTATATATTTTTACAGATTGTAATGTCTCAAACTGAATTGTGAGGATTCTTGAACTGTAAAGCCAGAGTCAAAACTTTGAATTTCTAACTTCTGAAACCCAAACACATCAGTGCTATAAAAAAGTAAGTAAATTGTTCTTGTTGACAAGAAAAAGGATAAAAATACTGATGTTCATATATTGTTTTCACCAGAAATACTTATTTAAAAAATCCTGATTGCAACTTCTTAAATCTCCAAAGTCTCAGTGTTACACACACAAACACACATCCACACACACACACCCAACCTAATCAGAGTTTGAAATGCCTGGCAGTCAGTCTACTGTGTCCAGACACACACCACAGATGCCAACAACCCTCAGGCTCTCTTAGCTCACTCCTGTTTGTCCAGATGCTTTGTTATGGACATTATTGAGTGAAGCGCTGATTTATGTCTGATGCTCCAAGATATTTAGTGGAAATATGGAAGGCAATGTGCACATTAATGCACCTGTAAAAGTCCTTTCACCTTTCTGCTGGTCATCTGGATATATTTATTCGTTTTAAGAACTAATGGATGCTATTTTCTTCGTAGTCTGCAAAATAAATACAGGGAGTGCAGAATTATTAGGCAAATGAGTATTTTGACCACATCATCCTCGTTATGCATGTTGTCTTACTCCAAGCTGTATAGGCTGGAAAGCCTACTACCAATTAAGCATATTAGGTGACGTGCATCTCTGTAATGAGAAGGGGTGTGGTCTAATGACATCAACACCCTATATCAGGTGTGCATAATTACTAGGCAACTTCCTTTCCTTTGGCAAAATGGGTCAAAAGAAGGACTTGACAGGCTCAGAAAAGTCAAAAATAGTGAGATATATTGCAGAGGGATGCAGAAGTCTTAAAATAGCCAAGCTTCTGAAGCGTGATCGTCGAACAATCAAGCGTTTCATTCAAAATAGTCAACAGGGTCGCAAGAAGCGTGTGGAAAAACCAAGGCGCAAAATAACTGCCTGTGAACTGAGAAAAGTCAAGCATGCAGCTGCCAAGATGCCACGAGTTTGGCCATATTTCAGAGCTGCAACATCACTGGAGTGCCCAAAAGCACAAGGTGTGCAATACTCAGAGACATGGCCAAGGTAAGAAAGGCAGAAAGTCGACCACCACTGAACAAGACACACAAGCTGAAACGTCAAGACTGGGCCAAGAAATATCTCAAGACTGATTTTTCTAAGGTTTTATGGACTGATGAAATGAGAGTGAGTCTTGATGGGCCAGATGGATGGGCCCGTGGCTGGATTGGTAAAGGGCAGAGAGCTCCAGTCCGACTCAGACACCAGCAAGGTGGAGGTGGAGTACTGGTTTGGGCTGGTATCATCAAAGATGAGCTTGTGGGGCCTTTTCGGGTTGAGGATGGAGTCAAGCTCAACTCCCAGTCCTACTGCCAGTTTCTGGAAGACACCTTCTTCAAGCAGTGGTACAGGAAGAAGTCTACATCCTTCAAGAAAAACATGATTTTCATGCAGGACAATGCTCCATCACACGCGTCCAAGTACTCCACAGCGTGGCTGGCAAGAAAGGGTATAAAAGAAGAAAATCTAATGATATGGCCTCCTTGTTCACCTGATCTGAACCCCATTGAGAACCTGTGGTCCATCATCAAATGTGCGATTTACAAGGAGGGAAAACAGTACACCTCTCTGAACAGTGTCTGGGAGGCTGTGGTTGCTGCTGCACGCAATGTTGATGGTGAACAGATCAAAACACTGACAGAATCCATGGATGGCAGGCTTTTGAGTGTCCTTGCAAAGAATGGTGGCTATATTGATCACGGATTTGTTTTTGTTTGGTTTTTGAATGTCAGAAATGTATATTTGTGAATGTTGAGATGTTATATTGGTTTCACTGGTAAAAATAAATAATTGAAATGGGTATAAATTTGTTTTTTGTTAAGGTGCCTAATAATTATGCACAGTAATAGTCACCTGCACACACAGATATCCCCCTAAAATAGCTAAAACTAAAAACTAAAACTTCCAAAAATATTCAGCTTTGATATTAATGAGTTTTTTGTGTTCATTGAGAACATGGTTGTTGTTCAATAATAAAATTAATCCTCAAAAATACAACTTGCCTAATAATTCTGCACTCCCTGTAAACACATTGTGTGGTATGTGCCTATTTACACATATACTGTGGGTGAGCACACCTATGAATGTTCTTTCATGAATAATAACAGCATGTTAGAGCTGTTTTAATATGCAAACTTGAGGTTTGCGGCTCATATATGTAGGCAAGTTTCATCTCTGCATTTCTTTCAAAGGTTTAGTTCCTTGTTTGTACAGCAGTGGCTGGTGTCTTGTGTTAGTAAGTGTTGTTATTGTTAACTACAATTAAAACCATTAAAAACTTTAAAGATATTGGTACAAGTTGGGATTCAGAAAAGTTGGGGACATTTTGTGAAGTGCAATAAAATAAGGAATCTGTGATTTTGTTAAAAGTACAAAAGTACAAAGAAAAGATTTCCGATGTTTTCATTAAAATGAATTGTATCGTGTAAATGTAAATAACTTTTGATTTTGATGGCTGCAACTCACTCCAAAATAGTTATGACAGAGGCATAGTAAAAGTGAAAAGTTTATCCAAGTGAAACTGTTTTGAAACAGTCCACAATTATCAGGTGAATTGGTAGTTGGTCAGGTTTGTAAATAATATTAAAATAACTAATGTAGTGAATATATTTCTTTTTTTAATATTATTTCTTAATAAAATCAACCTTGCTTTAAAGATGTTTAGAAATAAAATAAATATAAATTATTTAAAAATAATAATAATAAAAATACACAAATGCTGATCAAGAAAACGAGTCTTTCCAAGGTATTTATTGACGTGATAAACATGAAATTAATTAGCTGCGAGAAAGAGGGAGTGCTGTAAGAGGAGAGAATTGGAAGAACTGAAATTCTATAAATTAAAATTTATGCTTTCTAAATAAGCACCCAATTCCCTTGCCAATAGGATCTATAATTTAGAAAACAAATACCCTTTTAATAGAATTGGCTTTATATGTCAGTGACTACTAAGCATTCTTCTTTCTTTTTATAAATAAACATGGAGCAATTTTCACCCTGAAATCTAGGTCTCTCCATCTCCTGAAAAGTCATATTGCAGGGAGAGAATATTTTCTCTCATTAGATTTATCAGTCTATAGCTTGCTCATAAAGGATGCACTCCTCTTTGTTTATGGTAATGAAGGAACCTTAATAATGCTTTATTGGATATTGCTCACTTTTATTACATTATATTAATATAGTACACTGAATCAGGGGTGTGTGAGCTGACAGCAGGCCGGCGTGGGCCAAGGGAACGGGTCTTATTGACTGAATTAGAACAAGGATTGATGTGTTCATGCTTTATTGGTCAGTGCTCAGCAGAAAAGCATCACGATTAAATCCAGAGCTTTCGGTTTTCTCATGCATCTATTATAAGAGTCTGAGTCTGCTGAGCTGAGTCAATACACTTTATTTAATGATTTAAAGCAGTGGAATTCTATCGATGAATCAGAATAGAGCTTTGCATCATTATGTTGCGTTTGGCTTTTTGAAGGTATTTACACTAAGTGGTTCACATTTATGTCACAGGAAATGGCATCAGTTATATCAGAAGTTATGTATGTTTTGATTAGACATACGTTACCAAAATAAGAAGAATATTTTTGACAGTTAAGAAGTCTTTTTAATTGATTGGTCAGTCAGAGGCGTTCCAAGAGTAATGGCATTTAGTAAAACATTGTTCGGCATTACTTCAGACAAGCTCTGTTTAAATTCCTCGACTAATGACCAGCTCATTTTAGCACCGGAATCACACATTTCTAGTTTTTCCTGGAAACTGCTCACCAGCTGGTACGTCAAGATGCGTTCATGCAAAGTCGTAATTACCATAATGATACTGAACTGTAAAAAGCATTGGTAACACTTTAATTCACAGTGTTATTGCTACACGTTACATGTAGTTGATGCAGGGATAAATTGAAATTATGCATAATAATACAATTAACCCTCACTCTGACCCTAAACCTATAGTAAGGTCATGCAGTTAATTATTATTTCTCAGAACTTAAATGTATACCAAAGTATTCACATGCTTGTAGAACTTATAATTACAACATGTAAACTTGTCATTTTCGGAGAGCTACGAACCAGATCACTGCAGATTTAAGATGTGTTGGATTTGAAGCTGCGCTGTGCAGACCCGTCGATGTCTGATATCAGAGTACCGCGAGAATACACGCATGAAAGCACACGTACGACATGGTCTGAACACAGCATCACACCATCCCCTATTAGTTCCACAACCACTTTGACTTGCTGCAACTTGCAACATTCTTTATGCTCCTCTTCCAGCCCTGGGGTTTCTTTGATTTTCTTTCTCTCTCTGTGTGTGTGTGTGTGTGTGTGTGTGTGTGTGTATGTGTGTGCGTATGTCAAGTCAAGTCAAGTCATCTTTATTTATATAGCGCTTTTTACAATGCAAATTGTGGCAAAGCAGCTTTACATTAATAAGAAAATGGTGTCATTGTGCAGCTTATTCTATATATCATTGATTGATTTCGTTGAGAAGATCAGTAGTTATTAGTCTAGTTCATTTAGGTTAAAACAGTGACGTAATCGTCCGGCTCAGCTCAGTTCACATACAACGGCGCCAATGCAGGCATATCAAAAACAATATGAATATTGAATATCAAGCAAGTGTCCCCAACTTAAGCAAGCCAAAGGCCAAAGGTATGTGTAATATATATATATATATATATATATATATATATACACACACACACATACACAATGGGTACGGGCCCTTAAATTTTTCACTCTTTCACTCTATATTTTTTTCCTCATTAAATGTACACACAGCACTCCATTTTGACAGAAAAAACAGAATTGTTGACATTTTTGCAGATTTATTAAAAAAGAAAAACTATATATATATTGTTTTACAGTGCAATTATGTAAACACTCTTAAATGAAAATACATTTACTTTCACAAAATTACTACAAAATTGCCTAAGGTATGAAGTCTTATTTTCTTAAAAAAAAAAAAAAAAAAAAAAAAAAGTTTACACTTAAAATAAGAACTTAACTTAATTCAAAGGTTTCAATTGTTATTTTGTAAAACGTTTGCAAATGAAGCACCACAATTACACACTGGTTAAATGTGTCCCATTTAGTAAATGAAATGACCACTTTGACCAAACTCCGGAAATATGTCAAGTTGTCAAAGGTAAAGACCGCAAGTGTGGGTATTTGGACAGGCACCCAGTTCTTTAGCTAGCGTTAATATTGCTGGTCTTTGTGCACTTCACTTTACTTTACTACACAATGGTGTTTACTGCCATGTAAATGACACTGTTACCGGTTTTAGAGAGTGGTCTACACAATAATTCATTCACTAACCTGTCCAACTTATGTTGTTGAAACATCTCAGGATCTTTCCACCTTGTGTATGCCTGTTTACATTTGTGTTTAGTGTCTTGCGGCTTCACATTTTCAGCTTCTTCGACCATTTGCCGGCAATGATTCTCCCATTGTCTCCACTCACTGAATCAAAAAAAATATATATATATAAAGAAAATAAAGAAAAATTGAAAAGATAATTGTGCCTCTTTATGTTACAATTCTATTTTTTTTCCTCACAATTGTGAATTTGCAATTGCGAATTATAAAGTCATATCTCATTTCTATATCTCAATTCTGACCTTTTTTCTTGCAATTGCACAATCACAATTGTGCAAAGTCAGAATTGCGAGTTAATATGACTTGTATGACTTTGGTTTACCTCGCAAAAGTTGCATTCCTCATTCCTACCTGTTAATATACCATTTAAATTACTTTGGGGGAAATGAGGGCATAAATTGTTACTAGAGCAATGTTGCTATAGCCAATGTAAAAAAATCAAAATTATCAAATGGTTAGCAACACACAACTGATCCATGACGTTGCCACAACTAACATCACAAACCTTTGTTGTAGCAAAAAATCCAAAATGTTCACTTGTCACAGCATGTTGCCACAACAAAGGCCATATATGCATGCTATCAGTTGCAGTCACATCAGTTGCGGCTTTCTTTGTCTCTTGGTTCGTTTAATATGCCTCATAATAATTCTGCTATCTGTTTTTTCTTCTTCTTCAGCTGGTGGTTCATGAATAGCTTTTCAATTTAGTTTTCTTGTTATTGTTTTCTTGTTATCTGTTTATTGCATGTGTGTGTAACTATTTTTGGATAGGCCTATACATGTTTTTCACATAGTATTTTCTTATTACCTGTAAACTGCCCAAAAAGCTGTCTCAGATTTAATGCACCACAGAAATAAAATAATAAACTAAGCAAAGTTTATGCTTAAAACCAAAAATGAAAGAGCAGAGTGCATTTGAAGCCTGTTATGGGATACAATAGTAGTGAATGCAGAACAAAACCGAACATTGTGAAAGAGTTTAAACAGAGGCTCATTGAGAGGAAAGGGGCACTTTGCTATAATTGAAATCTCTTGGTAATAGACTCAATCTACAGGCAACAAAGCAACTACAGCACATTTTATGCACTCATTTAAATGATGTGCCATTAAGCTGTCAACAGGGCTCAACTCTTGAGTATGGGCTTGATCTTCATCTTTGTCAGCTCTGACATAAGAACATGAATATGAAATGCGAATTTTCCACCAATGTCCAAACACTTTGTACTTTTTTTATATTGTAAAGTGAGCAGAGATCGTGTCAACTGTTATCAATATCTACATTTTTCTTCTTCTTCCATAGGCCTACAAAACCAAGATACCAAGCTTTGATGGAGGACCGTGTTGTACCTTCTGTAGGTTAATTTCTATTCTTACAATGAGCGGTTGTGTGTTTGAACCAGACATTTAATTCATTGAAATTACTCCGAAATACATCCACCAGTGAATAAAGCATCCCTCGGGTACAACGAGACAAAGGCAAAAAGAAAAAGGAAAAAGCTCTCTGTGTTCTGAGATCTAAAGCCTTTGAGGTAATAAAATGTGACAGTGATTCTATTGGTCGGCTCTATTCTTTCATTTCACTCATTCCTGCATCAGCTTACAAATGTTCAAAACTACTTTAAATTGGGCACAAAAAGCAGTACCCTAGCACAGATGGAAATGAAGCTTTAATTTGGTGTCTGATCCAGACCAAAGCCTCTTTTTTGAAGCTAAACTGACAAAGATTTATTTGAAAACTTTCCTTTTTTTAAACAAGAGCAATTCTTTTCATCCATATTTTTCAAGGGTGATCCAATAGATTCAATACTTACACTTCCAAAATAAAAGAGCAAAATTAGTCTACATTACAAAAAGATGACTTAAACCAGATGTTCTGAGGACATATTTTCAGACAAAGAAACTTATGTCCAGTAATTTACCATGGAAAATTAAAGTCATGCTTGTCTCCTGCCAAATCTTTAGTTCTGGAGGCTTGGGGGGAGTGATATGGCTGGCCTTTTTGGTCTATTTCTTGTCAGGGTCATTTCAGTTTTATATGGTCAGCTTGTCCTAGAATAGTCTCTTTCCAATAAGAAGGGAATGTTCGTCTGTCTCTCTTTTTCATGAAAAGCTCTTCGCGACAAGCCTATTTTAAGTGATAACAAGCATTTCCCTGAGAGATACTGTAGGTCAGAGAAAATCTAAATAAAGCATGCTCTCAAACTGGTGTCAGCAGTCTACTGACTGCAGTCAACTCCTCACAGTTAGAGGTCATTGAACTCTGACTGAGTGACTGGGTGCTACTGCTCCCTTAAAAATATCTCTTCCACATAAGAATTGCTTTTCACTTATTACCGTGACCTCTATGTATCTGTGTGCCTCTCTAGTCTGCTCATGGAAAGAATGCAACACAATAGTGGTAAGACTGCAGGGCTTAATTAACTTAGAATGTGGGAGGTGTTCAAATATCCTCCAACAATTCCTCAGTTTGGGACAGAGCTTTGGGTCAGGTTCGTGTCACTTTCATAAGCAGTGGGGAAGTTGTGAGCAAATGTACTTAAAAGCAACTACCATCTAAATTCAAGTATTCGAGATCGTATATTTTTTTGTCATTGTCGTTTCTTTACTAACTCCTTAGTCCACCACACAAACAGTGCATCAACATTAATGGAGAAAGTTAGTCCTGACAAGCATCTCTCAATGTTGGACGCCATCTAGTGTACACTGTAAGCATTACCACAAAGAAGTACAATCTTTACCTGTACTTTTGTAGACATTTTTTGGTCCCCATTAGGAAAACAGTTTATTTATTTATTTATTTATTTTAAATGGTTGGGGTAAGGGGATAGAATATTTTGTACAATATAAAAAAATCTTTTTGTCTTTAAAAACGTTCAAATCTTAATTCCAAACTTCCTAACAAAGTAGTGTGCATAGAATGTGTATATTAGAAATTAAATGTATAAAAGTCATTGTTATACAACTAAACTCCTCATTAAATAAACATGCATTTTCATTTATGCGTTTGTGTCTACAGCTGAATATATTTTCAAATCAACGGAGAACATTTTGTAATAAACGCATTACTAGAATAAAATCCAGTACTTCATGATTGACGAAAGGGGGGCGGGTGGTTATTCTCTTTAATCGAAGTAACGATCGGCCTCTACCAAAGTAATCGCTTTAGTAACCCCACCGACCCCGCTCACGGTATACCTGCTATAAAACAAAATTTATTTGAAATTAAGCCATATTATTTTACAACAACAAACTTCTTTACAACTTCTTTAAATCCTTGACTTAAACATTTAATATGATGAAATAAATCTGTTCTGATTATGTTCTGTTCATGGACTTTCAGTTTGCTGTCACTCCTGTCTCGTGTTCACTGTTCCACATTACCGCCACTCATCAGTCACCATGGACACTAAAGGAACCTCACAGCTGTTTGTCATTCACCTTTGTGTATCTATCCTGCCTGTGTTCAGTTCATGGTCTGGTATCACCTATATTTAGTGTGTGTTGCTGCCTCACCTGTCTGATCTTCGGTTCATTAAAACTACGTGTTGGATCATACCTTTGTCTTCTTCGTCTGGCTTCCTGCAGCGCCACGTGACAATATCATACTAAAACTGTGCGGATTTTTTCTTTCAGAAACAAACCCTTAACTCATTAAAAATAACCTTTTTATAAAACTCGATTGTATCTTGGTACGGTTTCCTGTCACGTGTACTATTAGAAATCAGAGCGGTGTGTCTAGATTGTGGTATTCAAAAGCTTCATTGCTTCTGAATATCCGTCCACATACAGTGCTGGGTAGCTGTACAGTGGCTTAGGAAGGTCATAAATTTATGAAAAGCTGTTAATTAAATTTTAAAAATAAATTTAAATAAAAGAGATGAAATATTTTATTTATGCTGTGTGGCCTCTCAATTTTCCGTGTATTGATCCTTCGCAAAAACCTGCCCCCTGTTGCAGTGCCCCACCTCCCATGCACTCTCACGCCACTCATCATGTTCTCACGAGGTGAAAAATTGGTTGTCATAGATGTTACTGTATTTGCCCACTTCATTGGTGTGATAACGCAGCGCATTTTATGTGTTCAAAACAATACAAGTACAGTTGAACATACTCGCATCATTTGCAAAAAGGCTGATTAATATTTATGTACAACACGTACTGTATTAATTTACATTGTTTAATGTAAATTCGGGTGAAGCGTATGGCAATGTCAACAAACCAATCACAAACCGAATGCAAAAATGCTGTCCTTAATAAACATTACTCGTACAGAATGCAACTCACATGTGTAACGTGTAGACTCTGACGAAGGCTGTTGCGTAAAACAGTTTAATTATCATCCATTGGAATATGTACAGGAAACAAGCGGGGAACATCCACACAAGTAACGTTGAGAACCGACCAGGACTGGACTGACACAGAGGGAATAAATCCAGAGAAACACAGGAGGATAACGAGCAGGGTACAGGTGACTGACGAGACACGGCTGATTGAAATGAACTAATGATGAGACAGGCATGTGGGGAAACAAAACAAAGATCACATGACAACTGACACTAAACTAAACAACAGTTCATGGGTGTGACAATCTGCAGTTTTGGCATTTATTTGATGTAGTGACAAGTATTTCACTAAAGCTACAGTATAAAACAAAATTACAGCCAACAGTTCATAACATGCCTTGAAGTGTTCGTAGTGAACATCGCCTCACCATTTTTCACATCATATGCATAGACAAGAACAAGACATTCAAACAATAAGTCTAACACTGTTGATTGATATAAAAATCACAAGTTTTCTGTCAGTAAAGGAATCCAAATAGTTACTCACCTGTCTCTTAAAACACATGAAAGATCGGGGTCTCTGTCTAGCTGAAGTTTGTCGTGAAGTTCTCTCCATTTAGGAAATGCCACACCGATGTTGATCCTCGTTTTATTTCACTTCTTGGGTCATTTGGTTGAGGTTTACGTTGATGGGACTTGTCTTTGTTGACAGAACCAGCTACAAACAGTGAAGAATAACTGTGTTCCATAACGACTGCGCGAATCAAGCTGGTTGCTTGATAGATGCTAAAACTACTATTTCCACATTTGTCCGTGAGACTATGTTGTCATGGTTTCTACGGCAGTAAAATCGAGGGTAACGTGGATATGACAGGCTATTCCTGCACACGCCCCGGAGCCTTGGTTAAAATCGCATGATGAAAGCCTGTCAGCGGACTGTTCTCTGCATTTCCAAGACCTCGTCTGCCTATTATTATCATTATGATATTATTATACGACTTATATAATTATAAGAATGTACTATTCACAACTCACTATTTTATTTGCTATTTTTATTTTATTGACTATTATTTTACAATTTATGATATGCTATCTGCTATTTTATTCATAGTCCAATGTAGTAGTAATATTCATTATATTACTACTACTGCTTTATACTACATTTTACTGTATGTATACTCAATTGTATTTTAGGCTATTTATTAATAATAGGCTAATAATAAGAAGAAGAAGAATAAAACCATATATAAAATAAAACCACAGCATGCTGTATATTGAACTATTACATCTGACCTTATATTACACTTTTATTTGATAAACTTTATATGTATATGAATTCATTTTATTTGTACTCTAACTGTACTAAAAATGTTTTACCGTTTAAGGATTTTAAACATTTAAGGATTGTCTAATTAGTACAAGCTGTGCTATTAATGTTGTCCACTAGAGGAAGCCACAGGATAAGGAATCTTTTAAGCCCAATCCTTTTATATCTCGTTGCAATCCATTTGAATGGAAATAAAGTCATTTAGTATAACTGTGGTACATTAAATCTGTGAAATGCTTAGGCCTATATTTAAATGTTTAACTTTATTTTGACCTCAATACATTTGCCAGACACGGTTAAATATAATGCTGTGCATTCAAAATAAAAACAATTGAAATTGTCCAGTGACATCCTGTGATGTGATTCAAGAGGAAAAGCTAAAGGCATGAGGGAAAAACTAAAATGCCGTTGATGAACAATTAAACCATTTCCAATCAAAATCGAAGTGCACATTTCATGCACATAAAATTATATTATATTTAGGGGCATCTCTAGAATTTTTAACCTGGAAAAATAAACCATATCTATGCTTGAGAAGCGTGAGTTTTCACAATTCCTTGTGACAATGGAAAACTTTTAAGTTCAAACCAGCGAGGTTCTGAGTAATTGAGACAAAGCCTTTTTCGTACACCATGCAGATCACAAACCGTTAAAATCGGTAGAGAAATGTAAACCGTCCAGAAAATCCATGCACAGCTCACCCATTTACTTACATTTGTTTGACGAGGACTCTTGCCCCGCACAATATGGCAGACTCGTTGACGTATGGCAGCAACAGTCCAAAGAGGCCACACATCTAAAGCTTCCATAACACGTGATATATTGCAGGTATAAATTCATTTTTACTTCATTATTAAATTGTTTAACCAAGGTTTATACATGCTAGTTTTCATGACAGATTTCAAGATAAATCTTTTTATTATTACTGGAGCTGCCAGTTTGCTATGTTTCAATAAAATTCACATTCCGTATTCTTCAATTAGCTCACGCTGTACGTCCTGTGCCTTCGCTATTCAACTTACGGAACTGACGCAACGCAAGTTCCGTTTTTCCGTAATTTGAATACGGAAGGCGGTGTGGTTGAAATTAAATATTAGCCAGTACCTGAGAGAGCTCTTAACGCATTATAGTCCTTCGCGTCTATTACGATCTCAGAATTCTGGCCAGTTGTTAATACCTAGAATATCAAAATCAACCGCAGGCGGTAGATCCTTTTCCTATTTGGCACCTAAACTCTGGAACGATCTTCCTAGCATTGTTCGGGAAGCAGACACACTCTGTCAGTTTAAATCTAGACTAAAAACGCATCTATTTAACCTGGCATACACATTATCAATTTTTGTCTTCATATCCGTTAAAGGATTGTTAGTCTGCATAGATCAGGTCAGCCGGAACCGGGAACACTTCCTATAACACCAGATGTACTCGGTACATCAGAAGAAGAATGGCGTCTACGCTAATTTTTGTCTCCCAAGATTTACCAATTAATATGATTGGCTGGATCCGGGCGGCAGCAGCGTGGCCCTGGGATGTCGGCGGAGACTGTGTTAAGTAGCTCATCCTTTGTTAAGACCTTACCGACACATCAGCCAGTGGCACATATCCCCAACAAACCATCCCATACCGGCGTGATCAAAAAGATCTTAAACTAGATAAAATATTTTGACTGTTGCAACTTCAATCGGACTTATGACCTGATTTAACTCTGCCTGAGTATCGGACAAGTATCGGCCAGAAGAGAACTGGCCCCCCGACTAAGCCTGGTTTCTCCCAAGGTTTTTTTTTCTCCATTTGTTGGAGTTTTGGTTCCTTTGGCTTGCTTACGTTGGGGACACTTGCTTGATATTCAGCAGTGTTTTTGATATGCCTGCATTGGCGCCGTTGTATGCGAACTGAGCTGAGCCGGACGATTGGGTCAGTTTTCTCCAGTGCTGATATACATAAATTAACTAGACTAATAACTCTTGATCTTCTCAACGAAATCAATCAATAATATATAGAATAATCTGGAAAATGACAAAATTTTCTTTGGGAGCTGCCAAAAATGTGCAGCCAAAAATGATTTGCCAATCATAAATGTGTAGAAATATATATATATATATATGTATAATGTATGTGTGTATGTGTGTGTTATCACGGCATTAGTCCGCTCAGTCTACAAATAAAGCACAAGGGAGCAGCTACTTAACAGTCAGAGTCATCCAGTATAATGAGTTGGATCTCTGAGGGTGTGTGTGCGTCCTGCCTTTGTTTATATGAGTGGTTTGTCTCATCTGTCGTCTAATTATCTCTGTGCGCTGGTGGTGAATGAAATTTGACTGCAGACGGCATGGATCTTCTCCCTCCTCTGGCTCTCCTAATGGACTCAGTAATGGGATGATATTCTTATCATTGTTGTCTCTGCTCATCTGGAACATCAGGCTAATGACTCTGATTGGGTCATGCCACAGAGAGTCACCAAATGGCCTTGGCAGAACTCATTTATACTCCAATATATTGTCCTTTAAGATTACTATGGGAAAGGTTTTAATGGTTGGGATTTGGAAGCCGAAGCACCATAAAATCTTACAAAATAAGGTCCTTTATTGACATTGATGGTTCCATGAAGAAGCTTTAACATCCATGGAAACTGTCCACTGGAGAAAAATAAAAAGGTATTTATATGTTATTGAAATTCTTTGCACTAAAAAATGGTTTTATTTATTGGAAGGGTTCACTGAAAGGTTCTTTGGGAAACCAGAATGGTTCTTCAATGGTGTTGCTGTAACAACCTAGGAACTTTCATTGATAAAAGTCTAATGGCAGCATCTTAAATTGGCTGAATATATTTTATTAATGCATTTACATTCAGTTAAAAGGACAATTACTGACAATTACTTTTTTTTTTTCAAAAAAAAAATACAAATACTGAAAAGGAGAAAAAAGTATAAATACTGCACAATAAAAATAATTTTAATCAATAATTAATAAAAGCAATACATTAAGATCAGTTAATTAGTTAGCCTAAATGAATCAGCTTGTCAGGTGATGCCATAAAGAGTAGGTGTGTTTGACCGGAAGCGCCGCAGCACAGACAGATCGGTGTATGACATCAGAGTACCAGGAGAGCAATTCGAAAGCTATGTCTGCTTTGATGTCATACACTGATTGGTCTGCACATTGCCCCCTCAAGTCAACCACACCTCGGCTGTGTGTGAAATCGACCCCCTCATTCACTATTCCCTACGTTAGACCGCTGATATAGTTCACTTGAAGGAGTGCAAATGAGGACACTGACTGTGCCAGATGAGCTGCCATATTTGCATAGATTGTGCTTGCTGTTCATTTGAAAATTGGCAAACTGGCAACTCCAGTAGTAAGATGAAAAGATGTATCTTGAACTCTGTCATGTATAACCTTAATTGAACAATTTAATAATCACTTTAAAAAGAATTTCTACCCACATTGGACCAGACGTTTGGGAAATAGATGGATGGGTGATTCAGCTGCTGGTGGCATTTTCTGTTCAGACAGAAATTTATTTTGGCGTGACCCTCGCAGTGCATTATGGGTAATCTCTAGCGGTGCACTCAATAACGTCCACTAAATGGCTTTTCCCTCAAATAGTGCCCTTTTAAGGGTATAGGGGGTGATCTCGAACACAGCCTGTCCACCAGACGGGAGTGGCACGTTGAGACGGACAGAAGCAGATAGAGCCCATTATAATCAGTGGGTGTGTCTCAATCAGCCCCCTAGTTCAGTAGTTAGGGCACTGATCAGGGAGCAGGCCATTTTAAGGGCAGTCTCAATTGCAAAATGCATTACTACATTTCCTGAAAATCCCTTCAACACCAGTTCCGAGCAATTGTAAGATCTCTCAGAAAAAGCATGTCCAGCATCATTTGTGTGCGTTAGTCTCTTGTTTTTTTAAAAGTTTGTTTCATGAAAGTGAATGTTATGAATGTAATTAATGAATGTAAGTCCGCTGCGTAACATCAATGTACGTATTATTCAAAAGTAAGCTACCACTAGATGTCACCAGAGGACTGGCATCTGCTATAGAGAGCTCTCTATTTTCTGATTTCTCTAAATATTAACAAAAATATTTTACAAAGTTATACAGTATTTGCATATCCCTGTTAAGTCCAGTCATATACTGTAGGCCTAATGATACTAAAATTGTGTTTTGAGATGTACAGTTTTCCATGCTTAAATGAATAACATGTTCACGTCCTCATAGGAACTCAAAATAACTGCGTGGGAAAAGCGATAGACTGACAGAAGTGGCTTTCCATCTCTTCTCTCATCAGTTGCAATCGCGTATGTGAAACTGTGTGAAAGTGTTTATGTGGGCGTTCAACTCGGTGGATATTCACTGATTTTCATTCACCTGCAATTTGACAGAGTGGTCAAAAGTAGGAGCTCTACACTCTATGAATATATATATATATATATATATATATATATATATATATATATATATATATATATATTTTATAAACAATGTCTTAAGTTTTCTTCACACAGGTCAGGATAATTCACCTGAGGATGCGCTTACAGTCCTACATGAGGACTTGACGAGCACCGCTCCTAGAGGGAGGAGTTACAACACAATCACCAAGTAACCAGTAACGTAAACTGACCAGAAGGGTCGTAAATACGAAACCCGATCCGCGAAGTCGGATCTTTTGTGCAGCTGGTTCAACGCTCGCAGACTGAACTTGTCTCGAGACTGAGAGGACAACCCTTGCGATTTTGGAAGGAATAAAGAAAAGGGAATAGGAATGTGCACGCAACAAATGGACAACGTGGGAAAGCATCGATGCACGCGGCTGGTAATAAGAGACCGGAGTTCATAAATAGACAACGAACGCTTCCTCGAGCGAGTGGAATAATCCCAGAGTTTTTTATTCGGTAGGTTGTGGAATTTGCATATCACCATTTCTTTTGGTCATATTCCTATTTCCAACCGTGAAATTTGTATGAACTTCTATTAACTTCTGTATCGAAGGTACTTCTGCTGATTGCTGTTCTCTAGGTGAATGGATGGAGAAACTTTTCTGTTTTGCACTCATGACAATGGATCACAAACTGCTCAATCACGGGTTTTTTTTTCTTTACTATTATTATTATTGCAATGAATATTATTATTATTATCTTGACAATTACCATTTAGCTATATTGCATTTTTCTTATCGATCACCAGCGCTGAAATTAAATTATGAGATAAACTCTATTTAGTTTGTGACCATATACTTTAGCGTGCATCGTTTGTCATTTAGCTAACGTTAAATATTCAACTTCGCTAACAAAGTCAACGTTTCCGAGTGCATTACTTAATCAGCACTTACTAGACTTAGGTTTGTTTGTTTATCCGGTGCTATACTCTCTATTGTCCGCAGTATATGCTGTCCAAGTCTCCTCGTCCCTGATGGACGTGGCGAGACTCCAGCGGTCAGAGTTTGTGCGGTCAGCTGGTCATAGCGTTTTAAACGCAGACACAGTTTATAGGTCTTACTACCAATAGTTTAACGTTATCTCTGAAGAAAGAACTTAAACCAGCGTGTGTTGTTTGTTCAGGCATCTCTGGTATCACGGTAATATTTGAAAAGATAACATTGAGCTTCACAGCACGAAAATACGAAAGTGAGTGAAACCGAGATTTCAAACAAAACTCGGGTAAAGTTTCTCTGAGCTGCTTCTCTGGAAGTCTTTTATCGGTGTAGGAAGGCGTTCTTTTAGCTATATTTTAAGTAAACTCTACGGGAGTGAATATAACACATGAGATGAGGTGTGTTTAAGTTAAAAAAAAAATTGTTGTCTACTGTGTGTAACGCAGAATGAGATGTTTACAGTGTTCTTCCATAAGTGAATGATGACCACATCTGTCGGGCAATATTTTCAACTCTTCATAAATCTATTGTATGGATATAGAGACTAGGAATACACAGTGCATGACCCGATCGGACTAGTTTTGTCATGCCTTTACTCTTTTTATGGAAATGAGTTTTTGGAACATCACCAATGCGACTACATTTTTAAGAGGTTACACTAGTGCCGCTACCAATGTTTCCAAAAGCCAAAACATGTATTATTGTTATTTTATTGCTATTATTAATTATTTTTGGTGCTACCAAATCAGGTGCTGGTGCCACCTTCTGAACTCTGTAGAACTTGGTGGCACCTGAGCTACTGGAGCACTGGACATTAAGATTTGTAAATGATGAGAGCGGTTTAATTTTTGGGTGAACTATCCCTTTAAGGGTTGTTCATGTAGGTCACCCACTTGCTTTCGCACACTACAACAATCAATCATAAGAGTAAAGTGCAAGCTGACATCACCCCCCCCCCCCCCCCCCCCTCTCCTCTCATCTGTGTGGTTTCCTACACGCACAGGATGGATAATTTATAGCTCTTTATCTGGTTGGGTTAGTGACTGTTCTACTTGCAGCATAGAGACTTTACCACGTTGTGTGATCAAACATTATTGACTGGAGCAGTCAATAACTGTGACAACTGTGGTTATTCATTTTCAATACCACTGAGGAGTGCAACTTAAAGCAGCATGCAAAATGATGAATGGCCTAGCATGCATAGTTTAAACATTTATCGAGAACTAAGAGAACTGCTTTTTAAAGACTTTCACATTTCATTTATATTTACTTACTGTATGCCTTCAAATTGAGTCAATGTTGGGAATTTTGAATTAGTCAGTGTTGACTTTTTTCAGCACTGAAGTGTGTGTGTGTGTGTGTGATACTGATGAGATAGTTTTGAAATTTTAGTAAGTATAAAATCTTTTGGTTTTCTTATGAATTTTTTTGGAGTCCTGCAGATGGAAATTTGTCAGAATCTGGTGAGGGAGAAGAGAAAAGGCATTCCCAAACATCATTGTTTAAATTCATTTGCGAGGATAAATGTTGAACTTTTTAACTAGAAACTGGATTTATTTTGCAGTGCTGAAGCCCAGGTTTGTTTTGGAGCTTTGAAACTGGTGTTGATGAATCATCTTGAAAACCGTCACCATCTGCCAGACGATTTCCAGGTCTGTTTACACCTCTATGCATGATGTGCCTTATCCCTTCAGAAGAAGTTTTGCACTCTATACCAAGTCTTAAAAGTTGTGAGCAGCGAGAGCTTTGTGTCTTTTTCTGTATGGGGAAACATGACCGGTGAGAAAGCTGTTCAGTTATCTGAGCTCTCTCTCTATGATGAGGTGTGGTTTTTATTGGACCTTTTTCCCGCTCGTAAAGCTGGGGGAGAGGCAGAAAATGAGTACAGCTTTAGTCACATGAGCCTCAAAGAACCCAACGAAAAACTCTTAACATGCATGTTCCAGTCATACAAAACACGTTTTTCTATTCCACTGCACTGCGCTTTCATTGTTTTTCAATGTAAACATGCATTAGACAGATGTGTTTGATTGTTGCACTCATGTCTTTTGGCCAATTCACATTACATCAAGAGAAGCCAACAGTCGCCAGATTATAGTACGTCACTTCCCAGACATTCCAAGACCTGACAAATGGTGATTTAACATGTTCAATCGGTGAAAATGAGAGCCGACCAACGGCAACAGATGGAGACTGAGGTAACACGGTGATCCGACAAAACCCAACAGTCGTATGCTGGTCGTCTGTCTTGCATATGACATGGCATTCTGAAAACAGCACTCAAGTTAAAAGAAGTTCAACTTTTAAGAAAAGCATCTCCAGACCTTTCGTTTTTTTTGTGTGTTTTTTTTTCTACTTTCCTCCCATATTCTGTGTGACCTTCTTGTTTCATGCTAATAATTTGGCTACAGACCTTCAAGTATATTGATTTCCACTACTATTGCTTTATATAAATGTGCTATGCTTATTATATACTATTGCCTTATTATATATATATATATATATATATATATATATATATATATATATATAAAATCACACATCCAAAGATGGAATGAAAAAACAAAGTTTTGGATATTTTTGTACTTTTGTAACAAAGTCTATACTACTTTGTTACTAAAGTACAAAAATATACAAAACTTTGTTTTTTCATTATGTGACAAGGTGTTTTATGCAGATTACCATAATTATTTTAAGAAGCAGAGCTGCCATAAACAATGTGGTTTTGAGACACGTGTCCAGGCAACTATGCCTATGAAGTATTTATTACCTTTGGGTAAAGAAAAAAAATCTATGCATGTTTTCTTTTTTTCTGTGCAGTTGATCATGGGCTGATATTGCTGTTCCATTGTTTGAACGAGTTTTTCCCCCCATCGGTCTATTAATGAGTTGTCTGCTATTTCAGATCAACCTGACATTAAATGACACTTAAAAACAAAAACTGTGGTTGAGCGCTTTACATGCTGGTCTCTTCCTGTCTAAGTCTGTGTTTTACTGATAAAAGCTTCAAAGTAGGCCAGACTTTACACCACTGTTGTCAAAAGTCTGGCTACATGAGACTACCAATACAACAACTATGCCAAACGCATATAAACACTTTTATTAGATATGAAAGGCATTGTGCACAAAGAGTATGAACTTGTGTGCTTATTAAGGGAGGTTTTTCTCTCATTAAAAATGGCTCTCTATTACTCTATTGGCTCTCAATTTTTAGTCAAACACTGTATTCAACTGTATTCTGTATTCAATACTGCTGCCTTGTTTGGCATTTGTCTTTTGAATTCTAGTTAGTGATGTAATCACTGAGTCATATCTCGTTTGACTCTGACACATTTGACTAGCCTGATCATGCCTGAATTACGTGCTACACCTGCAAGCTGACTATGTACGATTCTTTCTTTTACGATTCATTTCCCTTCTGTCTCGGTTTCTCTGTCTTTTTATGAGTATTTAAGTAGAATTCACAAGCCCCTTCATGTGAAAAATGTATCTGCATTTTCCCTTAATCAGAATGATCTATGATTCCTGAACATTATAGCCAAGAGTTTCACACTGAACTCAACATTAGCCACAATGCAGAGGCTGAGTTATGTTTCTTAAATATATATATATATATATATATATATATATATATATTATTTATATATATATATATATATATATATATGTATATTATTAATATATAATATATGCATCTAACCATTTTGATCAATTCTTACTATTTTTCACTGCCTTGATCAACACAAAAGAGGTGTCATTTGGTGTCATATTGCTCAGATAGTCTTGTCATATGTCATTTGAGAGGTCTCACAGAGTAGAATTCAACAAGCATAATTGCATAAAAGCATTCTTGAGCAAGTTTTTGTATGCGAAGCCCCGCTAGTCCCATATTTAAATAATAGTCCAAAATCAACATAATCCATTGCGTCGATCACGAGATATTCCTCGCGGAGTTACGACACAAACGCACACAGCGAAGTAAAATCAAATGTAACATTCACGTGGGCATTTTCGCTTATAACTTATTATATTGTATAGAAAATGACAATTTATTGCTTATAGTGGATGCTCCCGACTAAAATTAGTCCAAAATCAACACAATCCATTGTGTCATTAACGAGATCAAAGATAATAATTACTGGCGTCAAGGGCTAAACGAAAAGGCTTCCTTGGTCCCAAATATTGTAACTTTTGATTACTTTATGCTATCACCACAAAATGTTAACCAGACGCAGCTCCATGTGAGAACTTCACCTAAAATCACCAAAATTTTCCTCTTACCTTATTCCCATCCTGAGATTTGCTTGTCAAATAATAGATATGTAAAATTATATATAAAATATAATATTTTTTTGTCTTTTATCAGCAGTTTTTCTGCATAAATGTCCTAATGTAATATATCATTTAAAACTCTTTGACTCTCCTTGCTAGAATTTGGGAGTTATGAGTCTTTACTTTTGTGTATGTCACTTGGGAAAAAAATCCAAACTCTTAAAGTGCCTTCGGGGCTTAAAGGGTTAATTGATTACTCCTTGCTGGTTCCTTTTATACATTCTTTTAACTGAATTAATTCATGAATTAAAGGCATAAAAAGGTCAGGTGACACTTGAGTACACTCGCTTTCCTTGTATACTTAGAGCACAATCCAATAAATTGGAGCTATCTTTTACAGAGTGTAAAGATGATGTTTCAGAACCATGCTTTTGAATTTTTATAGGAGCCTTATCCCACATTGTACTGGAAAGAGTCTTGTCATAGAGCAACAGTTTTTGCTGGACATAAAATGACATCAAAAGCCTCTTAAAAATGCTTTTTAATTAATGTATTATAAATGTTTGTCTGAACGCTTTTAATGGGCTAAAATGACATGTTCATTTCATATGAACCTTTCTCTTTGTAATTCAGTCTTTGTCTAAGCCACTTTGAAATATACACTACTCAAGTTTTAAAAAAAGATTTATTTATATATTTATAAAGAAATACTTTATTCAGCAGGATGCAGTGAATTGGTCAAGGGGTAGTAAAATCACGTGTAATGTTACAAAGTATTTCTATTTTGTTAAATGAAGAATCTTAAAAATCATGTGACACTGTAGACTGGAGTAATATATGCTAAAAAAAAATCAGCTTTGCCATCTTGGGAATAAATTAAGTTGTTACTGTTTTCTATTTTGAAATATTTTATTTAAATTGTAATAATATTCCTGATAAAATAAAAGTAGCCTTGAGGAGCATAAGAAACTTCTTTCAAAAACATTAAGAAATATAACTGACCTCAAACCTTTGAATGGAAGTGTACGTCACTAAATTTGAAGTGTTAAAAAGTCACAGTGACATTACAATTTGTAATAATTCCCACATTCTGTTGTCCTCCCCACAAGGCTGGGCTTTGAATGTTACACAATGTGCTGATTGATTGTTCATCTGTTTTCCATAATTGGAATATTATCCATCTGTTCTCTTAAATACATCTGAAAGAAGCATGTAACAGCATCATCAACACGTATGTACGGTTTTATTAATCTGATTTAATTTCTGTTTCAGGTAGAGTGGATTACTGATGTTGCAGCTTAATGCCTGAACTCGACGTAAAACCAGAAAGCCTTCCTGTAAAACATGATGAGAGGGGCTCTTGAAACTGAGGGGCTTACCAGGCAACATTGCTGCCAGCATAGACCACTCTAACTAATGTGAACGTGATGGGGATGATAATTATATTACACATAGCAATGATGGAACACCCACATTGACGAAGATTAACTGCATCCATCCTCGGTGCGCTGCAGCCAATCAGCATGCTGCGGTCGCTCAAATTTGGCCGCGTCTACCGATGTGGCAAGTTCCTCTTCATCGTAGCGCTTTTTGTCATTCTGCTGATGAACACTCACAACCTGTTCGCCTCGTTTCAGAGGAACGAGCTTACTGACCGCCGATTTATCGGCCTCAACAAGTGTCCGGCCTGCTTCGGCACTAGCTGGTGCCGCAAGTTCATGAATGGCCAGGTGACCTTCGAGATGTGGGGTCGCCTGCGTTTCCTTGACTTTTTCAATGTAAAGAACGTCTATTTTGCTCAATACGGAGAACCCAGGGAAGGAACGCGCAGGGTCGTGCTCAAGCGCCTGGGCTCCAACCAAGAGCTGGCAGAGATCGATCAGAAGATCTGCAAACGGGCCACCGGAAGACCACGCTGTGATCTCATTCAGGGTATGTACAAAACGGAGTTCGCCCGACTTAATGGGGATGTAAGACTGCTGACCCCAGAGGTGGTGGAGGGCTGGTCGGATCTGGTGCACTGCCCCTCGCAGAGGCTTCTGGACAGAGTGGTCAGGAGGTACGCGGAGACCAAGGACTCTGGAAGCTTCCTGCTGAAGAACCTTAAAGACACGGAGCGAATGCAGCTGCTGATGACGTTGGCGTTCAACCCCGAACCTCTCGTGCTGCAGGTATTCACACACTAGCCGATAAAGCGTCTCCTTTAAATGCATTTCCAAGTGGCTGATTTTATTTTTTTTGATGCAGAAGCACTGTGTCTGATGCCTGCTTGAAAGTTCAAGGGATTAAGGGTACATCTTTGCATATTTTAAAGTTCTGCGCAAGGCTGTGTAAATAATAGATACTTTGCATCTGTCGGTGGTCACTAAGAGAATTCTCTGCTTTGGCCAACAGTGTGCTTGTCCTGAAGAATTCCTGCAAACATAAATCATGGCCATTTGTTGTTCTATAATCTCTCTGTATTTAAACGCAAATTTGTTTGTGCGATTTTCTCAAAGACTGTCCAAAACGAGGTCTTACTTGGAGTGGTGCGATATTGACAAAATATTCTCATTTGTTTTATGGAGTTTTGTCAGTTATGATAATTAGATAACATTTTGCTGAGTGTGTTCTTGTGGTAGCAGACCTTGATTGATTTAGGACAGCTGACATATTTTTCATATTCTGTGTGCTGGTCAGCTCACAGCAGTGACAGAAATGAACATAGTGGTGATATTGATTTGTCCCCAATATTTATGTTTTTGTTTTTTTTTGTTTCTAAAATGGAAGTCAAATTGATAACTTATTTATTGTTTATTGAATTGTTGGATATTATAGCACAGTCGTGCTGATATTTGGCGCTGATGATATATTGTAGACGATACATATCGCACACCACTATTTTCACTGTACTTTTTTTCTTGTGTATCCATGAGAGACCTTGACAGCTCTCTCTCTTTTTTTTTTTTTTTTGCACCCCTCGGTCTGGCATTGATTTTTAGACCCAGCTAATCTATTCCAATTTCTTTTGCGATTGACCTAGCTTGTCGAAGGCCTGGGTAAACAAAAGGACATCTCTGTGAGAGCAGCCAATATCCGTTCTCACCTCCCATCATTCACTCCATCTGCCACACCTCAGGCATTCTAGGTGATAAAGGCAATCTGATCTCTCTCCGGAGAGCGAGCCGCTCGATTCGATTAGCAACATACAGTTTAGCCCCCTTTTGCCCCGCAACCTCTGCCGCGGTTTGGTCAACATAATGAAATGTCATTAGTTTGCTGTGGCTGCTGCTAATGAATTGGCTCCTAATCCATAGATGCGATTAAGTGTGATCTTCACTAGCGCTTGCTGTTCCTTCCCCTGCTAAAAACATGATGTTAAAGCTAACAGATGCTTGTCTCTTCAGAATGCTCTGAATCATTCATGACACTTCCTGAAGCTAAGAAAAGCCAGTTTTTCTAGTTTCCCAGAAGTTGTAGCAGCCTAGGTAAAATCTGCTTTCCAGTTGGAAACCTGAGGTAGCTGCCTTGCTGCCAGTGTACGGATGTGCCTCCAAAGCACCGTAAAGTGCTTAAAGAAAACCTTGAGGAAGAAAAACGTCATCATTTGTTAAATCATGCAAATTGCAAGACGATGGTCCTAAAAGTATGTAAAATCAATTGAAATGATATTAAAAAAGTAGATATACATCTATTCTTTCGTATTGTGCCGTATATCTGAGTGAAACAGAATATCGAAAGACAAAACAATGTTGAGCAGGGACTGGATTTTACCCAATAATTACTGATTGGATGGAGGCAGATCTGAATACAAGCTTGCATTCAGATGCAAGAAACTGGTGCTTATAAGCGGACTATATGATTTTAAAAAAGGAGATTGGTGAATCATTCACAGCAAAATTAATAAGGAAATAATAACTGAACATGATATAATCAACATGTTTAATGTTATTTTGGGTCTTTTCAGGCCACGTGTTCGTCTACATCTTCATAAATGTAACTTTTTATAATATTAAAATCATTCAGTTATTGCAGTGCATAAAGCAATCTGTGTTAGGTGTAACTCTTACTAATGAATTACTGTTTCCCTTGAAAAAGTACAGTAGAGAGATTATTATGAATTTTTCTGTAAATTACATTTACTTCTGACGTAATTGCATTAAATACTGTATATAGAATTTGAATAGAGTAATTCTATATAAAACAGTAGTGGATTTAAAATTAATTTATCATGTTAAAATTTTAAACTTTTTTAACCCTTTAAATACTGTGGTCAGTTCAAGAATAATTTGTGCAATTTAATATTATTTATTTGAAAGAATTAAGAGTTGTTTCATGCCTATCCTTGTATTGTTCAACTGGTCAAGGATGATATGGAGTTTAGAAAGTAATAAGTGATGCAATACCTTTTAGAGAGTAGTTGGTACATTAATCTAATTAGAAACTGTTGAAGATGAAATTAATTACTTTTTTAGGGTAATTTACTCATTGATCGCAATATGCACATTTGTGACATTTCGATAATGTAGATATATTGTGCAGGTGCAGCTCCTCCTAACTTTGACTACAGTTCTAATTTTCCTGTCAATACATTAAAAAAAAAAAAAAAAAAATGCTGTTAATGGTTGAGCCACGCACAGGATTGTGGGATATTATACAGTAAGCAACACGGTAGAGCCTTTTGAAACCCTCGGTTTTTGACCACAATGGAGACAGGCATGCTATATGGTCTCGTATACTGAACATAAGGATTTCTGTATACTGGAAAGCCAAATTTAGATTTTGTCATACGACCGTTTTCTGTTTGCCCAGCAGGATGGATGTGGAGTCAGTCAAGTTCAGATTTTTGTGGTCTGTGTATTTTTAGGTTGGCGTAAAAAGAAAGAACAGAGAAATTTGTTGTGTTTGGAGTTGATGGGAGTGCTGTGCTCTAGGGGGAAAAGAGCCTATGGAGCCGGAGACGAGCAAGACAGCGAGAGGATTACAAAATCAGCGTGGAACAAGAATGCAGATGCCCCATCCTGTTGTTGTTGTTGTTTTTTAAAGGCTTTACCCACTGACATTTTTACTGCTATTTATAGCAGTAAAGGTCAGAAACACAATTTGTTCCCCTTAGCCTGGTATTGTGTCAGCTTGTTGTGAAATGTGTGTCCTCTGGAAAAAAGCTGCTGCGCTTGACTTTGCGCTTGCGTTACTCGTGCCTCCTTCCTCCATTGAGAACGAGGCCCATCTGCTCAGCGAGGCTGAGAATAGCACAGGCAGAGCCCTGAGGGTCACGTCCATCACGGCATTAATCTTGCACACAGCCCAATGTGCGTGGGGTGCGCCTCCTCTCCCTTCACCTGACAATGAGGTTATTATGAGGTTGTCATGCCCGGAGCACCTTTCTAAACAGTCCCAGAGCTGACAGGAGTCAACTGCTGTTTGTGTGTTAGGCTTTCACAAACAAGACTGAGCACAGCAAGGTTGTTATCAAGGACATGCCTATTATTTAGTGCATGGAAACTGGTGAACTCTCCTTTCGTCCTGGTAGTGTCTGCAGTAGTTTAAGAAGCGATTCCTGGAGTGAGATTAGAGAAAATTTGAATCTGGTTTTGTATTGCCTTATATAAAATGTAGGGTCATAAAAGTCTTAATTACGGTTTTATATCTCGATTTATTGTTTCCAGACTTCTGAAATCCCAGGGCAGAAAGACAGAAGATGATAAAGGTGCCTATTTTAGAATGAAGAACTTTGAGAAGAGTATGATGTAGTGTGAAGTATAGAAAGAAAAAAAAAAAAATATTTATGTAAAATATCCAGTATGCTCGACCATTCAAAAGGTTGGTAAGTTAGTTTTTGAAAGAAGTCATGGTCCCACTTTATATTAGGTGGCCTTGTATATTATATATTTGCATCAAAAAAAATAAGTACAATGTACTTATTGTGTTCATATTGTATTACAAAACTTGCTGCTGTTGAGGTGGGATACGGGTAAGGTTAGGGACATGTGCGGTTTAAGGGCGTAAGGCATATGCCAACAGTGTAATTATAAATGTATTTTCAGAAATTAAGTGTTAAACCCACAAAACCCTTGTTCCTTGCTAAATAAAAATATAATGCTTCTAAAAGGTTAAAAAAAAAATCTTACTGAACTCACACTTTTCTACGGAAATGTTGACAAGTTAAAAAGTTAGGTTAGGGTTAAGCCTTCTTTCTGTATCCTGACTTTCTTCCTCTTTGTAGCTGTTTGTAACTTTTGTATTTTTGGCAGATCAGCTGATAGGCAGATTGCATCATGATTTTACCAATGTGAATTTGCTTTTTAAACATTTGTTTTACATTTAATATGAATGCTGTAAAAGTAAAGCATTTTCAATAGAAGTCTTTGGGGCAAGACTTTATGGAGGATTTTTGTTAAAGTGCATATTCTTCTATATAAAATGTGTTATTTGAGCTCTACATACTAAATAGTCTTTTCAGAACTTGATAGATTATTACACATTACCAATGCATTTTCTGTATCAATAGTCTTTTATCACACTACTCTTTGGTCAATATGTTTTAGGGATGCTCCAATCAGGAATTTTGCAGCTGATACCGACTACCGATTTCTTGTCATCATGATCAGCCGACACCGATCCGGATCGTTCTAGCTTTATTTAGGTGTTATGTGTGGTCTGTTGACTGTCACTGTTAACCCCCTTACACCCTGAAGGCATTTTTAATGGTTTCATATACTTAAGGTCAATTCACACTGCACCGACAGACGGCAAGAGACACTTCATAGAGTTTTGTCGGATCAGTGTACCACCCCTGTTAGAGTCTGTTGCCATCTGTCAGAGCGTGTTTTCGCCAATTGAACATGCTGAATTGGAATTAGAATGTCTGAGTAGTGACGTGCTGTAATCTGGTGACTGCCGTCATTTGTCTGCGTCTGTCGGTGCAGTGTTAATTGGTCTTTGAAAGTTTGGCTGACACAAAAAAACAACAACAAAAAAAAACCAAGGGATTAAGTAAATGGTCTCATTTGAAAGAAGCCCTTTCGAATTTTCAAGATTTTGATCATGTTTTAGGGTTCTTATATTACAAAATTGTTATTATTCATTCTTGACATAAGGATATGAGAAAGTATGTCATAAAACCAAGTTTGGGCTTGTTCACAATCATATCAACTGCATCTGAGTCAAATGTGTGTTGATGTCTCAAAGCAATCAAAAGTTATGGCATTTAGAACCATGGTAGCCTTTCAATAAAAAGTCCAAAACCCTCTCCAAACAGCATGGTAATATTGGAAAACACTGTGTCACGATCGTGACGTGATCGAATCCCGGAACTCCTATAGCATTAGCCCAGTATGTCATGTCACTCTGTGAGGATTTCCTCATAGTCTACACATTTTCTTTTGATTCGAGACAACCTGCTCTAGATAAAGATGTGTGATTTACCATGGTATACTAATGTTTTGCAAAGCCACAAAGCAGAACGTGATGCAGAAGCCTCATCTGTATATTATTTGAATGCTCCTCGGCGGCAAAGTTTTTATATCATCAAAATTGCCAAATTTAGTGACTACCGGTCATAGAATGTGATTTATCAGCCCATACTGATCTCCGGCCGATCGATCAGAGCATATGTGTAGGTTTTGTTGGCTAGATGTTTGACACATTTTTGTACTTCATTCTGTTGCATTGCCTTGCCCCATTGATTTTCATAGTCAACGCTTAATATTGAGGGTGGGAAAGGGATCGAAAAATGTTGCAGGCTGGCTTTAAACCAACATTACCCACAGCTCCAACATGCCCATATGTTCAAAATAGCACTGCTATATTCTTTTACCGTTCGTCATCTGTGCGGAGTTGATATTCCCTCCTTACACGTCAACACTAGTTTGACAGGCTCTAAAATTGTCGAGAGTGTGAGCAAACTGTAGACTTGGGAGCTTCGCCATCCAAATGGAAGTTGCCGTTCTTGATTAGTTGTCAAGCAGATGTTGTTATTTTAAAGAAACTTTGGCCCCACTTATATTAAGTGTCTTTAACTACTACATTTGAATGAGTTGTGTGATACAATGCTCTTATTTTGTACTTGTATTTAAAAACTACCTGCATGTAATTATAGCTGTAATTCATTTCTGTAATTACACTGTTGATCTTCCATTACCCCTTAACGCACCTTTTAACCTCACCCATACCACCAAACCTGTCCCTAACCTTACCCGTATCCCACCTCAATAGCAGCACTATACGTACACTATACCAAACATTTATTGATTTATTTGATGGAAGTACATAGTAGATAAAGACACCTAATTTAAGGTGTGACCGAAAGTTTCATGCACATATTACAAGGGCAGTCTCTCTGAGATTACAAGGCAAAAAGCCTCGGGGTGATTGGTAATCCTACTAACTCTCAATTTCTGGAATTGGCCATAGCAAGGTTGGAACCGGCCTTTTGGGTTTCTTGCCCAGATCTCATTAAGCTGCTACTACACTAACTAGTGTTGGCTTGATATCAATATTTATTACAACACTGGCATGATGCCAGGCCCTTGGTATTGATACTAAAGCGGTGTCCAGACACAAACAGATGGTCAACCTTTAAATATATGATTTACAATCCATACTGAGCACTAATTGAAATGTATTGGGCCATATGAAATCCGTTTCATTTTTTTCTTCAAAATTCCTTTTCCATTTGAATTTTTATCAACAGTTTATTAATAGATTAACAAAAATGTTTATAGAAATTAAGACCCACATTTCTAACTTTAATTCATGAGCATAACATAATCTGACATGGTTTAGTGTAAGATTTTAGTTTTAAAGTTTTAAAAATAATGTTACATCATGATTAAATCAAACTTGAACAAGTTGGAGTCTTTAGAGTTTATCATTTATTTCAAACATCGGTTTTTCAGATAATTCTACAAATTTAATCTTACACTTCAGTTACAAAATGTAACCGATCAAAAAAAAAAAAAAAAAAAGGAAATGAACAGTTATATTACATATTAAGTACAAATACACGACATGAAAATGCAATGAACTGAACAGATTCCAAATGCCAAATATCGGACGATATAACAGTTGACCTAATTCAAACTAGTCCATTTCACGATTTGATCACATCCTGCATTAATCACATCTTAGAAATCATAGGGCCCTAAATGCATATAAAAATGATCGTACAGACTGATAAGACCCATCTTTAAAGCAAGAACGGGCATGGAATTATTACTTTTTTTTTTTTTTTTTATACCACACAGCCCTAACCCATCTGCAGGTTACATTAGAAGGGCGTCTCTTAGTTATGACTAGCACTAGAGTTGGGCCGATAGACTGTGCCATTGTCCATCGGTTAACCGATTCTATCCGGACCTCAAGACAGAAAGGTACTGTTTCAAGTCGAAGTGAAAACCTCATCAAAACAGTAGTGCGAACAAGCACTCAGTGTTGTTTGTGGTAATAATTCAGTGCTATATCCTCTAGTCCACTAGTTTTATCCAAAGCTGGCATGGAACAGAGCGAGCGTTTTTAATTCAATTCAATTCAAATTTATTTGTATAGCGCCTTTCACGATACATATCGTTTCAAAGCAGCTTTACAGAGAATGGATGTCAACATTACAATTTAAAAAGCAGTTAGCGAATAACATAATTTAGTTAACTAAGTTACAATCAGAGTTAGCAGTTTAACCGAAGTTAGAAGCAAGGAGCTCCTGGAAAATAAATTAACAATAAGGATAAAGAATTAGGCAATGAGCATGTTGATCCAGATGATTGCATCTTCTGAAGTCCTCGCAGGAACTGGCGCCGTCTCTTCACAGGTGATGGTCATCTGAGGTCTTCTGAAGAGGCTGGATCCGCACTGAAGCTGATGTGCTCTCTAGTCACCTCGGGGCAGATGTCCCGCGGTAGAACAGACAAGCAAAAGGAGAATAATTAGCATAGCTGCTGTTCATAACTTTAAGCAAAGATAGTCAGAATGAGCAGTTGATCTGATATGAGATGCAATTATGTGAATGCTTGGCTAAAGAGATGTGTCTTTAATCTAGATTTAAACTGGGTGAGTGAGTCTGATCCCCTGACATTATCAGGAAGGCTATTCCAGAGTTTCGGAGCCAAATGTGAAAACGCTCTCCCTCCTTTAGTGGACTTAGCTATCCTAGGTACAACCAGAAGTCCCGCGTTTTGTGATCTTAAAGAGCGTGACGGGTTGTAAGGCAATAGAAGATCGGTTAAGTACACAGGAGCTAAACCATTTAGAGCCTTATAGGTTAATTCAATCCAATGGAAGTTGAGCTTAATGCTCAAACGCAAACAGAGAATCTCCCAGTTTCACTGTAGACGTCGTCGGATGCCAATTTGGTAGACATCGCCCAACCCTAACTAGCACCTGGAGCGTTTGTCATTGGTGTCATGTGGTGTTGATGGTGCTTTTATTAAAACACCTGCCTACAACCACCTATTCAGTGTGTCACGCAACCATTTGGCCATTGTTGGAGTTTATGAAAGGGTCGAGTGCAAACAGACGCACATTCCTATTATTGATGGGCTAGAATTTCCACTAGGCCAGAACAACAAATAACTAACTCCCCTGAAACATGTGTGCGTTGTTTGTGTTTTATTGATTCCATGCTTTACTGATCAACACTCTGTGATGTAATTTGTCCAATTTTATTACTCCTGAAAGCACATGTATCGGGCACTGCTGAAGTTTCCGGTGAGAATAGACGGTGACCTCTGATTTAATTTTTTGCCTGTTTGCAGCTTTTCATATTGTTAATTTTCCTTAAAAGGTTTACAGTTGTCTGTAGATTCATATGCTGCATAAGTGTTTGAGAAGTAAGGATTTCTTTGACCTTTTTTGGTAAAACCATCTCTTAGAAATGTTTTAGTATGATTTTGAAGGATATCTACATCGTCATTTTAGAGTCCTTGACAAAAGTCACAGCTCTGTGGGTATGGAAGTGGTAAGTGTTAGTCAGAGTCTCAATTATAGCAAGAACAGAAACTTGCTAAAAAAAAAAAAAGAGGCGAAAAAAGGCCCGTTTCCAGACCGTGTTAAACGACCAACTGCAGCTCAACAGGTTTGTGGTGCGAAGGGTTGTTCTATTTAGCAAAATTTATTTTTCTTTTTTTCTTTTTTCTTTTTTGTCAACCTGCTTTCAGTTAAAATAAACTAAACTTTTTTTTTTGATAATTAAAGATAGAGTGTTGATAACATTGAAAATCCATATATTACATATTTTCAAGTAGTACAGCTGGACTGAGTGGTAAAAGAGCCTTCTGCCTGACTGGATTTAATAGGGGAAACTGTGGAAATGCAAGTAAAACAAACGATTACGCTAAGGGCTGGGCTCAATAGTGCTCCTTAAAACTTGTAAAAGAAACCTAATCCAAGGATATTGACATGCAGCCAGGAATCGTGTGTCCTAACATTTAGATGCCTGATTTCGATGCCAGGGAAATACATAAATCAAGTCTGTCTGCGAACTCTTTTTCATAAATACAATATAGGTAGGTCTAAATCCGAGTGATCAATTATATCAGTGTTATATATATATATATATATATATATATATATATATATCGTCATATCGTCCAGCCCTAATTTTTATCAGTGTTTATCAACCAATTATGCAGAATATAAGATGGGAAATATTTAATTGATGAGTTGTCAACACAATATATGACAATACAATGTATAGGGTATGGTTTTACCCTAAAATCCATTGAAATGATTACTGCAAATCCATGTTTCTCTGCCTGGAGTCCAGTTGTTTCTGTGAATGGCAAGTGATTGATTTTTTTTTTTTTTTTTTTTTTTCAAATTTCTTGTCAAATCAAATCAAATTAGTACAGTCAATTGCAAAGCTCTTTCTGGTTTAAAATGTGTTTTGTGTGTTTTTGCTGCATTTACTCTGAAAACCAATGCTGCCACTCAGTGGGTATAACAGCGCCAGTCACAAATGCAGACAGTGACGTCACGTGCAAACCCTCTATACACTTATTAATCGTCACCTAGCACAAGTTCAAATTTCATCAAACTATGTAAAGTGGAGCAGCAGTTTTTCGGTCATTCATAAATCAGCTGAAAATTACATGGACAGACTAATTTACAATTTTGAAGTGATCTGAATCTGTTTTGTTGAAACAATGGATGTTAATTTACTACAAAGCAGTAAATACTACACAAAACCATGCACTTTTATTTTGCCTATGTATACTGATTTACAGTTTACCATTTGATCAAACTATCAAGCCCAGGTGCCACCTACTGGGTTATTATGTGAAGTGTAGGCTGACAAGAACATGCGAAATGGTGACGTGAAAGGGCTTTATTATATGACTTTTTTTGCAATTGTAGATATATGTACTTAAATACATATATTTGTAGTACCGGTCAAATGTTTTGGCCTATGTTATATATATATATATATATATATATATATATATATATATATATATATATATATATATATATTAGGGGTGTGACGAGACCCCTATCCCACGAGACACGAGATTGGGAAAAATGTTGGTGCATTTTGAAATCAACTTGTAATGCATGTCATTTTGCTTCTATTTTAATGAATTATTTGCAGTAAAACAACATGCAAACACTGATAAATGTTTTGCCACAAAATCAATCAATTGTTTTCTGCCCTGTATAATTTCACATGAGAAATCGAAAAAACTGAACTTCTTTCTACAGATTGAACATAAATTAAACAGTATAAATAAAATAAACATAAAAATAAAAAATTCAAATTACACTTTAAGTGTCACTTTAACTGCAGTACAAAGTTGACCATTTCCCAGTCACTATTGATTGTGTGGCTGTAACTGTTATAAAGCTCTGCGTACACCGAGAAGTCCATCGTAATAGCGATGCTTTCTGCCTCTTTAGGGGCTGTTCACATATCGCGCCTAAAAAAGCGTGTAAAGCGCGGCCGCGTCGCTTCCTCCTCTTTTGCAAGCGTTCAGGAGCTCGCGCTTCTGTAGTGTCTGTTGTTGCTATGCAACCATGAACTGTGCTCTCCATGACCTTGAGGAAGGCGCGCCAGGAAAAAACGAGCGGCGCACCGCATGCGTTTCCATTTTGCGCGAATGAAAATGTGCGCGATATGTGAACGGCCCCTAAGAGTCTGCACAACCTTGGCCGAGGTGTACGGCATAGTTTTCTTACAATGTTTACATATTGTTTGTTTCTTGTGTGTTATTCTTTCTCCTTTTATTATTTCTACTGGAAAACCAAAATGTTTCCTCAAAAACGATTTGTAAGATAATAATTTCACCCTCACACTGATAGCACGACGAGACAACTTTTCACCTCGACGAGAAATCTCGTCAGGTTTTAGTCTCGTCACACCCCTAATATATATATATATATGTATGTATGTGTGTATATATATATGTATATGTATGTATATATATATATATATGTATGTATGTGTGTGTATATATATATATGTGTATATATATATGTATGTATATATATGTGTGTGTGTGTGTGTGTGTATATATATGTATTTATGTATGTATGTTTGTATAATATGTAAAATACATCAACTTCATGATGATGTTTTTCAAGAGGTATTCTAAAATTGTGAAGCAGCAAATTTGTGACGCAGTATCTCAATATTTACCAAACAATTCAACATATCTAAATCCTGAAACCAAAACTTAAATTAGAAATTTAAGAACATATGCTTGCATAAAGTTAAACAAAAAAATCAAGCTTACCATTAACTAGTTACTGTGAAAAACAACGGTCACAGCATTCCATTTACAGTAGCTTTACCCCTTTTGCTTTTTATGTTTCAGTTTTGTTCATTGTGGCACACAAAAATGAGCACTGAAGAAACATCGCCAGATAGTCAAAAAGAAGCTTCAGCATCAAAGCTTCATTAGTCATTTCTGAAAGTGTTGTGCCACTCAGTTGCGGTATAGATGTTTAAAGAAAAATGACAAAACGAGAACGCTCCTCTTAAAATCAAAAAGGATTGTAAAAAAAAAAAAAAAAAGAAAGAGGGAGAGAGTGAGATTTATTCTGCTGTTTGGACAGCTTTAGTCCAATTCGCACAGGATTAGCATTATCTGGAGACCTTGTGAGATTTACAAATTACTCCCCTACATCTAAATTTCACGTGGCGCATTCGCACGGGATAAGCGAAGCCTGTGATTTTACTTGAATTTAGTGACTTATCTCCCGGATGTGAACCATTTTGGATTGGCTATTGCTTGGAAATGTCTTGTCATTATAGGTCCAGGTGTATGATATATCATAAACAGAAGAATGTTCCTTACCGCATGCTGCTACAGATGTCATCCATCTCCATCTAATCATTCTTTTTGTTTTCGCTCTTCTGAAGGCTTTTAGCTTTTTCTTTCTGCAAATTGTATAGTTGTATAATGTATAGTGATTTGACCCAGCACCCAAAATACTATCAAAACACTGAAAGATGGATAAAAAGATGCACAGGAAACAAAAACCTTGTAAAAAATGATATACGCCAATTCGCACTGGACTAAAATGATCACAGGACTTCAGTGTTCAGCAAAATGTGGCAGCTTATTTGCGGGGGAATTTTTATTTTACAAATTACAGACATGGCCGATTCACATGGGATTAAGATCACAGACAATCTCTGCAATTATTACAGATGACTAGAGGTCACACTAGGTAATATTGGTAATTCCTGTGTGAATAGAGATTTTGTTAATTATAATATGAGCACTTGTGAGAATCCAGAGCTTAAACTCAACTGTAGAGCTCAAGCTGTCATTTTCTGTGTATAATTTATTCATATATTGTTAAAAATAAATTTTGTTTTTGATGCATGCTCCGAGAGCCAGTGTGAAGTTCACCATTTTAATTTTAAATACCGGATAAACACCAATAAATTGTGTTTTGGTCGTGTATCCACAAGGGATGCAACAATAGCTCAGTTTTTTAACCACTGTTTTCGGGTCAGTTCGGTTCTGATGGCTTGGCACTGTGTTTTTTGTTATTCTTTGCTTAGGCAACCGGAACAGTGAGAGGTTAAGGGATAATTCATGCTTTTTTATTGCAATATTTTTTTTTTCTTTTACTTAAACAAAACATTTGTTACAGCGATGCAGCACGTAATTGTAAGAGTAAAAAAAAATGTGCTATGCTCTTGATTGTAAGGAAGATTGGGAATGAACTAATTTCTGTGTCCCATACGTCTGTCTCGTCACGTAACAAAAGAATGAATGGCTCAGACCCGAAGACTCGAGAGGTCAACTAATCAGTGACACTAAAAAGTCATCTTCTCCTCAGGCATATTGACAGCTCTAGGTAAGGAACAATAGCTTACGGCACAGCACTGGATGTACAGTAAATGTGCTCTATGAGGAAAAACGTGGGGGGGGGGTGCAATTCACACACGTATTGAACCGTGGATGTCGTTCCGAATGGTTCAATATTATATTGATAATTGTGGCATCCCTAATATCCACACACTCAAAAAAAGGTCAGGTTTTTTTTACATTAACAATCTTGATCACAATGTCAGGGGATATAATCAACACGTGATTTTAGTTAGTATCATTATAAGCGTCAGGTCACGGCAAGAGGAAAATATGCATGTTCTTCTGCGTTTTGTCTTCGCTTAATTCACTTGTGACCCTTAAAAGGCTCAAGGACAGGATGAGTGTAACACATTTGAACATGCCGAAATGCCTCCTGCAGTTATCAGATTTATGACATTAGGAGTGTAAGCCAGTAAAACGTTTGATATGTGACTGATTCACTTTTCCAAATGTCCATCACAAACCATATATTGTGAATAGCAGGAAACATCCCCTTTCCAGCTCAGACCACAGAGGCCAGATGTTGGAGGCTCTGACTGGTTACCGAATGCTGTGTTTTGTCCTCTAAATTATTTGAATCTCTGGGATTAAAGTTTAATGGTCACTTATCCATTTTTAATGACTCTACTTGAAATGGGGCTATCGAATATCAACAGCACTTAAGAAAAGTTTCGTACTGCTACTTTGCTCCAAGATAACAATTGTGCAGTTTATCAGTGTCTTAATGTGTATCTTTTGCTCCAAATTTGAGAGGACATGCTTTTTTTTTTCTTTATCGTGTTTGTGAATGGAGAACTTTAGTCTCTCCCTGACTCTCTCCTCATTTCTCTTCATCTCTGCAGAGTTTTCCCTCAGATGAGGGCTGGCCATTCGCCAAATACCTGGGGGCCTGCGGCCGGATGGTGGCGGTGAATTACGTGGGCGAGGAGCTCTGGAGCTTCTACAATGCACCCTGGGAGAAAAGAGTAGATCTGGCCAAGCAGCTGATGGACATTGCTGAGCAGCTGACCAACAACGACTTTGACTTTGCCCTTTACCTCCTAGATGTCAGCTTCGACAACTTTGCAGTCGGGCCCCGTGACGGGAAAGTCATCGTCGTCGATGCAGAAAACGTCATAGTGGCAGACAAAAGATTGATTAAGCAGAGTAAGTAATGACTTCATTCCAATGTCTCTATGGTCTTGTTTTGCTTTACAGCATTAATAAATTTCCCTGGAAACCGTTATCCAGGTTAGACCGTGTTTTTTTTTTTTTTTTTTTTTTTGTCTACTTTCATATGCTCTGACCCACTTTCAGTTTACCATGAGCTGGAGCACCTGTTTTTTGGCCTGTTTGTTACTGCACTGCCTTCCCCGTCAACATAAATGTTTCTCTGGCCTTTCAGGCAGAACCATCACAGTAGACAAGAGAGCGATGCAGACATATTGCACAAGTTTTGAAATCGGGAACTCCAGTCAAGTCATGTTTATTCATATACCACAGTATATAATAGATTGTAAAGCAAGCAACTTTACTGTATTAAACATGAAAAACAGTGACAGTGTCACTTTCGATTAGAATTACAACTTAATTTTCTACTATAAAGTAGCTTTCAAGCGTGTACATGTATTTACTCGCATCTGACCTCGACGGACTGAAGAGAAGATTTCAAAGAAGGCGGCACCTCAGAGCCACACCTACCTATTATGTAATCGCCACGGCGGACCAATGGTAATTTGAGGGTGTTTAGTAGCCAGAGCAAACTTCGTTTTTGCCTGATTTTGTTTGAAATCACACCAGTTCATTCTTCAGTTTTGCTTGAAGTGTATTGATGTCTTTAGTCACTGTTAAAAAGAGTTTTTTTTTTTTTGTTCAGTTTGTTCACACACTCACCGTCTGAATTCTGCATTCTTGTAAATTCTCTTATAAACTACAAAGTGCAGATCCAATGTAAGTAAGAAAATCATTGTGCAGTTTAGACCGATTAAGTGATTGTTGTGGAAGTTTATGCCAAACTGTATAACTTGCGCCAGACTGAAGTCATGCACAGCTTCAGTGATGGAGAATATTTTTTGCTCACTTTCTGAATATAATTTATTTAAAAAAAAAAAAAATGTTTTCAATGCTACTAAAATAACCATTTATGCTGCTGAAAGATGGCTTCTTGCATTTGCACAATAATTGCATTAACATAAATGCCATGTCTGGTGCTGCTTCTATTCCACATTTGCAGTATAAAATGGCTTTTGTTGATTCTTCTAAAATTGTATTGGTAACAAGTCTATGGTATTCTGATGTGATGAAGTCGTTTGTTAATATAAGTATTAAGACAAAAAAAAACCCAACAACAACATGGAGACATTTTATTAAGATAATACTAATAGACTTATGAAGGTAAAATTGAACCTTAAAATCAATTCCAGGGGTCAAATATTGCCCCTCAATGATGGAAAAATTATTTTTAGACCCTGGTAGAGCCCCTAATTTAATAATGCGTGGGATTTAAGTTCCAGTTTCCCATTTGAGTAAGTATTGCTATTGAAGTGTTTGCATTGCAACAGATGAATGTGGCCCAAAGCTGCACTTTTGATTCTGAATGGTAGCGAGTTGGCATGGATCGGTGCAGTGCTGGATCAAGTATGCGTGCCAGTGTATCTGCCATCCAGAGAGGCCAAACTGGGCTGGCGGATGAACTTGGAGCATGTGTGCTACATAACAATGGCTATTTACTTCAGCCTGCCAGCATTTATCTGAACGGAGCTTGAGTGTGTGTGCATTTGCTCGCAGATGGGTCTTTCGGAAATGTTAGATAAGACGAGCTTTTTTTTTTGAGTTTCTGAATTGACATGCATATATGATGTCATAGCACTTCACTGGACCAGTGTGGGCATCAAGGTTCGAAGTCATTTTGCTGAGCGCACTGGATGGATAGGCTTTTATTCATCATTTATTTTTTTATTTTTTTATTGAATTCACTCTGCTAATAATATCTCAGTGCACTAACTCAAATTAATTAAAGCATGCTTTTTCATGGCTTTGGAAATCATTTTCATTCACTGGTTCCATCCAAAGGTGGTTTCTGCTTATATATGCTCAGCTTTTCTTATTGAGAATATTTTAGCTGGTTTAAGACATTTTGAAGATTGTTTAATCTTTTTTGTTCATTCGATGAAACATTCAAAGTCAGTGGGCTTCTTTTATATTCCACTGAAGAAATAAAGTCATACAGGTATGAAATGACATGTGGGTGAGTCAATAAACTTTTACTTTAATTTAACATTTTCCATCAGGTCTGGAACAGTATTTTCCCATTTCATGTTGTTGTTCCTCCATACACCTCTGGATGGGATTCTCAGCACACACACACAGCAAAAGAGAAAATCACCGAAGCCAGTGTGCGCTCTGATCGGCGATGGCACGTTTAACTCCTCTGGATCTCATAATTGGCTCCCTTGAGTGTGATTGGCAGCATGGTGACTTCATTTTCTCTAATTAGTTATTGGCACAATATTGAGCTGTGTCAAATAACTGAGACAGCTGATCCCCCACTCTTTAAGTCACTTTATGACTCGATATAGTTTTGCTGATGAATAGATGTCACAGCCCAGTCTATTTCTGCAGCCCACCACCTCCTCCAAAAGGATCCTCAGCTTTATTGATTTGTTCTGCATAAAAAAGGGTGGCCGGAGAAGAGCTGCACCTGCTGTCAGAAGCTGTCCAGTGAAGAGCTGAATAAATTCATCGTCTTTATACTGCAGACCATCATCAAAGAGAAGGCTATAGATTTACAAAACTGTTCACTCCTATTACTTATGAATGGGAGAAAGTGCAATGTGCAGTAGAGTGGTGCATGACATGTTTGACATCATTTTGTTGGCCAATCAGCAGTAAGCTTTCCACTTGTTCCCTAGACAATTTTGTTTTTCTCCGTAGAGAAGAAAAACAAAAAAAAACAAGCTCTGCAGTCAACAAAAGTTTGAAACTTACACGTTTTGTCCATCAAGATCATTTTCACAGATAAACACAACTTTTATGAATTGAAGCCTAAATGCATTTGCCAGAAGTAAAAAGCTAAAGCTAGGCTATAAGCAAACAGCACCACTCTCCCACGAGTTCAACGTCACCACCACCACCACCACCAAGCTTCCAAATACTCTTTCAGTTTTTATATTAAAACTTTTTCCCAGAAAGTTTGAGTGAGAATAGTTTACAAGTACACACTTAGAAGCATAATGAGGCTGTAAAAGAAGACTGAGCTTTCCTGTTTGGCGCGATGACGTTTAATCTCCCCAACTACCCATTTAAAGTCCCATTTAGGCTCTTGTAAGCAACTGCCTTTTTCAAGACATGTAACAGCTTAAAAAAAAAAAATCACGAGTGTGGTAATAGTGATGCATTTTGTCATAGAATAAAACGTAAAAGTGTGTTGAGCTTGTGTTCACCACAGACCTTATTTCAGCTATTTAACCGAAATCCCATTCAAAAAACCAATCGTCTTTGGCACAATGGAACCGGAAGTGCTAAAATGCCACAAAGTGATGTCATACCTGCACCGCTCTATGTGGCGGAATACGTCCCGCCTTCTAAGTAAAAGAGCCAATCGCTGATAGATGAAGTCATTGCATCACTGCAGCTGCCTTTTCCTTCAGAAACCTGAGACTTGCGCTTGGGAATGTACGTGCGCATTGACTTTTTAACTGTCATTTTTTGTAAGTTCAAATAGATTTCGGGCAATAGCTTTCCGGAGGCATTACACGTATGGCCATAAAGTGAACAGACTTTCAAATAATGCATGTTGTGATTTTTGAAGCGTTACAGATGGAAACTCCAAGAAAAAAAGCAATAGAAAAGAGTTTTTTTGTTGTTATTGTTGACTGTTATGAAGAATCCAACAACAAGTTGTTTTTAAAAGAAATGAGTGGAGTAAGGATAATGCGATTATTGAAAAAAAAAGTCAGCTGACAACTAGGCATGTTGTGAAACAGAACTAGACAAGAAGTTTCAACCATCGCTTCTGTAAAAGATTAAAATTGAACCATTCCTGGTCTTTTTGTGCATGCTATTTCAGAAACTATTTGGACTAAGTTGCAAATCACAAACTTGAGCACAAAAATATGATATGCACCCAAATCAACATGTTGCGAAGAGAAATAACAAAACCAGAATGCTGACAATTCACTTTCATAGAACTGACCACAAGTGCAAACGTGGCATCTTAACTTGTTTGGCTTCATACAGTCAGAAGCTAATATTCTGAGGCGTGCAACAAATTGTTGTCTCTCTTCATTATCTGGTGGCGAGATATGCCTCGTCATATTTTCTTGTCTTTTCACTGTGTCTACGCCGGAATTGACGGATACGGCGCAACAGATTGACTGTGGAGCGAATGGAACGGAGCGTGTGTTTTCAGTTTTTCTAAATCCAGATAGAAATTTCTTTAATCACGCCATCTGGTGGTCCAATTTCACAACAATAACCACGACAACTGATAACAGACCAACTTTTGCTTCACTTTAATTTTACTATTGTAAAGCTGCTTGGAATCAATCTGTTTTGTATAAAGCGCTATATTAATAACATTGACTTGTCTTGACTGCTTGAGTCCTAAATTATTTTTGTTCGCCTATTTATTTATTTATTTATTTATCAGTCCGGAATTGTTTTGAAAATGGCATTGGAGCCCTCTACTGGTCAACTACTTGGTGACAGATATTATGCATTTATCTATTACGAGTAAAGATTACAGCAATCAAAACTATAATAATCTTCATTAATCCAACAGAGCCAGCCAACCCTGGGACGTCACAGGTTGTAGTTCTGCAAGATGATGGTGCCCTTGCTACATTTTTCTTTTTTCTTTTTAACGGTTACATTTTATTGGGTTTGTTCTATCATTTTTGATTCGACTCCTAAATCCATTTACTAAATTTTCACTTGACTTAAGTTATGTTACATTCTATAATTTCCTGAAGCTATAGATCGTTTGCAGGCTAACACATCATTGTACTAGCTAGGAATACCATTAGCTGATAACCATGCCAGTTTAACCTATAGCCTACACACTGTAAGTCACTTACCCTGCAATGATTTACACTGAAGCTCAAAGTATACTTTGTCTGGCCTTTGCATGCTACATCAAGCTACCACAGCTACAAACCGATAACAGGTGTTAGGCTGTTTTGATTTAGCTACAACTAGATATTGCAATAACAGCTTTTGATTAGCCGGCTTCCCCATGGGGTCCAATGAGAACTGTGCAGCACAGGGGTCCTAACTCTTCATGACACCAGCAATGCTTTCGATATGCTGCAGACTTTCATTCTGCAGCCCTTTTTTCTTTCATTCATTTAATTTTTTCATTTCATTTGACTCTAAATTATATTTTAGTAATCCAAAGCAAGTGTAATTAATTCGATTACAGTTTAACAATAGTTTTTTTAAGACCCATGAAATCCATTTTATTTTCCCCAGATTCAGATTTTTCCAATTTAATTTTACTCGTTTCCATTTACAATTAAATTAATAATCAAAAAACATGTCTAATCAATTGAATTAATAAAACAATTTGACAATTTAATTACTGATTAAAATGTTTACAATAAAAAGGCCTTATGAAATGTTTCATTTTTTTTCTCCAAAAAATTCTGTGTTAATTTTTCTGCATTTATTTAATACAAATTCTTTATCAAAAACAATGGTAATCAAATGAAGGCACAAAACATTTACAATTAAATGAATCTTTTAAAGTGTTATGAAATTAAAAGGAAATATTTTTTATTTTTATTTTCTTAAAGTGCAGAGGTTTAAAAGCTGACGTGCTGATTTAAATAGTCTTTTTGTGGTTTAATATTCATTGACTCTAGTGCATTTCACGATATGGTTAAGTGAACAGCTTTACTTTTGATGTAATCGTTCAATTAATTGACATTCATTGTACTTTAAATTCCCTTTTTGTGACTGGATTCCACAATTCTGTTTTCTGCCATGTGGAAATCAAAGGGCTCTAACTTCACTTCTCGAACATCCAGTTTCACCCAGAAACATGTCATTTCATGTAGATTTTAAGGTTTGTTCTCGTTTTATTTTGGCAGATGTTATACACTCGTTGACTGATTTTTTTTTTTTTTTTATCCTCTCAGATAAACCAGATAACTATGACGTGTGGTACGAGAGCCGCTACGAGGAATGTGACAAAGAGGCCTGCCTCTCTTTCTCCAAGGACATCCTTTGCTCGCGAGTCACCGTGGACCACAACTACTATGCTGTCTGTCAGAACCTGCTCTCCAGATTCGCCACCTGGCGTGGCACCACGGGCGGTCTTCTTCACGACCCCCCTGCTGACGTGGTCAAAGATGGGCGTCTCATTGCCCTGCTGGATGAGTGCACCAGGCCTCAGAAACGTTATGGCCGCTTCCAGGCAGCTAAAGAACTGCGGGAGTTCCTGACACAACTCACACAGCTAAGCAATACTAGCAGGTAGTGTCGAGAACAGGGGATGCTGCTCCTGCATTCTGTGGCCCCCCTCAAAAAAAAAAAAAAAAAAAGACCTCAGAAGTACTTTTACGCTATTAATCATGCCAACATTGGTTCCAGTCCTGCCTGGGGCTAATTAAGAACTTTGCACATGAACATGGATTAAAGGGTCGTGTGAAAATCAGCAGACTAGAGGCTCGAACTGCTGTGACCGCACTAGTGTGTGTGTGTGTGTGTGTGTGTGTGATTGTGAGCTGATACTTTAGTGAACCCTCAGTGCTATTATCAGTTCTGATCAGCAATCCGGTTTCTACGGTTTCTAATTCATTTATAAACGTGGTGCTGTAAGTGCACCGTGAGCAGCGGTTATTACTGATTTGACACAGGGAGCTTTGCTTATGTGTGGGTGGATCTTTTAAAAAAAAAAAAATTGTTCAGGTCATGTTTTACCCAAGAAAAAGAAAAAAATATTTTCAATATAACATATTCCTGTTTTGCCCAGAAATATAATTCTATTTTAGGAGAAATTTGTTTTTGCATATTATTTCCCCAAATTCTCATTATCGTAATGGCAAAATATTTAGCGGGAGGGGAGGGGGGTTGGGGATTTGCTTTATTTTTGTCATTTGTGTTAATCTGATTATGTTAATACAGTAAAAAGTATCATAAATTTAAGGCAGTTTAATAATATCATGGTGTGTTTAAATGTCAAATGAAAGAATATAAAAAGAAAACAAAACAATTTGATTTTTGGGTGAAATATCACCAGGACATGTTCTTGACAGGCTTTGAGATTCATCCGTTTCGGTTTTCTATATATTCGAATAATCACTTGATTTCTTTGCTCCGGGAATCTTAGTGAAGTCTTAACTGAATTTGAAAGTGTGCTTGGGCACAATATGCCTTTTTATCCAAGGTAAATTTTATCAAGTGTTTCCTGTTACAATTAACCTTTTTGGTGAGATGTTGATCCTTTTTGTAAAACTGACAGTCGGTGTCAATGATGATAGTTGGGTGACATGATTCAAAAACAAACCTGAAATCGAAATATAAAAGAAAAAAAATGGATTTAAAACGACTAAGTATGCAAGAATAAAAATACCAAAGAATGTTGTCACCATTGTGTGGTTCGTTTTGTTCTTTTAGCTTTGACCAAGATTGTTCAAAAAGGGAAACACAATGAAACTCTTATTGTTCATGTTTTCTGTCTTCATATAAACCTTTGTTATTACAGTTTTTTTTTTTTTTTTTACCTTTTTGGACAGATGAAGTTTAATTTTCATAAGCTTAAAACAACCATGGCATACCGTCGCATTCATTTGCACTTGCACTGAGTTTACAGAGATAAGTTGCACTGCATTTTCAGATCATAGTTTGTTCTCATAGACCCTTTAATGTTTGCCCTGTCATCAATTTTGTCCTTAAAAATATTTGTGAGGTTTTTTTTTCTCTTACTAATGTTTACCTGTGTTTGTAATAAGCAATATCGGGAGTTGATTGAGCTTAATGAACTATTGCTTAAAAAATTCCTCTCATTTCATGTTGGTTTGAAGACATTCCAACCTTTGAAATCCTGTCTTGTTCATGTTGAGTTATTTGTGCATTTTCTGTAAAAAAAAAAAAAAAAAAAAAGTCTGCTTTCTATATGTTTGTTTTGAGACTACGGAAAAGTCTGGTCGTACTGTGCCTTTCATTCAAAAGTTGTATTTTCGACTGGATAAGAATTTAAAAGTATATTAAAGTTTATCTATGCTTACCTGTTCTGATTTATTTTCTTTTTTGAATAAGCAGTATCAAATCGATTGTGAGATTTGACAAGCAAAATTTCAATTTAAGGCAGCATCATTTAGATTCCTGTGTGTGTGTGTGTGTGTGCACGTTTTTGTGATATGTGAGGACACAAATGTGTGTAAGGACATGGGTATGACACTGGTATTGCAACTTTTTTTTTCTGTGAGAGTTGAGTTTAGGGGGGGGGGGCAGAATGTACAGTTTGTACAGTATAAAAAACATTAACATTGGAAAGTCATTACTTTCATAGCAAAACGAACATGTGTGTGTGTGTGTGTGTGTGGGGTTCAGGGAAACCCTACATTACGGGGACAAAATGTCCCCACAAAGATGGCAATATCTTAAATCTTTGCCGTTGTGGGGACATTTTTGAACCCCATGTGGAAAACGTCTTCTAAATCATAATAAGTGATGATTTTTGAAAATTTAAAAATGCTGATTTTTTTTTTCTGTCATTGGTAGAGTTTGGGGATAGCATATACAGTTTGTACATTTATACAAATCACGTCTAGGAAATGTCCCCATAAATCATAGAAACCGTGTATGTGTGTGTTTTGTGTGTCTGAGAACCTCCATATGGTTTCATCTGGAATGAAGCCAACACCCATATCCTGAGCAGGAGCCACAGAGAAGTGTGAAAAGACTGTTTGAAAAAGGGTTTATGTTCTCTTCAGTTTGTCTGTTTACTCGTTCAGCTTCAACAGAATGAACAGAGTTCAAGAATTATTTTCTGGTATTGCATTACTTTTTTGGCCAATAAACTGTAAATAAATCTAATGTGTTTGCCTTACTGGTTGACCGCAGAAGTCATTAATATCATGGCCTGAAGCTGGATTCAAGGCTTGCCCTCCTTTGAGCGCGTTCTGGTGATGAATGGAGTGACTCTGGGCTAAAGTTAAACACATTCACCCATGGCATCTAAATATAGATTTCTTCCTCTGGTTGCAAAACCCACTGCAAGGATTAGAGAACACGGAGTCAGCACCATTCTGACAGGTCTCGGAATCTAGTGAAGAGGGCAAAATTGGGGGTTAAAAAAAGATATCCAATACCCCAGATAGTCCTAAACCATTCATATTATTCACCTATTTCATACACTAAACTGAAAGAAAGTTTCAGGCTTACTAAAGGGTTCAGGAAAATGGAAAAAGTACATGAGCGCCAGAATTTTTCATGACAAAATGTATGTTTTTTTTTATTATTATTATTAACATTTTACACTGCCCGGCCAAAAATAAATAAAATAATGTGACTGTTTGGATTTTAATAGGCAAATGCTTAAGATGCAAATAACATCCATCAAGAGGTGCATCGATTTTGGTCAAGATCTTGTATAGACAATGCAAAAGTCAAGCACTCAGTAAAGTCTACTCCAGCACATCTCAAAGACTTCCAATGATTTAAGGTCTGAATGATGCCAATGTCAAAATGATTCTTCATGCCCCCTCACAACCATTCTTTCACAATTAAACTTTCACAATGTCTTACTACATATGTGTTTCTAGAAACAGAATAGGAAGTTTAAAAGAACAGCATTTATTGGAAATAGAAATGTTTGGTAACAGAATGAATGTCTTTACTTTAACTTTTGATCAATTTAATGCATCCTTGCTGAATAAAAGTATAAATTAAATATTTTATTTCTTATTATTTTATTTAAATATTTTTTTTTTATTTTATTTTTTTATTTTGCAGACCGATTCAGGGACACTTTTATATTCACATTTTAAATATAAATATAAATTCACTTAATTTTTTATAGCATTTTTGCAAAAAAAACCCAATTTCTGTCTTTTACAAGCACTACAGTATTTAAATGTTACCAGAACTCAGAAGTGTTCTACCACATCTTTAGTTACGGAAAGAAGCAGAGTGGAAGAGAGGAACTTTTCTTTTAGACACTATCTGAAAGTAACATGTGGGACGTATAATGGGCATAAGTTCAGAAGGCGACATTATTTCAATGACATGAGGGTATGAAAACGTACAAGTCAAGACACTGGTCATGACCTCAGAGGCACCACAGAGTCTGAACACAGTTTAAAACATGCTGTAGTCTTTATATTTATCTGATGGTGATGCAGAATAGCCAAGGCAGGGTAACTTATTTGGCAATGTGAAATGACGCTTCACAGGTTGTCGAGACTGTTACTGTTGGCTGAAACTTCAGTTGTGGAATTAATAACCGCTTTATATGTTGAAAAGATCAGCATTTAAGCCTTTACTCATTTTCAAATGATTCTGTGGTGAAGTAAACAGGAAAAAACTAAAAGTAATTTCTACATGAATAACTTCAGGCAAGAATTAAAAAAAAAAAATGAAGTAAATTGTAATAAATTGTATATCAGTTCTCAATTTGTATATATTTACGCTTTAATTTATACAATCTTAAAATTAAGTAAACCTATACTCAACTTTCTGTTCCCGTGATGCACTGAGGCATGCATAAGGTTGCATTTACATTGCTTGCTGTTTTGTGACATCTGAAGTTCATTTCTACTCAAAATAATACATTCATACTCAAAAATTATCTTTAGAACATTACTGTTTTTGTGTGTTGTATACCAAATATTAAGATCTCACTGAGATCTTTTTCTTCTATTATGCAGATAATCTATTATGTTCCTCTACTGGACTATTTACTTACATGTTTTAAGTAAAGCATACACTTTAAAAGCATGGCTTAATTCAGTACTTGAAAAAGAGTATTGCAATGTAAACAAGTACATATTACTCTAACTTAAACTGGCAAGTTAAAGTTAATCATGTCTTTTGTTAATTTTACTTAACTTAGTAAAGTAGATTTTACTTAATTCCATGTAATATGCGTGCAAAAACTTGCAAAAGTAAATTAGTTTTTTTCAACCGCAACAAGCACCAATTTTGTCGCAGACCTCAGAAATTTGTGACAGCAAAATGCAGCCAAAAGCCTTAAATGTGCATGGAATAATGTTCTGACTGAATTGTATTGCTTCAGAAAACAACAGAATAAAGTGGTTAGACGGTTGTCAGATCCCAAATTGGAACACATCAGCATCTTATGGTCTGAGGACTGTCCAGCTGTCTCGGGTTATATAAACTGTTCCATTATATGGATGTCTGGTCAGGTTCACAAAGTAAACTTCATGAATCAATTTGTAAGTGGCAAATTTACAGATGTGTATAATGTTATTCAGTCTCAACAGGAAACTTTCTTACATTGCAGCCACTTTGTTGCTGATTATGCAGACGAAAACATCACATCATAGATGTCAGCATGGTTGTGGTTTTATGAAATTTGAGCTGTAAGCACAGATGTTATGGCAATTGTTCACTGTAAACAGGGGCAGCGGGAACAAAGCAAATAAGGAACTTCTGCAGTGGAACTGTGCTGTTTTTCTCTCTAAGGGGATGATGAACTAGGGGAAAACCAAGATAAAAGAATTGACAACTAAATGACAATCACCTGACCTGACAGTACCAACAAAACCATTAGCAGCTCTATATACACTGTCAAGTGAAATCTCAAAACAGAGCACATATAACCATTGTTGTAGCTGCCTTCTCTGGCAGCATCCTAAAGTAAGACGAATACAAGCTCATAAATTACTGATTTAGACACTGTACACAGGCATTCGCTCTGCATGCAAAGCACACAAAACACTCTCAAATGATTTCAAAATTGGTGATGTGAGAGGAATCCTGCTATACTGCATTAACATATAGCACAAACAATTTTGGGGGGAAAAATGGGATTTTTAAAATTATTATTATTACTATTATTATTTCAGACAGTTGTGGACAGTGTTGGTAATTGTCAGAAGACCTCGGTGTCTCATGTGACCCTAAATAGGACAAGCAGTTTGGAAAATGGATCAATGGATCGATGGATGGATGGACCATTATGGGGTAACACTTATTTTATTTCAGTTAATTGCCAAGGCAGCATTTTAATTTAGTTTAACAATTAATTAATAAAAATTAAAATATATAAACAAAAAACAAATAAAAAAGTTAAAAAAACAACAACAACACAATTACCAAAACTGAAATTAAAAGTGAAAACCGAAAATATAAAAATAAAATATAGTAAAAATGTTATTTTATTATTATTTATTTAATTTTATTTTATTTTAATAAAAATAAAAATAACTATATAAACTATAATAGTATATATATAATAATAAACATTTTGTTGTAATTTTTTTTTTTTTTGGTTTGCAAGTCACAAACGCAGTCATTGGTGTCAGTACATCAGCTGTGTTGTGTGTTGGAGAGTGCGGACAGTTGCGTAACACATTGGTTACGCAGCACATTTGAGCCTACCGGAAGAGGTTTGTTCTTATTCATTCTTATTATGCATTATCCAGGTTCGGTTGAGCTGCTTATGTTCGCTGATCAATGTTTGCATGCAAGTAAAAGGCTAAATTAAAACCGTTCGTCATGACAAATGATCGATTCTGTTGAGAAAAATTTGGACTAAACCGCTTGAATCATATGGATTCATTTTCCCATCTCTTTATGAGGTTTTTGAAGTGTCAAAGTGGTAGTTGCAAAGGCAGTCTATGGAAGGAAGTCTGACAGCATTCTGTCAGAAAAAAGAAATGTATTTGTCTTCAGAAAACGAACAAACTTCTTTCAAGTTTGGAACTTCATGAGGGTGAGTATTAATCACAGCATTTTCATTTTGGGATGAACTAACCCTTTAATGTTATTTTTCCTTCTTTTTATTTGCCGGTTTTTAACCTATGCAGTGCCATTTTTGAAAGTTTTCTTCACAACATCAAGACACATCCTGTCTATTAATTAGACGCCTAAAGTCAATATGAAGTCAGATGATAATTTCACATTTTATTCCATCAGATTTCAATACAGCCATAAATACCAGAAAAGAAAAGCATGGTCTGAATGATAGGCTGAATATACTATATTAGTATTTATTTATTCAGGATTCGAGCCATTCATATTACATAAGACTTTTTTCCCCTCGAGAAGTCAACAGACGTGAGGCTTAAGAGCCAACTGTGCATGCCCAAAGAATAATATACACCGATCGCATGTGTCACCTCCCATAATTTTATAGGTGAGGTTCCTCCGTGTCGACACTGAGCACATCCACATCCTCAGATGCAGACAGCTCAGCATTGGCCTCCCGCAGCAGGCGGAAGAAAGTGCAGCGCTGGCTTCCGCGTTGGAAACAGCAGCATCCAAGCTGGCAGATGAGAGCTGAGAAACCACCAAAGTGGTCTCTAGCTCCTCTGCGACACGGGACCGAGCGGCAGGGAAACACACACTTTAAACTGTGCTTATTACTAACATTTCAAATCCCTAGGGGACAAACAACACCAAATAGGACTGACAGTTTGTCACAGAGCGATTGCTGTAGAGCAGAAGCTGACATTATTGACTTACACCGTCACATGTCACATGGTCAAGCAACACCAATCAGGATTGGACAAGTTGCACGTATGCTTCAGACGCTGTCATGCTCAAGACGTTCCTCAAAGCATCATCATCAAGGCAGTGTGAGGTCCCTCGAAAGAAAACAGCGAGGAGATTGCTTCAACATTTTTATAACTAATTGATGAACTAGTGTTTTCAGTATTTCGGCTGCAGTGATGAAGTTGACGATGCTGACTCACCCTCTCCGCAGTAATGGACGTGCCTATATGCACTTTTCATTCGGATTACATAACCTGTGAATATTTGTTTTCCTGTTGAATTGGTTCATTTAAAAGTAGACATTTCGCTTTCTATAGATATATTTCTCGTGTCTGTAAGGCACGTTTACATGGAGTTTCATTTTTTTTGTTTTGGCGCACTCAAGTTCACAGAGAGAGAGATGGCAGAAAGCGCACCCTGTTTGCTTTTACGAAAGCACAACCTTTTGTTGTTATTGTTAGTGCACACAAATAAAAGACTCTTCACAGATTCAAACGATGTATTACTCTTACCTGTATGACCAAAAATGACTGAGTATTTTAAGTGCAAGTGATCGCACCGGCGCTTATGTTAGCTGTCATGCAGTAAGCTCGCTACTATTCAACTTTCACACTCCCTGCAAACACTGTAGCCATGCAGCCATGTAAAGTTGCTACTACTTACACGTTTCAGATGACAAGCCATATTTGAGGTTGATGAAGGATAGGTGAGTGTTTGGATGTTTTGCCTGATGTACTGTAGCTCCTAACAATCTGTCTGGCACTGACTGCGTGACTGTCACATTTTTTTCCCCCCGCGACTAAGCGACTAATAAATTGTTGGTCTATTAAGCCTCTTCTCGTCGACCAACAGTCAGTCGACTATTAGGCGGAAGCCCTAGTCTCATTTTGTCTCAACGTCCCATGCCCCTCTTTCAAGTAGGGCAAATGGCTTCCTTCCAATCATACTTTCCTTAAGCTGTGGTCACACTAGACTTTAAACGTGAGAAATTTCATCAGATGCAGCAGCGGTCATGATATGACGTCATGGTCTGTAGCATCCTTTTTTATAAACATGAATGCATAGCATATAGTAATACATTAAAAATGTAAAAATATACAACCTACTCGAATTTACCGCCAAAATATCATTCTTTTAATTCAGCCAAGAGGTCATGCCATGAAGAATCAATCTTCTAGTGGTCGCACGTCTTCATGTTATGTGGATTCGCAGGTCAGAGTTCACCAAACTTGAACTATGGAGTGCAGCAAAGTGCGAAATGTTTCGCTTGAGCTTGCATTTCTGGTATGAAAGGAAGTCAATGGAAAGAAAAGTGCAGTATGACCACCCCTTTAAGTGTGATTAACGTCTCAGGGTGTGAATGCAACCTGTTTCCTCGAGAAGGGGAATGAGATGCAAGGGCACTTGGAAAGGGGAAAAGGAAAGAGTTGATGACGTGTACCTCGGGTACCCTTTTATATCATAGACCACCATCTTCTAATGATGGACTAGCAAAGCCCCATAGCATCAACACCAAGACGCAGTGTCTTGTTTGCCTTCTCAGGGAACAAAGAACCGAGTTGTATTCGCAACCTAAGAAATTTTGCCTGTAGTGTCTTGCTTCAGTGAGTTATAAGTATATTTATAATCAACATTTTGTTCATCATCTTGAATTTATATGCATGGGACTACGTTTCTGGTATAATGTAATAAAATGTAATAAAACAGTAATATAATAAAACAGTATCTTAGAAGGCGGCATAATAGAGTTGCAACCATTTGAATAAACTTTTGCCTAAGATATCTTAAATTGGTGCATTTAGAGGTAGCTTACTATGTTTTGGAAAAGAGTCTTTTCTGTCAGCGTGGTCCTGTGAGATGGCCACAGGCACTGAGGTTAGAGAAAGAGACAGCGCTTGGAAAACCAACACAGCGGGGCGTCTGAACAGCTGTGCCCCCATTACGATCACTGCCCACATGACCACCCCACAGAACACATAGAATGTTATTACTATTGACCTGACCAGAAGAAAAAAAAAGAGAGAACACCATCCATACCCCCCCCCCCCCCCCCTGGGGGACTTTTAGAGCTGGGTTGGCCTCATGATTACAGCTGAGTGTTGAGTGCTTGGGTGTGTGTGTGTGTGTGTGTGTGTGTGTTTGTGTGTGTAGAACTACACACTGACCTCTCTGCCATCCATCTCTATTACTAGCACAAATAACACAGCACTGCAGGACACAGTGTTGTTCAGTTCTTTCTCATTGCTCTTGTCCTTAAAGGAAAACTTCAGAAGTTTCAGTTTTATTTAAAGGCAGAATTCAAGATCAAATTCTGCAGACACAGTTTGCACTTTTGCCATATCTCATTTTTTATCCGAATGCTATCCTTTCCTGTGAAATCGGAAAATAAAATTAAACCAAATATAAAACTGTTACAGTAATATATATATGCCAGCTGAGCCGACACACACTTCTTTTAAAATAAATAAATACAAAGAAATCTATTAAAAAAAAAGTGAAAAACTGCACTTTATTTATTAGATTTGTAAAAAAAAAAAGAATATATTTTATATATTTGAATTATTATTATTATTTGTATATTAAATGTAATCATATTTTTTTAAAATAATATTTAATATTAAATAATATTATTTAAAACTTAAACATTTTAAATATTAAATATTACTTTTTTTATTTTCTTATTATGATTGATTCATCCATGCATCTTTTCCTGTTATATATTGTCAGACGATCAAGATTCAAACCTGCACTCTCTCGCAGACATGATAAAGGCAAAAAACAACCAAACAAACAAACAAACAAAAAACTCTCAGAGTCACAGTTACTCACTTTTAAGTGAGAGATTGAGCACATCTAAAAGGTGACAATCGCTCCAGGCTACTTTGATGATACCTTTGAGGAGTTTTTTGAACTTTTTTTGAGCTTGACAGTAGTACTTTTATAGTATGGAAACTTAATGAAGCACAGAGCATAGATATTTTGCAACATTTAATAATCAGAAACATTTATCCAAATATTTCAACATTCAAACCTCTTGAGATATTTGACTTTGTTGGTGGTGAGTTTCATGCATTTCCAATTTCCCTTCCACAGTTTCTCCCTTCATCTTTCACTTCTCAAGCAATAAAGCTCAACTGAGAGCTTGAAAACCTCTACAGAGCCTTTTTGTGCTGAATTTCCAATTTTCACCTTTGAGAGCAGACCAGGTTTTCCATCTCTATTAAATGAATGGAGCGCAAAGACCTGAGGTGCATCCACAGATCAAATGCATCGACATGCTGACTCAGGAGCAGGACACTCTGAGACGCGGCAACTCTTTAGCATGGCAGTGTGGATCAATAGAGCAAAGCTTGTGATTCAGGACAGCGCCGTGCCGAGCCAACAAATTGGGATGCTTCGACTTCATCTTTTGATCAACATTTCACTCTGATGAAGATCAGTGATGAATCAGTTCAGAGAAACATGCTGTTGACAACATGTGTCTCCCAGAGCGAGCTCACTTCTCAGGATGATAGGAAAATGTCACTGACTTTCAACTATGAGGGGCTCACAAACTTCTGTAGTCAGATGTGCAGTAAGTTGAGATTAATTTGATCAAAAGTGGCATTTATAATGTTCTGATTTCGGTTTCCAATAAATGCTGTTTTTTGGCCTACCTGTTCTTCAAAATTCCTGAAAAATAAATATCATGGTTTACGCAGAAATATTTTCAACTTTTACAATAATAAATGTTTTATGAGCACCAAAACAGCATAGTCGAATGATTTCTGAAGGATCATGTGACACTGAAGACTAAAGTAATGAAACTGAAAATTCACCTTTACCACAACATGAATAAATTATATTTTAAAATATATTAAAATAGAAAACAGTTGGAGAGCAAAAGAGATTTCTTTCAAATATGCAAATATTAAGTCTTACTCCTACAGAGTGTTTTTTTTAAATATATTTATTAATGGGGAAACTAATACTTTATCTGAAAATAAATGTTTTCTTACACATTTCGATATTATTATTTAATTATTAAAAGTTTTTTAAGTGAAAAACAAGAAAAATACTAAACAGAGAGATTTTTCTGTTTAATTATTAGTTTGAATTTGTTAACAAGAACAAACAATGAACTGTAATTCTACAGACTTTATAATTAATATAAACCAACAGTATTTTTTAACTGATACTTTTTAGTTAAATTTACTTAATGTCTTAACTTAATTGCAAAACTCTAGTAATCTGTACTATTCACATACTATGCCTTTTTTTACTCATAAACCCCAAGTTATGATTAATTGATTGGTTTGAGTACCATTTTGTCAAGCAAAAAAACAAAAAACAAAAATAAAATAAAAACTGTTTTTGAGGCGGGCTATTCTCATTTCCTCCACTTCTGCAGTTATCTGCACTTCATCAAGTTATCCCGCTGGAGTGCCCTTAACAGCCACCAGAGGCAAAACCTTACCAGACTACATTTCCCATAAATCACTGCCTGGACTCATCATCACTGAATGCATTCACCTGTATCTTGTTTGCCTGTTTCACTCATCCCATATAAGCCTGGTTCAGTCTGTCATTACCTGCGAAGTCTTGTTACATGTAACCCTGCATTTCACTTGTGGTTCTTGGTATCTTGTTTTCTTGTGTCTTGGTTCTGCCCCGTGTCCTGGATTTCCCTTTGCCCATGTTCCCTGCCTTGTTTTGTGTTTGTTTTGGACTGCCTGCTTGTTTTGCCCTTTGCCTGTAGTTTGGATTGTGCTTTTGGATTACCCTCTATCAAACTGCGTTTAGATCCTCAACCTTCTAGTCTCGGAGCAGTTCGTTACACATAAATTGACGTTCATTTTCCTAAAATGTTTTATTTTGAACTTACCATTATGGTGATTGGCGTTTCCTTTGCTTGGGCACTTGAACTTATTTTGTGTTATTGTAATTTCTATTGATGCAGTGATACAACATTAAATCAGTTCATATATGAAACAAAAAAATCATACTTGAGATATATATATATATATATATATATATATATATATATATTTACATATGAATAACATAACTGTCACATTATAATTATATTATTATAATTATAACTCTTATGTCAAATAAAGGCATTCTAAAATGTTAATGGTAGCACTTGCATCAAACATTTTGTGAAACTCTTAATTGCTCCTTCAAATTTGTAACAATCTCTTGCAATTGAGTAACCTTGTGTCACACTGACTTCAACATTCAGCACGCTAAACACAACAATAACAATAAATTTTATTTCATTTTATTTACAGTAAATTATCAACTCTCCGTAGTTCTTTTTTAGTCACTAGAAGTCATGTGTAAGTCAACTATATTTACTAATCTCTACTAATCTACTTAGTTTTTTTAAGGCAATCGGTTTGCATGCTTTTTTTTTTAGTCTAACTAATTAGATTTTATAGTGTAGAATTATGGCAACACTTTACAATAAGGTTAACATGAACAATTAAAATACTTCGGAAGCATTTATTAATCTCAGTAAATGTTAATAACATGCTAATACATTATTAAAATCAAAAATTGTTTATGTTAAGATTTAATGTCCTGAGCTAACATGAACAAGCAATGAAACATGTAAATTTTATTAACTAATGTTAACAAAAATGTATATATTGTAAGAAATGTATTGATCGTTGTATATGCATAAAATAATGTTAACCAATGGGATATGTAAAATTTTACCATTTTTATCATTACTATTAATTATTATTATTATTATTATTATCATCTTAGTTCATTTCAGCATTTACCAATATATTTTAAAATCGTAAGCATCTGTTAACATTAATTTGGAACTACAATGAACAACCAATGAACTTTTTAACTGACTTTTAACGAGGATTAAAAGCAAAAAGGTAAATAACAACCTATTTCAGTTAGTTAGATAATGCATTAAGTCATGTTAATAAATTAGATTATAAAGTGCCCTAGAAACTTGAATGGAGATTAATCCATGCGTCTTTTCAATGGCTAATAGTACAGAAGGCTCTTAGTGTCTATTTTTGGTACGTTTATGAATGAAAGTCCACTAATGGCATACTTGATGAAGTACAGCCCAAGGAACCATGCATTTGTACTGTGAATTTAGCCTGTCTGAGCAGGGAGATATTAACACAGCTCAGTGGTCTCAGCATGTATGGTCTAAGTGGAAATCTCACCAAAGACAAAGCAGCCAGCTGGAGCCATGGACCCGTGTGTAATTCCTTGCGGTATTCCAGTGTGCGGCATACTGAATAAACCTGAAGAAGTGGAAAGCCAAGTCTAAGATGAGGCATTAGACCAATGTGAGCGCGGTCCTCTCTTTGGTCAATTGATGTGGTTCTTAAACCAGTTTTATATCACATAGTAACAGACTGTCTAATTGTGACAAATCACCCATCCTAGCCATATGTAACATCATATGACTCTGATTCCCTTGCTAAGAATGTGTGTGTGCTCTAAGTGGAAAATGTTGACGCTAATTTGTGCTAATTATAAAAGTAGAAGCATACTGAAAAATAGATGAGTGTGGTTTCCTCAAGGGAAGCTTTCTATAAATGTTGAACACTCATTGCCAACATGTAATGGCATTTTAGATAAGGGGAGGCAGGAGGCGATGTTATTTTCAGATGTATCAAAGTGCCACACCACCATAAATACCAACCAGCCAAATCTGATTTGAAGAAATTCTCATGTTCCGCTGAAAAACAGAGGCAGACAACCTGAGACACGGAAATAGAAAGAACGGCAAAGGAGAAAGCTAACTGCGCTAATGTGTTGCATTTCCTCATTAATGCTGATGCTTTAGCAAAGGCTGCTGTCGAACTCCCTTCGAGACTTGGAATTCTAGCATTAAAACTCACGTGGTGCTTTTAAAATGGGTCTGTGTTTACTTTCTGAATGGCCGGCCATCTGGTAGAACGCTTGTCTGGTGAAGTTTTATGCGGCGCACACTTGGAAAAGTGTCATTTAAGTCCATGGTGACTAATCTGGACTGCAGTAAAGACAAGTTACAACTTTAAAAGGAATAAATGGTATTCATAAGGATAGCAATTATGCCACTAAATGACACTAATAAGATGGAAAATTCATCTTCAGTTTTCAACATCTTCAGTGGATAGGCTTCCTTGGGCAGGCTTCAGTGATCCTTGTAATAGGGGAACACAGGTGGTGTCTCTGATAAGGTAACAAATGGGTGAGCTGTCAAAGCACACTACTGAAATATTTGACCAATCTCTCTTTCTCACTCGAGCAAAAAATGTCAGTGGCAGATTGGATGGCAGATGATCAATAAAGTTCAGAAAGCAGTGGGTTCCCTCAGGGCATATGCTGATGCCCCATCAAAGCTAATATAGCCAGCTGTGTGCTGTTGCCAGGAATGAAATTATCTCTGGCAATAATTGGTACAAATCTTAGTGACAAATCCGAACTAAAAACAACTTTGCTGGGCAAAACATGCCATGCAGAGAGAAAAAGAGCTGATACTGACACTTAGAACTGTGAACAAACGCCGTTAGGAATGAAAACAGAAAGAAGCAACACCAAAACAATTCCTGAAGTGATTCGCTTTACAGTTTCACCAGAGATTAAAAATTCAGTTTGAAAATTCAATTCTTTTGAAGATGGGATTAAGACCCAGGGAGTTTCATGGCCACAAATTCACAATTTCCAAGCCATTTCATTATGACATGGTGTCCAACCCTTATGGAACAAAAATATATGGGAAAATACAGTAAAATATAATGCAATATAATCCCATAATACATTTCCATATATGTGAAATTAGCGTTTATATTTTTCAATATACTGCAATATATGCATTGATCATGTATGGCTGTCACGTTCTGAATTTGTTTGCTCGTGTGGGCTTCAATTGTAAATTGTTTTTTCTTCGTGTCAGTTTCTAGATTAGTTTTCTAATTTGTTAATTAGTTCTGTCATCCTCCATTCCCTGCCTGCTAGTATCCCTGGTTACTGATTGTTTTAGTATTCTGTTCAGGTGTGTATGATTGTTGAATTCCATTCACTTGTGCCTTATCAATTACCTCATTATGTTAAGTTCAGTTTTCTGTTATTGTTGCATTTGGGAGGTTGTTCCAGCCCTTTCTTTTATGCATTCTGAGTATGTTAAAATAAACTTAAAACTGCTTGCTTTTAGATCCTGTATTCTACTTGATTTGCAACCCCCTGTGACAATGGATATATATTGAAACATATAAAATATTTAGAAGTAAAGTCAAACATAGCATTACAAGTAATGTTAATGGAGTGCTATCCTTTCCATTTAAATGTGAATGTATTGTATACACACATTCATGGAATGAGTTTATAATCAGTTGTACAAATTAGGAGAGTAAATGTTAATTGTGTCATTTCATGCATTTGGTCAATATTAATATAGATCTGTTAATGTTTACTGTTCTATTATTTTAGAATTTAAACAGTTTTTGGGGTTACCATTGTGCTGAAGAGTAGAGCCTGTGGTTAGGTTGACGATTGGCCGAAAATCATTAAGATGGTAATTACTTTATTTACAAAGTAATGGCTGTGCCCTCTTCAACACAGCCATTACTGAAGTGATAGTCTCTTTGCTTAATACTTGCAGGTGTGCTTTGACGTTTAATATTAAAGCTAGTTAACAAAATCTAAGAAATATATTACATTATACATTTCTTCATATGCGTGTTGTCAAAGGGATCAGACAAGATGTAAAACCAGTAACGGTTTTTATTTTCACAGAGGCACGTAATACTCAGGAAATGCTGACAGGTGACTTGACCCAGTTGAATAGACTGATATGAGGACTTGGCTGAGTCTTAATGAATGTCTCTTGTAGATGGAGGAAATCCAGAGAGGAAGGCTGAAGGCATATGGAAGATCGAAGACAGGAATGCAGGTGAGTAATCCAGGCGGGTAAGAGATCTTTACATGTATGTTGAGATAATATCAGACAATGAAGGGGTGCGTGAGTGTCTCTTAAATAGTGCAGGTGCCGGTGATTAGAACTCAGGTGAAAGTGAATGAGTGGGTGGAGCGTGCTGGTCTGGTGACAATGGTGCAGGTGTGGCTTGCATTGGCTGTGAGTCTGTGACATGTTTATACTGCATGTGTATTATTTAATGTAAAATGACATATATTATGATATATTAGTAAATACGTCACAATTTTAGTATATTAAAAGCAGCAATGATATTATTATTAAATATTAAATATAATCAATTGTATTGTATTATTCAATATATTGTAATATACATTGTAATAATTCAGTATATTGTATCGTACAGTTACATTTTCAAATATACCGTTAAATTGTTTAATATATTGATCATTCATATATAGGAAAATATATTTTCTTTGCGTAAGGGAAATGCATGGATCATTAACAAATTGCTCCTGGATTGTTGGGAGTTGTTCTTGCAGGAAGTTTTAATATTCCTCTCTTTATTCATGGCAGTGTTTTTTGGGCAGAATTGTGACAGAGTCACCCCACACGTGCATGTCTCAGGATGCTTCACTTTTATCACAACACAGGATTCGGGACAGTAGCGTTCACCTTTTCTTCTTCAGACAATCGATTTTCTAGAACAGTCTTCTGCTGTCCAATCCTTGTACTTCCTGCAGAATTTCAGTCTGCTCTTGATGTATTTCTTTGAGAGAGGTGGCTTCTTTGCTACTCTTCTTGACACTAGGCTGTTGAACAAAAGTCGGGGCCTCACTGTGCACTCACACCCACCTGCTGCCATTAATGAGTAAACTCGGCACTGGTGGTGACACAATTCCGTAGCCGATTCTTCAGGAGGAGACAGTCCTGTCGCTTGCTGGACAGGACATTCTGAAGCCTTCTTTACTGCAGTTGAACCTCTCTCCATTAAGTTCTTGATGATCCAGTAAATGGTTCTTTCAGGTACAATATTCTTTGCAGCAATTTCCTCGCATGTAAAGCCATTTTGATGGTGGCTGCAGATCTGCAGTTAATTCGGTCAAAGTGCTTATTCTCAATGTCACATTAGTGTTTATAGACTGCCGGGGCCCTATTCAGACTTGATCAAAAAATAAGATTTTCTTTTAGATATTATGAATACTGTGGATAGAGCTTTGATTCGGAGAGACTTCAACAATCACAAAGATGATGAAAATGCTTCTTCTAGATCGTCTTTTACTCACATTCTCAACTTTGCTGAAATCATTCATGTCTCTATATCCACTCACTGTCATAATAACACTTTTTATTTAATTCTGTCATATAGAAATTATATCAATAACACAGCTACTGAACCATGTGATGAAATCTTGGATTTGATCTCTGGTCATTTATGGACAGACAGGAGATTCAGGTTGGATCTTGGTGGTCGCATTAGGGCAGTCAGAAGTTCAGGGAAGGTCTTCGTGCTCCCTTCAGGACAGACAGGAGATTCGAGGATGACCTTCGCTGTTACCACAGCACAGACAATGAGTTCAGAAGTGACCTCCCTGGTTGTGGCAGAGTCGACTGGAAACTCTGGTGCGACTTCTGCGGTCGTTTCGAACAGACAGAGAACTCTGGTGCGACCTCTGTGTTTGTATTAGAGCAGACAGGAAACTCTGGTACAATGTCTGTGATAGTTGCAGGGCAAATAGAAAGCTCAGGGTTGTCAGAAAGTTCAAGGACGACCTCCGTGGTCATTTCCAGGTGGACAGAAAGTTCAGGGACGATCTCCATGATCGCTTCAGGACAGACAAAAGGTTCAGGGGCGACAGAAAATTCGGGGCTGACAGAGAGTTTAAGGCTAACAGAGAGTTCCCGAGACGACCTCTGTTGTCGAATCCGGGTATGACTTGGCTTGGCTCATGTAGATCAACTGTAGCTTTACTCGGCTCTGGACGATCAGCTGATGCATGACGTGATTCTGGATTGACAGCCATTTTGTGCTCAACTCAGCTGTGGTAGCCATGTTGTGACTGATCTCAGGTATGGGAACTACAGGGCTCCTATATTTCTCAGTCTCTCCCACAGTAAAAGCGGAACCACACAGAATTAATGCATAATCCATAAAGTCTCTCAAAGTGCAATTAAAGGTCCCATCAGGTAACCAGGATTTGATATCCTTATTTAGTCCAAAATGAAAAATGTCCTTTAAACAAATCAAGACTTCACTGAGAAATAGTATGTGACCAGTGCTGGGTGATGAGGTGCAGCTGGTGCCGTAATCAGTGACTGGGTACAGGGTTTATGAGAAATGTAGTCCATGTGAATGAATGAGAGTGTGAATGTATGAAAGTCCAAGGTGAAGTGCCCTCTAGTGGTTTTTACGGGCACTTCAGCTGACAATCGTGACACAGACCACTGTGGAGGTTTGTAAAAGTTGGTGTGTAGTTACGAGATTCTGTTTACAGTTGTGAGAAAATGGTGAATTGTTTCATGAATTGTATGTTAGCAATCAAGAAACAAATTTTCGGCATCATTGATTTGAGTGCACTAACACTAATGAATGAGAACTAAACTGAGCTGGACGATGACACAGACCTGCTTTATAGATGAAATTAACTAATTTAGTAGTTGATGCTCCTTACAACGGAACTGTATAAACACTGAACTGACTTCAGCTCAACACTATTTTCTTTTAGAGCTGAAAAATGAACTCTGTTTGCATCATCGAATCATTTTCCTGTTGTTACTGTAAAGCTGCTTTGAAACAATCTGAATTGTATAAAGCGCTATAGAAATAAAAGTGACTTGACTCAGGCCGGACTCAGCATGAAAATATTATGCTGAGGCAGGATGAATATTGCAGTTATATAATTGTTTTGAGTGTACTGTAACATGCTTTTCATTTAGAGTTTTCTTTAACCTTTTAGGCTTTTGCATTTAGACTTTATTTTTCCAGTATGCAAGTGCTGAATATACAGACATTCATAATATTCAATATAATACTTGCAGTACATACAGTATACAATATATTCACCTTAGTTGTGATTACTCTACGTTTTATGTAAATGCAAAATTTGTTTACTGTGTTGCAACAAACTTTTATTCTGTAACCACATGATCTGAATGTTGTGTTCTCCATTTTTTTTGCCTATGATCTGAAATCTTTGTTTGACATTGAGCACAGGTGAAATGGTTTTGAAGCAATTGTTTGATTTTGCTATAAGAGAAAGAGGTTTTTGAGAATTTGGTTTGAATATTTGGATTTCTGTTTAATGTTTTGAGAAAATGAGTGATGGTTTCAAGACATGCGTTTTAGCAATTCAGAAAAGCTGTAATTTGTGTCAGGAGTGGACATCAATCGTGCTGAATCAAACTGGTATTTACCATTTCACAAAAAGAAAAAAGAGAACACAAATGCACCTGCTTCGATTTATTTGCAATCACAGGAAAGCACAACGCATCTCCATTAAGATGTCACATTTTATATTACTTTCTATTACTTTCCCACAAAATTTTGCAATCTTAGGATCTCTCCCATCTCATTATACTGTTATTTGTCTCTTCCCTTCAAGCTAAAACATTAAATCAAATAAATACACAATTATAATCATATTTGATTTGTCTACCTACTTGAAGCAGTCTCTGGTATTTTCCATAAGCATATGTGTATTTATTAACCTTGTTATTTATTTCTGCCTCATTCGGTGATCAGAATCCCCATATGATCGCAAGGAAGTCATTTCAAACAATCACAGGCGTCTGAAAGTGAATTTTGAACTGAAAATTGTTTAAAATGTCTTAAATGTTGAGGTTAGCTTGTAGCATGATTTAATAACACAGGAAATGAGCAGTGGTGTTGACCGTCTCCTGACTCGGGGAAACTCCGCCTCTGTTCATAGCCACTCCTCAAGCCCCAGTTGGCCTGCTTCGAACCAGAGTATTCGGCGGGCCAAAAGCATTGAATTTTCTGTCGAATTTGAACAGTGGAAGTGGGAGGAGTTAGACCTAGGGTGTGCGATATTGACAGAAAATGATATCTATATTTTCATCGATATCTATATTTTCTCGATAACAGTTATTAGACGATTTTTTGTATCATACAAAAATGTTTTATTGTATTAGCTCTGGCAGTGTAATTGGTGACAGCGTTTGTTATATCTTTCCATCTGTCGTTTGTTGCGTGTGTGTTTTTAATTTTGCTCTGTTTGCTGCAGATGCGCCGTCTTCAGCTGAGTCCCGAAGCTTTTCATAATCCTCAAATTAAGGCTACACGATTCATCACGTTTAAATTGCACGCTGCGATTATTTAATGCGCAGCTTGTCAGAGCTGTAACGGCTTTGTGATCAGTAGTAAATGGTTCTCCATCTGAAATCCAGAGGACGCTCTTGCGCAGAAACTCAAAATATGCTCTGCAGCAGAAGATAAAAGGCCTCATATCGTTATAGCTGAATAATCAGAGGATTGAAACACTTTGACTGATTAAACATAAATAATAAACACATGACTGCCTTATTCTGTGTAGGATATCATATCATCTCACAGAAGGATGCTCAACTCTCGTTATGAAGTGAGTTTGGAATAAAAACATGTTATTAAAAATGTTGTCTTTTGCTGGACAGGATTTTAATAAATACTTCTCATGAATGGAAAGATGTTTGATGCGTGTTGCTTTTCCAAATCTACATTATAAGCGACTCAAACTCGCAGTGGTTTCAGATGAATTAGCATTTGGAGTCATAATTCATTGACAAGCTTCTTCGCAGTTTCTTTACTCATTTTAACTTCTGTCAAAACACACTGAATATGCGCACACGATAATATATACTTAGCTACAGCACGCAATGAATTCGTGAACACTTCATGCAACGTTTTGACAGGTTTCTATAAATTAATACTCGATAATATGATTTGGCATATCGTTAAAACATCTATTAAGATATTATCGCACACCCCTAGTTGGACATGGATCCAACCTCGCCCCCTGGATCTTGTGTTCTGCAGTTAGGACCATCTCAATTTTAACCACTGAATTTGAGGAAACGAATTTGTAAATCAAAATAAAATGGACGGAAAAATGCCCATCGATAATTACAGGTTGTATTTTTAAACTTTTGGAAGTGAAAGGAAAGGTGGATATGGATCACTAAATTTTTATTAATATTGAAAATGTATGTGAAATGTTTTGAAGTGAAATATTCATTGCTTAAATATATGAACATGTTGAATTTTATCCCATAAAAATGGAAGCCCTGAAAATACAATGGATTAAAATGGTTTTCATGCAGAATGCTGACCCCGTCCCTGTGAACTCTCTTCAGAACTCCCGGGAGCAGAGCGATCGGGGGAAAGCCGTACAGAGCCTTGGCCACATCTGAACCATGGCATCCAGCCCAAGAGGAGCTGGTTGGGTAAGGGAGAACCAAAGTGGACAATGTGTGCTCTATAATGATGCGAACAGGTCCACCTCTGCTCGACCAAACTTCTCCCATAGGAGCTCCACCACCTTGGGGTGAAATCTCCATTCCCCGGGCCTCGGCCCCTGCCTTGACAGGATGTCTGCTCCCTGATTTAATTTTCTGGGAATGAAAACTGCCCTCAGGGAGAGCAGTTTCCCCCATGAACACAGGAGGATCTGGTGAGCCAGCTTGTACAAGGGGTGCGACTACAGACCCCCTTGATGGTTTATATACGAGACCACCGATGTGTTGTCTGTACGAACTAGCACATGGTGACCTCTCAGATCTGTGAGGAAATTCTTTAGTGCTTGGAACACAGCTAACATCTCCAGGCAGTTGATGTGCCAAGAAAGATGATGGCTCTGCCACAGACCTTGGGCTGGGCGACCACCCATGATCGCCCCCCAGCCCGTGAGGGATGCATCGATCGTTAACGTGACGCAATGACAAGGAGCTCCCAACACAGGTCCCTGGGAAAGGAACCAAGGATCTTTCCACATGACTAAGGCACAAAGGCATTGCTGCGGGATCTTGAACATGCAAAGCGGGTTCCCAGTTGGAGAAAACCCCTTGGTCTTGAGTCACCACTGTACCTGCCTCATGTACAGCAGGGCAAAAGGTATCACACTGGATGCTGCTGTCATCAGACCTAACAGTCCCTGAAACTGCCTGACAGTGAGTGCCTGGCCTAGCTTTAACTTCCTCACGGCTGAGAGAAGTGATATGAGCAGGTGACAAGCGTGCTTTCATCATGATCGAATTCCAAATTCCATCTAGAAAAGTGGTGCTCTGAGATGGAGACAACACACTCTTTTTAGCGTTCAGCCTCAACCTCAGCTTTCTCATGTGGGCGAAAACAACATTTTGATGTTGAACCACCTGTTGCTCTGACTGAGCTAAAATCAACTAATCGTCGATATAATTGAGTATGTGGACACCCTGGAGTCACAGTGGAGCCAGTGCTGCATCCACATACTTTGTGAAAGTTTGGCGAGATAAAGCTAGACTGAACGGAAGAACACGATATTGGTAAGCTTCGCCATCTAAAGCGAATCTCAGGAACTTCCTGTGTTGTTAAAGGATCGATACGTGGAAATATGCGTCCTTGAGATCTATTGTGACAAACCAGTACTTGGACCTGATCTGTGACACAATCTGCTTGAGGGTAAGCATTTTGAACTTGAGCTTCCCTACTGTTCGATTTAACAATCTTAAATCGGACGCAGCCCTCCAATGAACAATTGTATTGGCTGTAAAAATTGGACTTCCTGCTGGAAGGAGGAACCCGTTCTATTGCCTCCTTTTGTAAGACAGCTTTCACTTGTTCCACAACCAGAGCCTGCGTGGTGGACAAGATCTGAACTGAATGGCATTTTTCTACTGTCTGCAGGACCCAATGGGATATATTTGGTAGAAGCTTCCACTCTACCAAAAATTCTACTAAAGGTACCAGTCTCTCATGACTGGCTGGCCTCTGCTGTGAAAGCTCTATTGCAAAAGGAGGGAATAGAACAGGTTCCTCCTCCCAGCTGCCGAGGGGGCCTGGTGGGTAATGCCGGTGCCTTGAGGGACGATGCTGACTCGGGAGAGAGATTGCTCGCAAGCGTCTCTTCTGCCCTTGGCATCGCCCCATGACCGTGTTGTTTTCCACATTAATGTTAGAATATGTGGATGTTTGGTGACTAAACACCCGGTATGACACGGGTCTCTTCCATGAACTCGATACCTCAGTATGGAGATCGGGAAAGAACTGCAGGATGTTGTGCATGTGAAGGCAGAAAGCGTTCGTCCAGCTTGCTTTTCTGCCTTGCTCCTTGCTTATCGGCGGGCCAGTTGATATTTAATTTGGCAACAGCTCGAGTGACAACCTTCACCAGCTCCTCACATGAAGGGGAGTGAAGTGGCACTCTCTCCTGCCTTGATGCTCACAACATTCAGCTCCTCAGAACTGGAAATGTGAAGCACCGGTGGGAGGAAGTAACCGCAGAGCATGCCCTCAGAAGAGGCACTGGATCTGGTAGGTGAAGGATGAGAAAGGGCAGCACCTGTCTCAATCCCCTCTGTCAGATCCACCTGCGAACCCCACGACCTGAGTTTCAGTTCTGCCTTGGCAGAAGCCGGCTGGGCTGTTCTTAGAAGAAGCCGCTCACAGTGCTCATAGTCAGCCCCCTCGAGAGTTGACTGGGCATGCTGCACTCCCAGGCAAACAACACACACAGAATGTGTATCCCCACCCATGATGAAACGAGGGCAGGGATGAACACACTTTCTAAAATATTGTTCACTCGCCATAATATCATATACTGCTTTCTGAATGTTGGTAGACAGACAAACAATAAATATGACTTAGACACAATAATATAGAGTGCTTGCTGAAGAGACAGAAGCTGACAGTGTTTGATTGTGGGGTGCTTTATAGTTTCCTGGTCAATCACGTCACCCACCTATGACGTTCCATCACGCCATTGGACCAATTTTATATGTGCTTCACGAGGCAATCACGCAAAGGCGTTCCCACAGTGTTTGACACAACGTGAGTTCCCTTGAAAGGGAACTGCCTGACAGGCAAATCACTAGATTTCGGAACAATAGTATCAAATGTTTAAACTTCCAGATCTCAAATGGAGGAAATACCACCCATAAAAATGGATGAAGAGTGAGTTATGATTTATTTATTTAGGTTAATGTAAACAGTCACCCTACATGTAGGGCAATATCAATATACATGAAATCCATTACTGACATACTTAATAGCATGAAGGTCACAAGGTTGAGGATTTAAGCACAGACAGTAGAATTTAGCAGGTCACTGATTAGTGTTCTGACTACCAGACACTCAATTCCCCCTTGGCAAAATTTGCTTCCGTGGGAGGGGAGAAATAATCACATAATGACTTTGCTCCACAATATAATATGGCTCTCTCTCTCTCTCTCTCTCTCTCTCTCTCTCTCTCTCTCTCTCTCTCTCTCTGTGTGTGTGTGTGTGTGTGTGTGTGTGTGTGTGTGTGTGTGTGTGTGTGTGTGTGTGTGTGTGTACTTGTTTTGGCTATACTTGTGAGGACCAGATGTCCTCACTTATATTGTGAAATACTAATCTAAATGACAACCCACAAGTGAGGACATTTGACTGGTCCTCACTAGTTAAAAAAGACTTTTGGCTTATAAACATGCCAAAAGATGTTTTTTATTTGAATCTAGTGATGGTCGCATGTTTCTGTGATGGGTAGGTTTAAGGGTAGGGGGTTGGGTTAGGTGATAGAAAATATCGTTGACCTACTCACTAAGATGAACTGGTGTGTGAGTGTGTGTGTGTGTGTGTGTGCACTCTCACAAGGTTAGTATATACATATATATATATATATATATATATATATATATATATATATATATATATATATATATATATATATATATATGTATATGTATGTATGTATGTATGTATATATTTATTGACTCTTTGATCATGTTGCCATCAGTATCAGTACCAGTATCGTATCAGTACTAATAATAAATCAGTAATAATAAAAGCATTTACATTTCAATGCATGTTAAAATTAAAATTTGCATTCTACTTTAAATACATTACTACATAGTATATTTCTGTCTCATTTTGTTAATATTTTTACTGTTCTCTTTTTTGTGCACAGACTCTGATCATCATGGCTGCACCAGTATGCAGCTTGAAGACAGAATAATTTAGGCTGTATGATTATATATTCAAAGAGTCAAAGTTTAAAGTACCTTGAAGCTATCATTAGAGTTTAAAGCTCAAATAATCTATTTCTACATAAAGAAACTACAAACAATAAATGTCCCTTTTTCAGGATGGAAAAGGGCCCAAATAATGTTTTTCATGTTTGATCAATGAACCATAAACAATTATTGCACCTGTTGAACAGTGCTTAAAACAGGCAGTAGACAGTTAAGGCCAGTTACAATAACTTGTGACACTAAAGTGACTTTTCTACTGACTTTGAAGAACACCAGGAGAAAGATGCCCAATGTCCCTGATCACCTGTGTGATGCCATAGACCTGCTGCAGGAGGCATGAAGACTATAGATGTGAACAGAGCAATAAACTGCCATGTCTGTAATGTAATCTGCATAAAACAGTGCTACAGGGAGTCAGAAAGGACAGATGATAGTCCTTGCACTGCCAAACCATGTTTAATCATGTCCAACCAGACATGTCGGAGAACTTACAAGTGCCTTGGTGGAAGAGTGAAGTAACATCTCACAGCAAAAACTGGCAAATCTGATGCAGTCCATACGGATGAGATGTACCGTAGAACTGGCCACAGCAAATACTGACTTATACTTTTAATTTATAAAAAAATAAAAAGAATAGTAAAAAAAAAAAATCTTGGAGTTAAGATATGGATATGGTATTGCAAGTTAAACATTCCTTGCATTTTCTATTTTTCCTTCACCTCTTTAGAGGAGGGCAATTTTCCCACAACGGGGTATCATATGGCAGCTGCTGTCTCCAGCTCCAACAGATGGACCTCTCTCCAACAGTTTATAAACTTCCTCCTTCTCTCTTTCAGTTCCTCCCTGGCTCCTAATCATGAGAGCTGAGGGGTGAGGCCAGGGCAGCGGGATAAGAAGCTTAGTGGCAATGCTTTGGCTCACTTCTGTGGAGGAAATAAAACTACTTTAACGGGCTGCTGTGCCCTAGAAAGAGCTACTGGTAGCAGGGGAGAGAGTAATTGTGCGAGCACAAGTAATGTTATTAGGACTTGCATATTTCTATTGTTACAGTACATTTAACAAAGAAGTAGGATTAAGAGAGAAGTATTCTGTCACAAGGAAATTGATATGTGACGAGACGAGTGACAAAAGGCATTTGTTCTTGAGGTGGTCTATGTGTGCGGGATTATGGAGTGATTAGATATGAGGCTTCAGAAGCGAGAGCAAAAGATTGACACCAGAGTGTGTTATATATAGACAGAAATTCTCTGTTCTGCACTTCCTGTCATCATGAGTGATTCTTCCTTTCATGGAACACAGTGGACAGCAGTTTTATGTCTGGCTTTGGTCATTTCTCTGCCAAGAGAGCTACTTGGCATGTGCTAAATATTTTAGCTAAACCATTGGTTATGTACATTAGCCATTGTTTAATGACTTTTCAGAGCTATGAGTCATTGGAAGTTTTGTTGACATGACTGTATTGTCAAGGATTGTAATATTGGCAAAAAAAAAAAAGGCTTATACTGCAGTGGAGATTTAATAAATGCATTAAAACGTTTAAACATTGTCTCTCACACACAGACTTTAATATTTTATACTTTTTGTATTTTTCTTTCTTAAAGGATCCATTCAATGGTTCGGTGCTAATTTAAACAAAAAAGGTTTTTGAGTGTTAAGAAAGTCTCACATGGTTTTCTATAAAAAGTGTTTTAATTAATTATGGTGTGGGAAATGACAACGGTAAAACTCTGAGAGAATCCTCATGCTCATTGGCTGTCACATGTGTAGATATTCTAGAAGTGCAATGTTGCTTGGTGATATGAAGAGTGAAAATTAGATAATGAAACACACTTATTATCATGCTTTACCAGTGGAGACAATGGGAAAATTAATACCCCAACAGTCAAAGATGCAGAAAATGTCTGAAGTCAGATGAACCGACAAAAAAAAAAAAAAAAAAAAAAAAGCGAATGGCATACACAACTTGGATAGATTTTGATAACAGAGAAAATCTTGAACAGTGATTTGAAAAAAGTGGTTTCATTTTTGTTGGACAGGTAATACAATTAATTATTGTGTAGACAATTCTATAAACTTACTATCAGCATAATTTACTTAAAACTACACTATGTTACTTTTTGTTTGAATTTAAATAATGAGTGATTACATAAAACCATCTTCCAAAGTGTGTTTTTGCCTTAAAATAAATCACTAATCACTATTCTATAATAATTAATCATATTTTAGAGTCATCAGGTCGTATTTGTAACAGAGCCCATGTCACCACTACGCACAGCACCACCCAGATGATCATCTTCACCCGAATTCTAATCACCTTCACCTATCTACAATCACCGCTGTGCACTATAAGAAGCTCACTCACCCCTCTCAGTTCACTGTCTGATCTCGTCCTGTATGGGTAACACAGACTCACCTGCTACTCTCCTTACCTTCCTCGTCGGATTCCCACGGAGCCTTCACCCTCTTCCGGATCGTGCACAGCGCGAGCGTGAACTGCTGGATCGTTTCCACTCTCCCTGCAACCATAAAGAAAGGATTGTTAAATATCAAGCTGCGTTACCTGTTTACTTCCTGGATTACGAACTCACCATACCTGATATTCATTCATTAAACACAGACTGATATATTTCAAATGTTTATTTCTTTTAATTTTGATGATTACAAGGAAAATCCCAAATTCAGTATCTCAGAAAATTAGAATATTGTGAAAAGGTTCAATATTGAAGACACCTGGTGCCACACTCTAATCAGCTAATGAACTCAAAACACCTGCAAAGGCCTTTAAATGGTCTCTCAGTCTAGTTCTGTAGGCTACACAATCATGGGGAAGACTGCTGACCAGACAGTTGTCCAAAAGACAACCATTGACACCTTGCACAAGGAGGGCAAGACACAAAAGGTCACTGCAAAAGAGGCTGGCTGTTCACAGATCTCTGTGTTCAAGCACAGTAATAGAGAGGCAAAGGGAAGGAAAAGATGTGGTAGAAAAAAAGTGTACAAGCAATAGGGATAACCGCACCCTGGAGAGGATTGTCGAACAAAATCAATTTAAAAATGTGGAGGAGATTTACAAAGAGTGGACTGCAACTGGAGTCAGTGCTTCAAGAACCACTACACACAGACGTATGTAAGACATGGGTTTCAGCTGTTGTATTCCTTGTGTCGAGCCACTCTTGAACAACAGACAGCGTCAGAAGCGTCTCGCCTGGGCTAAAGACAAAATGGACTGGACTGCAGCTGAGTGGTCCAAAGTTATGTTCTCTGATGAAAGTAAATTTTGTATTTCCTTTGAAAATCAGGGTCCCAGAGTGTGGAGCCTGGGCTCTCATAACACCTGAGCAGTGCCACAGACTCCATCGATCGACTCCATGCCATGCCGCATTGCTGCAGTAATTCAGGCAAAAGGAGCCCCAAAGTATTGAGTGCTGTACATGCTCACACTTTTCATGTTCATACTTTTCAGTTGGCCAAGATTTCTAAAAATCCTTTCTTTGTATTGGTCTTAAATAATATTCTAATTTTCTGATACAATGAATTTGGGATTTTCCTTTGTTGTCAGTTATAATCATCCAAATTGAAAGAAATAAACATTTAAAATATATCAGTCTGTGTGTAATGAATGAATATAATATACAAGTTTCACTTTTTGAATGGAATTAGTGAAATAAATCAATTTTTTGATGATATTCTAATTGTATGATCAGCACCTGTATATGTAGTGACAGTAGCTTGAAGCCACAACAACTGTATCTCTAAATAAAAAATAAAAAAATTAAACAGTAGCAGTAATAAAATCAAAACAAATCAACATAGTTGCATATAGCATCCCATTTTCTGTGCATTGACTAGGTAGACAAAAAATGTTTATGTTAGTAACAATGCCCTCTCTAAACCAATTACTTTGGTCTATTTGCCTATTAATAGCCTGATAAATAGTTTTCACCATTATCGGATTTGAACTGTTATGTCTAATGCCAGCATTCACAAAAACGTGTCATTATCAAGTGTTCAAAGTCATACAGATTTAACATGAAAGGGAGTGAATGATGGCAGAATTTTCATTCTTGTCTGAAATATTCAGACAGAGTTTAAAATATTCACCCTTTGACCATCAGTCTGGCCAGAAGTTTTTACAGTTTATCCTTCAGAAAGGTTTTGACCCATGATGAAAAATTAAATCTGACCCTAAAATAGTTGAGACTGTCCAGCCCACTTAGAGCCTCACTAACAATTTCCCCTTCATTTCCTCTTTTCCACACACACACATACACATTCTTAAACTCAGGCAAAGAGACATTTTGCTCACTTTACTCAGAGAAAGATTTGCAGCTAAATCCTGCAGTGTCATTGCCACCCTTGTTCTCTGTGGAACATTCACAGACAAATAGGTTTTTCATAATACTCTGCTGATAATTAAAAGGTGATAAAGTGTAAAATATCTTAATCTGTGGGTGAAAACAATGAGTCTCATGCAGGTGCCCCATTTTTCAAGACTCTCTGATCTGAGACTAGTCATAGACCTTGTCATTGATCTACGCCTCCATCTGTCTACCATCTGTGAAAGCGTGAAATATTGCAAGTCTTTTCAATTACGCATATGGGTGACATCAGTTATGGCAATGGTATTTTGCGGCACTAGTCCTCTGAGAGAGGGCTATGATAAACAAAATGTTGTGTCAGCATCTGTCGCAACTCACACATCTTCTAATGACTTGTACCTCAGTGGAAAATTTTGAAGTTTATCTAAGATGATTTTTCCCCCTATACCTTCATAACTCAACATGTGGTGACACAAATGTGATATATTCCCTGCAACAAGGGAATTGTTAGGACTTTCCTCCGTGGAAAACAAAGAGATAACCATTACATTCTTCAAAACTTAGTCTTTTCCATGCAGTTATAATATCTACTCAAAAACAACATAAAATATTTATAAAACTTCTCCATACGAATCATGTGCTATACTCCAGAAACTCTTCTGACTTGATACAATAGTTTTATTTGAGAAACAGCTGATTAATTATTCATTTAAAATCTTGAAATTTGGCCAAACTCTCAATGGCATCCTTTGTGAAAAAGACGGCACTTAATTGTATTCAACACACACCTGTAGTGAACTTAAAAAAAAAAAAGAACTGTACTTGCCAATATAGCATAATATTAGTGAAAAGACCGCTTATCTCTTTTGGGGTTAGGTCCACTTTCATTTTCACAGTCATGTGTTCTTCATGACGTCTTGCGCTTCCCCTGTTTATGCCACCTTCTCATTGGTTCATTGTTTGATAGTTCACAGGTGTAATAAACTGGACTTGGATCCTCTACATCGTTGTTTTTGTCTGCTTCCATGTCAGCATCATTACATATGAAAAGTTTTACTTAAAAACACATTTTAAATAATTAAGTTTAAGCAATCTTGTCTTGCTTTATATTTGTACTTTTATTTTGATGTGTTGACTAACATAAAGAAGCACATATGTTTAACTGTAATTTGATGTAACATTTAAAGATAGTATATATTTTAAATGTAATAAATTTGAACTTAATCAGGTTAAAAATGTGTGACTGCAAATATGTAAACATTTAAACAGAAATTACATAATTGTGATGACTATATAAATATACTTTATTGGTTAACAGCTGACCGGAGAGGAGGATTTTCAATGAATAATGACTTACAATTCTATGCCTGTTCTATTATATTACTGTTCTGTGCCTGTTCCTCGCAAAATAGAATATCACTTTATAAGACTCTGAATATAATGCACAAGTAATATGGACCAATTTAATGATACTTTTGTAATGGATTAGCTTTATATCCTTTGTAATGGCATGGAAAAGATCAATTAGTATAATCCTCAAAATGTTTCCTTTCAAGATTAACCCAATACCAAATAAAACCTATAGGGGTTTGGAACAACATGAGGGTGAGTAAATGATGTAAGAATATGAATTTCTGATGAAATATCTCTTTAAAAGAATGTTTCTTTTAAATGCATATTTTATGACAATAACATTTTCCAATGGCAGTTTTGCAGCACTTGTGCTCTGAAAGAGAGAAAGATAGAGACAAAACACTATGTCATGTAGATAACAGTCTTTGTATGCCCAATGGCCTTAAATTGAGATGAGAAATGTGTGATGAGGTCAATTATAGACAGCTGGTTCAACCCACATTAAGTAACCTGGGTCACTTCAAATCTGCAGTTCCCAGCACACTGTAGCCCCAAATTGCATGTTAACGCAGCTAGATGTGGCACAAAAGCCCATAGTAGATGACTGTGGTGTGCATCAATGAAAGTGCAAGATCTGGGTTCTGCTCGTAAGGCTAACAAATGGCAAAGAGAACCATCCTCCCTGATAAACACCATCATGCTTTATTGAGAATGACAGAGCTTCTACTGCTCGCTTCTGCCATTCTCTTTGTAGCAGCGTGTCTCCATGAACAGAAGATAAAACCAGCGTCTGCTCTGTCTGAAATGGTAATGTGGCCTCATTAGAAGCGACATCCATGTGTGGATTTGACTAAATTTATGGTAATATATTCATCAAAAAAAAAAAAAAAAAAAATAGACCCAAAGTATGAATCTGAGAGTGATATGGTGAGAAAAAGAGAAGCAAAACGATCAATTCTAACTCATGTGTTAATAAAATTGAGAGTGGGAGAGGTAATGGCAGTAAAGTAAAGAAGAATGTGCTTTTGTCTGAGGCAGCTGCAGGGACTTATGTCTTTTCAAAGCGTCTCTTTTGAAACCGACAAAACAGTTGGAAGATAATGGCATCCTGCAAATATACTCCTTTTGGGGAATTATCACTGGCTGCACAACGGATGCGTTTTTAGTACCTTTAGATGTATCTCTGCATCTTAATACTATATATCATACCGGTAGAAAGTGCTCAAAACTACCATTCAGCCATTGTGAAAAAGAAGTACACTTTATCATACTTCTAAAAAGTACTTATTATAGAAATAATATACCTTGTAGAATACATATATGATGTCAGACACTGTAATTTTTTCTGGACCCCTTCCTGCTCGTAGGAGTGATGAGATAATTAGCAGACTATCATCACTCAATGGCTGGCTGTCTAAGTGGTGTCCACAGAATAATATAGGTTTCATAGACAATTGGAAAGGTTTTTGGGGCAGACCTGACCTGTTGAAAAGAGATGGTATTCATCCCTCCTGGGGTGGTGCTGCTCTTCTCTCTAGTAATATGGCACATAGTCTTAGAGCTCAACCTTGACTAACTGGGGCCCAGGTCAGGAAGCAGACAGACTGGCTAAACCGACCGTCTGCTAGCTGTCTCACGTCACAGAATTCAGATAAATCCCAACACATAGAGACTCTTTCACCTAGATATCATCAGATAGAGACTGTGTCTGTACCCCAAACTAATAAATACAGAAAACTTCCAAACCCATTTACGGGTGATAATTTAATTGATGTTCAACAAGTAGTAAACAGAGATAAAAAAGATAAACAAATGATAAAGCTTGCGTTGCTGAATATTTGATCCCTTTCTTCAAAAGCACTTATTGTAAATTATATTATCACAGAAAATAACCTAGATGTGCTGTGTTTGACAGAAACCTGGCTAAAACCAGACGATTACATTACTTTAAATGAGTCTAGCCCTTAAGGTTACTATTATCGACACGAACCTCGTCAGAAAGGTAAAGGGGGAGGTGTTGCTGTAATCTATAGTAATATCTTCAGTATTACTCAAAAGTCTTTCAAATATATCTCTTTTGAAGTGATGGTGCTCTATGTAATGTTATATAATGTAAGTGACAAATCTCATTTGAAATTTGTGTTGGCTACTGTATACAGGCCACCAGGGCACCATACAGATTTTATCAAAGAATTTGCTGATTTTCTATCGGAGTTAGCACTGGCTGTGGATAAAGTCCTTATTGTTGGTGATTTTAATATACATGTAGATAATGAAAAAGACGCTTTGGGATTGGCATTAACAGATATTCTAAGCTCTATTGGAGTTGGACAACACGTGTCAGGACCAACTCATTGTCGTAATCATACTCTAGATCTAATATTGTCACATGGAATCGATATTGATGCCGTTGAAATTCTGCAGCAGAGCGATGACGTCTCAGATCATTATCTAGTCTCATGCGTGCTACATTTAACCAAGGCTCGAAAACCGCCTGTCTGCCACAAATATGTTAAAACCATCACTTCTACCACTAAAAATTGCTTTATAAATAATCTTCCTGATCAGTTTCATCAACTTAGCAAACCAGACAGCTTAGAAGAACTCGATGTTGCAACAGAAACTATTGACGCTCTCTTTTCCAACACTCTAGACTCTGTTGCTCCTTTGCGCTTAAAAAAGATTAAGGATATTAGTCCAACGCCATGGTATAACGAGCACACTCGGGCCCTTAAGAGAGAAGCCAGAAAACTGGAGCGCAGCTGGAAGAATTCAAAACTAGAAGTTTTTCGGATTTCACGGAGAGAGAAAATGATGGAGTACAGAAAGGCTGTAAAAACCGCTAGATCTGCTTATTTTTCAAATCTTTTAGAAGAAAATAAACACAATCCTAAGTATTTATTTAACACAGTGACTAAATTAACAAGAAATACAGCCTCAACTTCTGATGTTTCAAAACAGCACAGCAGTAATGACTTTATGAACTTCTTTACTTGCAAGATTGACAACATTAGAGAGAAAATTATAGCCATGCAACTGTCTACTACAGTATCACATCAGACAGTGGACTGTTGTATCCCTGAGGAAAAATTCCATTCATTCGCTGCTATAGGAAAGGAAGAATTGTCTAAACTTGTTAAATCATCAAAATCAACAACATGTATGTTAGACCCTATACCGACTAAGCTATCGAAAGAGATGCTTCCAGAGGTCATAGATCCTCTTCTTAAGATCATTAATTCATCTTTATCACTAGGTTACGTACCGAAAAATTTTAAGCAGGCTATTATCAAACCTCTTATTAAAAAACCATAACTTGATCCTGGTGAATTAGTCAATTACAGACCGATTTCCAATCTACCTTTTCTGTCAAAAATACTAGAAAAGGCAGCATCATCTCAACTTAGTTCCTACCTGGAAAGAAATGGTATCTGTGAGGATTTCCAGTCAGGATTTAGACCGTACCATAGTACTGAGACTGCTCTCATTAGAGTTACAAATGATTTGCTCTTATCATTAGATCATGGTTGTATCTCTCTATTAGTGTTACTAGACCTCAGTGCTGCTTTTGACACTATCGACCACAATATTCTTTTAAATAGACTAGAAAATTATGCTGGAATTAGTGGAATTGCATTGGCATGGTTCAAATCATACTTGTCTGACCGTTATCAGTTTGTAGTAGTAAACGAAGAGATGTCATTTCGATCACAAGTTAAATATGGAGTACCACAAGGCTCAGTTCTAGGACCGTTGCTTTTCACTCTGTACATGCCACCCTTGTGAGATGTCATTAGGAAGCATGGCATTAGCTTTCACTGTTACGCTGATGATACTCAGCTCTATATTTCCTCGTGCCCTGACGAAACCTACCAATTCTCAAAACTAACAGAATGCGTAGCTGATATAAAAAATTGGATGACTTGTAATTTCCTGCTATTAAATTCAGAAAAAACAGAGATTCTAATTATTGGACCAAAAACTTCAGCACAAAAAAACCTAGAATACTGTCTAACACTTGATGGCTGCTCTGTTAAGTCGTCTTCGTCAGTTAGGAACCTGGGTGTGCTCTTTGATACCAATCTTTCATTTGAAAGCCACATTTCTAGCATATGTAAAACCGCATTCTTCCATCTTAAAAATATATCTAAATTGCGACATATGCTCTCAATGAGAAATGCGGAACAGCTAGTTCATGCGTTTATGACCTCGAGACTAGATTACTGTAACGCTCTATTGGGTGGTTGCCCTGCTAGTGTGATAAACAAACTACAGCTGGTCCAAAACGCAGCAGCTAGAGTCCTTACTAGAACCAGGAAGTATGAACATATTAGCCCGGTTCTATCAAAACTGCACTGGCTCCCTATTAAACATCGTATAGATTTTAAAATATTGCTAATTGCTTACAAAGCACTAAATGGCTTAGCTCCCCAGCTCTTAATGCATTATAGTCCTTTGCGTCTATTACGATCTCAGCATTCTGGCCAGTTGTTAATACCTAGAATATCAAAATCAACCGCAGGCGGTAGATCCTTTTCCTATTTGGCACCTAAACTCTGGAACAATCTTCCTAGCATTGTTCGGGAAGCAGACACACTCTGTCAGTTTAAATCTAGACTAAAAACGCATCTATTTAACCTGGCATACACATGACGCACTATAAACTTTTGTCTTCATATCTGTTAAAGGATTGTTAGACTCTTTTGTATTGTGTATAAATGTGTGAAAGGTGAAAAGATGAAAATGAATGAGAAGCATTTATTTATTGTTTATTGATCACAGGTTTTTGTCATGGCTTTCCAAGTTAACCCAATATATTGATTTTCTGTTGTGCATTTAACAAAGTATAGTTAGTAGTTCCCTTCCTTTAAAACAGACATATGATTAATACTTTTTTGGGATAAAAGTAACGGTTATAGTACTGTAATGTCTAAAGACAACGTAGACAATCTAATTAAAAAATACATATATACTAAAAACTAAAATAATTCATTGTCATATTGAAATTTGTCCACGGTAACCCTTCCATGGACTCAATGTGAATCCAGTAGTTGATGATTGGTGTACATTGGGTCATAGGATTGGTTTCTTGGCTTCACTTCAAAAGTGAAATGTGAAAAGTGGAGTGGATGTGCATGGATCTGGGTAGGACTAGCCGACAGGACAAAGGGTTGATCTTCCTATAAGGATCTTAAAAAGTCCAATGAATCGGGGGACAGTTTCCGAGACTCTAGATATGTCAAACTCCGTTCCTGGAGGGCCACTGTCTGGCAAATTGTAGCTCTAACCAGCTCCAAAACACCTGCCTGAAAGTTTCTAGTACTCCTGTAGACCTTGATTAGCTGGTTCAGGTATGTTTAATTAGGGTTGGAACTAAGCTCTGCAGCACAGTGGCCCTCCAGGGCCTAAGTTTGACACCCCTGCTCTAGATGAAGTGGAAGGTCCTTTGTTGATAGCCACACACTCCATTGCGATGCTCTCAATTAGACTGTACGCTAGAGGTCTTCATGGGTCCACTTGGATCCGAAAACCCGAGACCTGAGCGGGTTCGGGTCTAAAACTTCAATGAGTGCCTCGGACACGGGTCGGGTTTGGTATTAGTGGCCTTGGGTCTCAGATAATTTAAAATAAATGTGCTTTTTCCGACCCAAGAAGACCTGAATTCTTTTAAACTATATTGGGCATTTAACAAAATTTTATATTCTATGACAGCGTTATCTCACTTTTCCTAAGTTGTCTCTAAATCCTTGTTTCTATGTGCAATGGATTATATACATGGCTGCTTCTGCATTTACACTCAGTTGGTCCACATTTTTGCCTACCGTTTCCATCAGAGCACCATCTGCATGGATTAAAATAAACTTTAATCATCTAATGGTGAGGTAAATAACATTACGCCAAAGTTATAGGACGTAAAGTGTCTCAGGTTACACATGTAACCATGGTTCCCTGAGAACAGGGAATGAGACGCTGTGTCGCTTCTTCCTAGACTGTTGCCTTCTGTGTGTCCATTCCTCTGCGGAGGGGCACATGAGAGGTGACACTAACCTTCTGGCCCCATCCACGGTGCTTGGGTCAGGACGGGCCAGACCCAATCTGTCTGGTTGAGGACTCAACACGTCAGCGGCATGCAAGTCTTGAATCCTGCTGGTCTAAGTCTCTGAGCAGGACAGCCTGGTGTGCAGAGCAACACCAATCTGACCCGTTGCCGTGTATGTCCTACCATCAAAGGAAGATGTCACTTTACGGCTTAGATTCTGAACTGTATCTTATGCAAGAAAAGTGTTAAATAATATAGTTTACTATTATTATTATTCAGGCGGCTACTTTTGGCATCGACACATACCCATATTCCTTCCACAAACCCTACACAGGGAACAGTGGTCTAAAGAGAAAATACTTAAAATACAGTATTTAATTTTTAACCAAGACCCAGACAGTTCATCCTGTGGCCACAGGGTGATGACCTAACACCATGGAACAACCACCCTTCAAGCCTGAATATGGGTTCTTCCATGCCCCCTCAACCTCAATACGCAGGTTAGGAAGGCATGGAAGGCTCACTAGAGCTATGGGATTATGGCCAGAGAGAAATCGATCGACATTCTTTTGAATGTGCACGGCCTCTCTCCTAACAGGTTGCCATGGCAACTGTAATCTGCCAGTAGCACGGTCCATATTTCCAGAATGTATTATTAAATTATTTACATTATTATGAATTATTAACTCACCCTCTCCAGCCGTCTCCTGCTGGCTGGAAGAGCACTTCTGCTGAACTTGCAGATGTAGATGCATCCTCTCCCAGCGACCCATTCTCACGATTGGTCATACCCCTTTCAAACTGTTTGGCGAACTCCATCTGAACACCCCATTATCTGAGTACCTGGTCTGCCCCAGCGCAAGTGGGACCTGAACCACCAGGCCCAGATGCTGAACTCTCTTCCCTCGAGAAGAGACCCAGACAAGAACGGAACATTCTTAAAGGAAACGCTCACAGTTTGCATAGGCAGCTCCATTGAGAACTTCCCGTGCGTGCTCCCGTGCTTCCTGTGCTCATTCAGTACATCACGTGATCAACTGCTAAATTAGCTAGTGCTGAGCCAGAGAAGGACGTTAGAGTTACACTCTGATGTCTTTGGAAGTGGCAATAATAATCATTTTTATTATGACATATTTTATTCATATCAGAAACATGTTGTGTAAGTATCTTTAAAGTTTGCTCTATTCTTCTCTTTCACTGGCCACTTTCATGAATTTCACGAAAAGGGGATGATTTCACATGTTGTAAATCCTACAGATCTGATTCTCTGAACTGTGGTGCAAACTAACATGACGTTATAACTAACTAACACTATCGTTATAAAGGTGTTAATAAAATAAAACACATCCACTTGCACATATTTGACAATTGGAATATCAGATATGTCATGCAATAGTTAACAAATTTGTGAATATTTTGAATAAAAAAAAAGAAAAATGAAATAAAAGAAGATAATCAGTCATGCAGTGCTATTGTGGCTGTGGTATGTCACATGACAAGCAGAGACACAAAGCAATATATTCTAAATAACGGTCGCCTTGAAAAACTCACAATAGGGGCTCAGTCAAAATATTTTAAATTTATTTGTGAAGGGGTTACAAAATATTGTATGCACGTCGGGCTCAGGGACGAAGCGATTCAGGTAGATTCAGGCCAGGTACAGATTTTAGGATCCGAGAAGACTACTGTACACACTCTCCACCAGGCCCAATGACACCTCCGGACCAGTTGAGCTGCAGCTGGTACCTAGATCTGAAACTAATTTGGCATTCAAATGAAGACATGCCTAAGGAAGAGTGGTGTAGGGTGTTGTGAGAAAACTCATTCCAGATCAGGCAGATAAACTAACGGATGCTCCAATAAGGCGGCCAAAAGCCTTCCAAAACCGAGACGTGAACTGTGACCCCCGTTCAAAGACCATGTCCTGGGGAAACCTGTGGATTCTGAAGACATGCTGCATCAGAAGGTTAGCTGTTTGACTAGCTGTGGGGATCTTAGGTAATAGTATAAGATGGCATATCTTTGAAAATCTATCACCCACCACCACCAAAATGACTATGTTATCTTCTGATAAAGTATGATCCACAAAGTCCAAAGAGATGTGTAAGGCTTGTAGCTTATGCTGCTATTTTGAACCAATAATCGGAAACAAAAAGCAGTTGAAGGACGACGTGCATAATTCAGTTATTTATCTGACTCCAATATAATTTATCTGACTCCAATAAAGTTATTGTTATTCTTTAACCTCTTATTCTTTAAGGGTAAAAGACTTTCTTAGAACTGATAACATCTCGGTTACATAGGTAACCCTCGTTCCCTGAAGGAGGGAATGGAGACGTACGTCGGATGACCGACGAATAGGAATCTCGCTAGAGAGGCCGATCTACTTCGAGTGTAACTAAAACGAGCCAATGCACATTGGCATGCAATCATATGCAGCAGCTGCTCACCTCGCAGCGCAGGTATATAATGAGCAGCAGGTGCATTGCATCTTTAAGTTTTCACTGAGGAGCCGAACCAGATAGGCGGCAGCATCAGCAGGTTACAGCAACTGTGGCGTCGTCTCCATTCCCTCCTTCAGGGAACGAGGGTTACCTATGTAACCGAGACGTTTCCATTCAGTCGGTCACTACGACGTACGTCGGATGACCGACAAATAGGAATCCCTACCAAAGCGCCACAGGAGCTGCCCTCTTCCAGCACTCTGTTGTAAGCCACCTGATCCCCCTTGCCTGAGGACGGTGGGACAGGGCTAACACAGAGAGTGTCAATCACTGCTGTTCCCAAACCATTCAGTGAGACTATTGGATGACACTGGGAAAGCGTACCGTTCGGGTAAAAGGGACGCTGCGGAAGCCACATCCTTCCACGAAGGAGTTATGTGGAAGAATAATGGACTAACCGTGGGGTTGTCATATGGAAGAACTGGGGTGACTCCACTCGATGAGAGGTGGGTTCTCCCAGAGGGAAAGACACGGGCTTCGATTAGGAGCATATGGGATCTTCGTAGGGTCACTCATATGGAACCCAGCCTAAATCCGGTTCTCAAGGATGGTAAGCCAGGGCGATGGCATCCACTATCCAGTGGGCCATCCTCTGCTTGGAGACAGCCTTTCCCTTCTGCTTGCCTCCGTAACAGACAAAGAGCTGGTCTGAGGTCCTGAAGCTTTGAGTTCTGTCAACGTACAGTCGCAAAGCGCGAACTGGACAGAGCAAAGCCAGGGCTGGGTCTGCCTCCTCCGTCTCGCCCCCCTAAGGAACCTGACAACCAGGTCGTGCTTACCAACGGATTTGCCATCTATGTGGTCGTGGTATGCAGATATAGCAGAAGCATGGACTCTGAGGGTAGAGGGGGACAGCCTACGCTCCAACCCTACTGCAAGAAGGAAAACACGACTTCAATCGAGCATTTCGGGGGTCCTCTCAGCAAGAAGAGCACCACTCGACGAACAGGTTCCACTTAAAGGCGTAAGCACGTCTCGTAGACTGTACACGTGCCAAAGCGATGTTGTTAAGTACCTCGGGGGGTAAGTCACCTAGAACCTCCGCGTCCCGTCCAGGGACCAGACACGGAGTTTCCAGAGGTCTGGACGCGGGTGCCAGGGGCATGACCTGCTCCTCGTCCTCCCTGACTTTGCACAGTGTCTATGCAAGTAGGCTCACTGGGGGAAACGCATATATTGCGGAGGCCCCGGGGCCAGCTGTGCACCTGTGCGTCTGTCCCGAGTGTTCCCTTGGACAGGGAGTAAAACAACCGGCAGTGGGAGGTTTCTGGAGAGGCAAACAGGTCAACCTGAGCCTCTCCGAACTCTCTCCAGATCAGCTGGACCACCAAGGGGTGGAATCGCCACTTTCCCGGCAGCACAGCTCGTGAGAACCAAAAGTTCTGGTGCGTGCTGAGGAGCTGGCACTGTCACAGAGTCAACAACACCATCTCTACAGCCATCAGCACCAGCTCCGCCCACTCATTCACTGTCCCTGGAATTCTGATCACCTGCACCTGTGCGACCTCATCAACCCACCCTTCATAAGCCACTGTTTAGGTCAGTGTTTGGACTCAACCTGCACTCACCTGATTACCTACCTACCATTCCCGATCCTGTTCCTAATCATCAGTCTTCTGCCTTCTATTCGTCGTTGTCGTCGTCGCCATCGTCGTCCTGTTCCCCTGTTCATCTGCCGCTTCGTCACCACGAGACGGTGTTACCACCAGCTAAGTCACAGACAAATTATCCATCTACCGTTGTCCTTATTTGTCGTGTTCCAGCTCTGCTCTGCTCCAAACTTACCTAGTCTGTCCTCTTCTTTTTGTGACAATACTCCAGACCTGCCAACCTCCCCAAGAGAGATGGCCAGATTTTAAAGGAGTCTTGCAACATACTATACTATGCACAAGTTCAAATAGAGTTTTGACAAAAAAGGTTTTATAAAAAAGATAAAACTGTTTTTATAAGTCCAAAAAGTCAATTTGATTAATAATTATCTTATACTTTATTATTAATAGTATTCGGTCCAATTTTTCCTGATGCGTCTGTCATTGCTATGCAACCGTGCACCGCGCTCTCCACGACAGAAAATAAAATCTTCCTCGGTTCGATTGCATTTTTAAGACCTTTAAACGCGGATTAAAGACATTTTAATGCTAATTAAGGCCTTATTTTTACATTATGAAATTTAAGACTTGTAAAGGATCCGTAGACTCATTAACTGAGCTTGTCACAGCTGGACAGTTATGTCAAGGTCATTTTTAAAGTTCATAAATTCAATTAGGCTAAAAAAATGCAAAAAATAACCTAAGTGTTACCTTTATCTTACGTTAATCAGCACTAAATCACCTGTCTAAAACCTTCTAGATTTCTAGCCATTCCACCACTTGTCTAACTAACTTAACTGCCCCCAGTTAATGGGAAGGATGGCGGGTATTATTGGCTAGCCTATTGACACTATGAACGTTTATCTTCTTATCATCCTTTTATTTTTAATATCACTGTGTTTCTGGGGATGGAGAGTATTTGTGTGTGGGACTGTTAACGCTACCTGTTGCCCCTTCGTGACTGATGTCTATGTCTGCCTTGCACACGGTGCAGAACGCATGATGAGGTAGCCTGGACATCTGGAGGGAAGGCCGTCTCTTCTGATAGCTGTCTAAAAATCTTTGTGGTTTCCGAACTTTTTTTTTAGGCGGTTCAGCCATGGCATGCATGCCAACAGCGGACAGTCTGGCTTGCTTGAGGGCACTAAATTGAATTGAACGCGGGAATGTGTGATTTGGCGTGAAGCATTTGGCTAGGAAGGGCAGGTAAAACACAGCGCTCTGATTGGCCGACAGCTTTTCACTCCACTTACAAGCTGTGGCTCAGCGGCAGAATCAACGTCATAGATCGCATAGAAGCAAAAACCGGCAGAAATGCAACAAAATGGTACCTAGAGAGCAGCGAATCGTACACGCGTACTTAAGGGTCAAAATGCGTGCCGAGTATGAAAAATGCGTACATGTTGGCAGGTCTGATACTCTTGCAGTCTTGTGTTTATTGTCTTCATATTTAAAACTCAGGAGTCAGAGGTCGCGCAGGCAATACCACCTCAGTTTTTTTCTTACCAGTGTGAAAAAGACTCAAAATACTCAAATTACATCTGTCAATTTTGGACATACAAATAAGAGTTAAACATGATTAAACTGTGGAGTGTCTTTTTATTTGCATACACTCTCAGTAAAAACAAAATGTTGTGTTTTGCAAAATAAAGAGAACTAACATGATGTGTAAGCTGCAGCCTCTTTCTCACTGAAGTCCATTCTGAAAGTCACTAAAATCATGTTTACAAGTAGGCACAAAAAACCTGGTGTTCTATTTTGTGATTTTTAAATCACAATCAGATTTATCCAGAAAAATCACAATTAGATGCAGCCCTAGTTTTTTCTGATATCAGCATGTTCACAGTTGTTTTGCTGTTGTTTTTTTTGTTTTGTTTTTTTACAGGGACCAGATGCCACTGATGAGTCCTGCTGACACAAACTTTCTCAAGTATCTTAAAACTTCTTTTTCTCTGAGAGAGCTGTACCAACATCAGCAAGCTGCACTGCATGAACAGGGTAAAATGCAAAAGCAAACCCCTTGGAAATGACAGGTATGTGGAACAGGTACTGTGTCAGGAATGGCACGAAGGTGTGTGACTGCTCAAGTCTCTGTCTTTAGATCAGTGTGCTCTATAGTGTGCCTTTTTGGCCTTTGCTATGTATATTTGGATTTTGTTGTGTTGTAAATAAAATACAATCAACTAAAAAGCCATTCTTTTAAATCTCAGACTCTTTGTTCTAGTTTCCTCACAGTCCTACTTGATAGGGCTACTAAGGGAGGGTCTTTGTCTTCCTAGGTGTGAAGCACATCATTATTCATGATCAGTCTTCTGGCAAAAAACATGTCTTACACATTTTCAATCAATATCTTGTTTTATGTGAATGAGTGGGCAGGATGATTTTCACATTGTTTTAAAGCAAAAATTCTAGGCTACAACATACATTTGAGTTTTATGGCCTTATTTCAGGGACTTAATTTATTTTACAAATACAAACGTAAAATTCACAAATAAACGTAATTTTTGAGTTTGAATTTTGATCAAAGTCTTGTTGCCATTCATGGAATGTAATGTCCTGTAATGTAAATCGAAGAATATTGTAGCTTTAATAAGGATTAATCTATATTAAATTAATGCAGTGAAGGCTATAAGGTCCTTGATATCTTTATTTAATTTCTGTACATTTCCTACCTGTTAGACAGGTAGTAAGGCCACAGGTAAATGACATCATTTATTATAATTTATTATAATGTTCAAATTTACATTAGTTATCATGGACTTTCAGTTTTTTTTTTCCTTAGTCATGTTTTCTTTGCTTTATTTTCCCACCACAGTCCGTCATGGACACTGCACTAATCACCATAGCTGCTAGTCATTTGAGTTAATCGTATATGTATATAAGTTCAGTTCTGTTGGTTCATGTCTCTCATGAATCCATTCCGTTGTCCTCCACCCACTTGCCACCAGAGGTTGCCCTTCCACATCATGGACTTTATTTACGGACGACATTTCCCATAAGCTCCTCACCTAGTCACTGATCACCCTGCCAGCTTTAATGCATTACCATCACACCTGATTCACATCTCACCACTATAAGAGCACCACGCGCACACACACATTCAGTGTGAAGTATTATTATCCCTGTAACATTTCTGACCGTTATCCTTGTCTTGTTTGCCTGTTTTCGGACCCTGCCTGTTTTGATCATTTTGTTGATCCTAGCCTGGAATATTACTACAAGTTTGCCTTTTCCATGATACTTCTTTTTGCTGTTGAGTTGACCATTGCCTGTCTGACTACGTCTTTGAATAAAGCTGCATTTGGATTTAAACCCGCTGACTCGCTCATCATTACATTCTTTGTCTGGTCTCCTTTCAATTATGGTTGTGTAGCTTGCTTCTCTTTTGGATTGTACCTGTTTGGATTATTAAAGTTTACCTGATTATACTCATCTTCTTCTTCGTGTGTGATTACACAACCAGTGCATTACAGTATTGTTGAATATCTCTATTAATGTTCAAAAAAATCAATTTCATTGAAACATCAGCAATACAGTATTAGTATCAGTGACACTTCTTTCAAAATAAGATGTCATTAAACAAATATTTAAAATATACTGTCTAAGTAAATTATTTCTACATTAATTTGGAGAGTAACTGTGAAATTATGTAAAAATTTTAAAAACTCTCGGTTAACTATCTTGATTAAATCGTAAAAAATGTGCAATGAATTAGTCAATTAGTAGCAATTAATTACAGCACTGATATATATATATATATATATATATATATATATATATATATATATATATATATAATATATATATATATGATATACTTGTATTCCTTTTTGAGCTACTTTGCTACAAACCTTTTAATGTTACCTCGGCTGAAAAAATAAGAGAAATAGCTGTTTCATGGTCGGAAGGAAATGATTAAACCATTAAAATTGTTCAATTCATGCAGTGTTTTTCTGCCAATAGTTGAAGTACCTTGTGCATATCTTACTGTAATGACATCATTGGAGTCTGTGAAGCATCGATGAGTAATTAGTGTGTTCTGTGTATAATTGTGTGGTTGAGGTTACTAGATGAGAACATACAGACCTCCCTGCTAATCTGGTGGTGCTAATGCACGATGGCTGCTATGCAATCAAGTTTCTCCCATGTGGATATGCTAAATCTAGCCCTTAATCATTGCCCTTAATAACGGATGGAAATTCGATTAACTACCTCAATGACTGCAGTGCCATTGAATTCATTAAAATGAAAGCAAACTAACCGGAAAGTTAATTTAATACGCAAGCACCGATGCTGTGGATTAGTGATTGAGAGAACATACTTGTCTTTCTAAAGCATACATATCTTTCCAAAACAGATTTTTTTTTTTGTATTATTCTCAAGTAGGCCTATATTATGAAAAAAAAAAAAAATAGCAGAATGATTTGATATACTGTTTTACTTTATGCAATATGTGTTTAAAATGGCCCTAAATGAGTAGTCCCATTCTATACAATATATCTGTACATTGCATCAAATTTGTAAATGAATGTGTTCTTGGGGCAACAAGTAATGAAAAAGAAGTGTAATAATGGGAGCAATAACTTGGCAACATTTTCATAAGAATATCTTATATTTCATAGGAATGGTGATATATAATTTACTTCCCTATTTATTGTTGTCTCCCCAAAATGCCTGATAAACATGCTGTAAGTCCTGATGTCTTCTATACAGGACATGTATGAAATCATGTGTGAAAGTATCCTGTTTGCTGCTAGAAGTCCATTCTGAAGTTAACAGAGTGTAAAAAAAAATAAAAATAATTATACATGCCAAGATACTTGCAATATTCTTTTTATTAAAAGTATAAAAAATATAGTGCCAAATGCATTTAAAAATACGTCATGCAGGACCTCAGTGTTCACAATCTTTTGAAATATTTCGTCTTTCCTCTATATACAATTTCTTACATATAAACACTCTTAAATTCAATCAATCAATTATAAGCCAGTTACTCAATTGACGATTAACATATAATTGTCAGTTGAGTAACTGGTTCATAATTGATTGATTGAATTCATGTGTGTTGAAAGTCTTCATTCAGTCCATGTGGTTGTACAGAGTTGAGCTGAAAAATTCATTTCCACAGTTACATACAGAGTTATAAAATGTGAGTTTAATCAAGTGGGATTTGAACATAGGGCTCTATGATCATTTTGCTTATTTCTCTTAGCCAGCTAAACATGTAATACAAAAATACATTCATCATTTCATTTATTGTGCTGCTTTTGATAATGCAAAAATTTCCTAGTTCAGATATTTAAAACAATACAAGGATCAATATGAACTATAATTCAGCAGTCAACAGTCTATGTAAGGTTGGCATACTGGGCTGTCTTTTAGTCTGTCCCAGATGATTGGCAACCATTCCGTGTGATTGGCCACAGTTGGATCGGACCCCTGAGGCGTGGCAGTCATGCGGTGATGAAAGCAGTCAGGCTGGGATTGATAGGAGTTTACCCGACATGAAAGTCCAGCATTCTGCCCTTACCCAAACCCATTTCCCCACAATGAGCCTTCAGCACATGTTCAACTGGAGATGAGAACCTGGCTGCTCAGCATGCCAGTCTCACTGTAGTGCAACAGCTGGGCCACCAGGTTCAACTGAACACACACTTCAATAACTGCTCCTACCTCACGCTGAGTTTAATATACTACTTTATCATGCTGCCAACACCTTTCAATGATTGGTAAGGTGTTTAGACATGCTATAGAAATTGTGAAGTCAAGAGAAATGCACCACAACATGTTACTGGCTTGTTTGTTGGTTGGTTTATTATTATTATTATTATTTTTTTCATCTTTAGTTATCATCAAACCCCACTGAAGATCATTAAGGACATCCAGTGTAACAGATTTCAACACCAATTGGCTAAATCTGTCAATACAGATTTTTACATCCATTTGTATGTAATGGAAATACATGTTAATACAACACAAAAAAGCTCACACTGTCATCTCGGCCATGAAAAATGCAAAACAATTGCGGTATAAACACAAATCAGTTTGTCATACTTATACCAACACCTTGGCCTTCAGCTCTTTGACGGCTTATTGCTCGCAGCAACACTAAAGTCATAATGAAGTCAGTGTCAGGCAAGGCAGGGTGGGAGTTTTGCCTAAGCCACCAAACAAGAGTGCTAATTAAAGTTACTGTCAGCTTCTTTCAAGCACTTTCTGGTTGGGAAGCAGAGAGACTTCGCAATGAAAAAAAAGCTGCGGCTAATTCTTACACATCCTGACAGCTAATTATAAATAAAATATCATGTTCAAAGAGTACTAACAATGAAATTTGAATATTTTTATATTCAAAGCCAAATTAGTAATGACCTTTATGTTAACTGGAGAGAAATTAGCCTACTCTCTGTTGAGAGTAGGCTATATGCTACAGAATTTTCTTTAGCTCTCATATAAGTTTAACCAGCGCATAAATAAAGGAAAGCATCGTTTATGATGTTAATGCCATTCTAAACCAGTATGAACTTCTTCTGTGGAGGGGGAAAAAATACTATCAAACTAATGAAGAATTTCCTTCATGGTCTTTCCAAGTTATTTTATGAGAAAAAAAAATCATCATAAATGTATTATAAAAGTAGCATACCAGTGTACTGTATTGCAAGTCTAAGGCTATGTTCACACTGCAGGTAAATAAGGGCCAAATCTGTTGCACACATGTGACTCATATCAGTTTTCCCTATGACAGTGTGAGCAGTACAAACCACATGAAATTTGATCTTTACAATTCCAAATTGTGCCACTTCCATCTCTGGTACTAAATCGGTCCGTGTACTATTGTGTCCAATCCTTTTTCCTTTTTTAAAGGGCACCTATTATGCAATAATAAGTTTGGATATAAATGTGTGTTGGCAGTGTGTGAACACAACCACCTTACAATGATAAAAAAAAAATCTATCTACTCCTCAATCCGCAGTAAATCAAAGCAGTCTCATTAGGTAAGCTGTTTTGATTCTCTGAGCAACGTGAGGTCACACTGCTCAGGCCTCACCCACGACCGCTGACTGACAGTTCTGCATTACTATAGTTTGCACCCTCAGCGAGCGGTACGCTGTCCACCAAGCAGCTGTAGCGACAACAATGTCTGGTAAGTAATTGAGATGTTTTGTTGCTGGATGTAAGAGTGAAAATAACAGACATAACATGTCATTCACTGACATCTGAGCCATTGAACACAGTGGATTGGTTTTATTTTTTAAGGGAATGCGACACAGATCTAATATACACATACACATTTCTGTAACGTTGCCAGCTATTTACGTTAACAGACCTAACTGACTGTTTAAACAAAAAAATTTGAAAGAGAACTTACTCACAAGACTTAACATCTGACAGCCAGCTGTCAGCTGTGTGCTCGGAATGAGATCTATTATAAGTTTAAACTGCTATCTTTAAAACACATGTAAATAATAAACTTTAAAGAGGAGAGAAGAACTATGCTATCCATGAAAGTCATCGCGATATAGATGATAATCAAAACCAAGAAGATATCTTGTTAATAATTTGCTGAGAATCCAATTGAGGCAGGAATTGTTGTCTAGAGAGGGGGCAGGGCACAGCAGCTCATTTGCATTTAAAGGCCCTGTAGTCAGAAATGGGTATTTGCAACATGGATTCATAAATGATCTGTGAGGTATTTTAAGCTGATGCTTCACAGACACATTCTGGGGACACTGAGAAATTACATCTTGTAAAAATAGGTATAATAGATGCCCTTTAAATCAGAAATTAAATATGGAAAATGCTGTTTCTTCCTTTTTTTATTTTAACACTGATAAATAGAATTAGCAGATACAAGCTAATTTACCTTATGCAATATTATTATTATTTTATTAAAAATCATATAAATTATGTAAATCTTGTTTTTTCAACATATAAAAATGTTCAATTTAATTTCTAGTGTTTTTGTGTCAAACAAACTAATAGCGCCCTCTAGTGCCTTTTCCTCCGGCGTCAATAGAAAGAACCTAAATGAGCTTCCATGAATGGTGCACACTTTTAATTTTCCCACTTTTCCACCACATGTCCTACAGGGAACAGATGTAATCTCCTGCACATGTGCATTCCCCTCCTCAAGTGCCTCAACGAGAATCCTTTTGACGTGAACAACACGGGAGCCACACCATGGCGCCGACTGTATAAGAATGGTGTTTGAGGTCTGAATCATGATACAGCTTCTGGGGATCATGCGCCACTTCACTGTACATTCTAGCATTGCTGAAAACGTCTTGTAGCTTTGCAAGCAAAGTGGATACGAATTCAGCATGAGATTTCGCAATGTCTCAGTCAAGTGTACGGGTGGCTACTAATCAGTCAGTGGGCACCCTTGGTTCCCGTCCATGGACCAGGAAGTATGGCGAGAATTTGGTACTAGAATGAGGTGAGGAGTTGTATGCAAATGCCACCTATTTGATATAATCGTCCCATTCACCCCCACATGACAAGTATTTTAGCCATTTGATCAATTAATGTCCTGTTAAAATGCTCCACCATGCTGGCTGAGTGGTAGGGAGTGGTGCATGTTTCCTTTACTTTTAGCAATCGACTTCTGATTCTAACTGGCAGCCCTGATCTGAATGCAAAGTTTCGGGAATGCCACATATCAAAATGTAGTCCGCAAACAGCCAATGTGTGACAGTCTATGCAGATTGATTAGGCAAAGTATACAGATTAACAGACTTTGTGAAATAATCCTCAACTAACAGTACATATCGATTTCCTTTGGTTGTTACTGGCCGCTCTAAAATGTCCATAGTAACTCTCTCAAAGGACTGCACTGCCACGGACACACCCAAGGGTGCTTGATGAATAGAGGCAGGCTTACAATGAGTTTGGCACGGTGCGCACCGCTTGCAACATGTTTTGATGTCCTTAAACGTAGACGGCCAGTAGCAAAAGTGTCTCGCCCATTCCCACACTTGCTTCTTACAAAAATGAGCAACGGTTGGGGCCCTGTGAAGCTGCAAAAGAATGTCATGTTCAAGAGCAGGAGGGACTACAACTTGAGCAACAGGGTCATCTGTGAGGGGACAGGAAACGGAGTGACACAACAGTCCATTTATTATAAAGAGACGGTTAAAATACAGTCCATTATTTACGTAAACTCTTCACACTCACAAATAATCAGATAGAGTAAATAGTATGCATATTTGGCATGCTGTCCGATATATAAGGACTGCCCCCATACGGGGTGGTGGAGGGATGATTAGGCAGGCATGTTGATTGCTGTTTGATGACTGCTGGTTGGAGTGATGTGATGATTAGTTAGATCATTTGAATTTGAATGAGTTTTCCTTCTGAACTTTGTTAATAAAACATCATTTCACAAGTTCACACTACAAATAATCAGAAAGAGTAATTAGTAGTAATTTTGTCTACTGTGTCTGGTTCAGCTGGAGCGGACTGGAGATTATTGCAAATAATGCTCTGTGAGGGGAGGCTTTCCACACCAGGTGGTGTGCTTAAGACCAGTCAGTAAGTAGTTTGCAAAGCTAGTATCAGGGTGGTGAAATAATTCTGTAGACAAGCAAGAAATATTCACAGGAGTCGACAAGTAATTATTTGAATCCGCAAAATATGAAGGAGAAGATCAAGGCCTGGCAGTACCAGAGTCTGGGGCGCAGCCTAGACTATCTGAAGGCCTGCTGCCGTGGCCTGACGCTCGTGGAAGAGCTGCTCCTGCGAGGACGGAAGAAGGTGATTTTTGAGAGCGTTGGTACGAAGCTTTGCGATTCTTGCTCACTTTAGCAGCTTTGGAAGATGGATTTCGGAGATGGGAAACCTGCCTGAAATGAGACATACAGGTTTATATAGCTCAGCTTTGTTCATTCTCCTTTAGGAATGTACGTCGACGATGCTTAGCGGTTGTCTTAATCCTACGAATGTCCATTTCTCTATTGCAGGAATCGTGGGCTGTGCTGCGGTATAGGAAGATGCTGGAGATGGTGGTGGGTGTCTTGATGGAGGAAACTAATGCAAGCCTTGGTGTCTCGGGGTATGGGAAGCACCGCGGCTGGGCCGTAGGTTCCATTGCGGTGTCCTGCTGATCCATGCATTGGTAGGGTGCTGCAAAAGCTCCTGGGCAACGGATTAGCTCCTTCATCATTGGATGGAAACATCTCGATCTCGGACACCATATCAAGTGGGTGAGCCAAATGCTGAAAAGTGTCGAGAAACATAGGGGAGTTGGTTGCATATTTATATATATATATATATATATATTATATATATATATATATATATATATATATATAAATATAAATAACAAAACAAAGAGGAACACAAGCGTGTTCAACACAAGTGTTTGTCTTCATTTAGAGAAGAGTCTCTACCTTTTCTGTCTCCAGAGGTGTTTATATCCCTGTCTTGCAGATTGACTGACTGCCATCAGCTGGGCTTGGTGATTGTTCCCCAGCTGGTTTGTGTGTGTTGCCAGGGGCGATGCTTGATGAGCTTGATAGTAGCCCTCTAAGCCCAGGAAAGCCCGTACCTGCTTCTTGGTAGTTGGCCGGGGACAGTCCCATATGGCTGCCCGCATTCTCCATCAATGTAGCGGGTTCGAAAAAGTGAATTCAACCTGGAGGGTGTATTTATTTACAAGTGAGGGTCTCTGTGGTCCAGATGAGTCCAGGTGAAAGTCTGCTGAGCAGACAGGTTTCAGTCTGTGTGGAGGGCTGCTGGCAGAGAATCCGTACCACCAACTTCCTGTTAGTCACTCTCTGGCAAAACAAAACAAAACAAAGAGGAACACAAGCACAAATGTTAGTCTTGGCTTAGAGAAGAGTCTCTACCTGTCTCTTTCTATCTCCAGAGGTGTTTATATCCCTGTTTTGCAGATTGACTGACTGCCATCAGCTGGGCTGATTGTTCCCCAGCTGGTTTGTGTGAGTTTCCAGGGGGCGATGCTTGATGAGCTGCTGGCAACTCGTCACAGAATATATATATATATATATATATATATATATATATATATATATATATATATATATATATATATGCTGATTGGGTAGACATGTTGATTGCTATTTGATGACTGCTGGTTGGAATGATGTGATGATTGGTTAGATCATTTGAATGTGTTCCTCCGGAACTTTTAATAAAACATCATTTATTACAGACTCTTCCATGTCCGTCGTTCCCTGCTCATAATATTTTGTCCTCAGCATTGGGTCAGACTCGCCACGAAATGGAAAAAATCGAAATTTCTCATCCCTCTGGGTCCTGTCACCATATTCGGGAAATGCCTCATCCACAAGCCTTCTCATTTCTGCTACTTAAATTTCCAAACTTTCCTGCATTTCGCAGGGGCAGGCAGATAGGCCGGCTTTGAATCTCTCCATGAACTGTCTCCTTCCAAAAGCCTCTTTTAGTTTCTCCTTCACTCCTCTCCCCGTAGAACGGCGACAGCAATTCAATTCACACGCTCCTATGGCCTCTGTCATGGTCCCGCAACATACTAAAACTATCCTCATCCTTGCACCACATAATGACAATCAGTTGACAACATATGCTACTTAATTACAAACTTTTTTTAAGTTATGCTAACTAGTTTAGCACCTGCCAGAACATTTTAAAACACTTATTTAACTTTATTTAACCACCAATTTTACCGAGCTTCTGTATTGGGTTTGCCTAAACACTTTTGGATAATAAAATAAGAAAACCAAGACCACGTGCATTTCCATTCCCCTCTTGCCTATGGCAAGCCCAAAGGACAGAAAGAAATACACACATACATGTGGCATCCCTATAGTCTTAACTTCAATTCTTACCAAACTCTGACTAACTCTTGCTCAACTAAAAAGTTTTTATTCTGTTACATAGACAAGACCATTTCTAAACCTTATAGCTCTTGTTTCATGATCCAACACATTATCGAGTTACTGCTTGTATGATCTCGATCCTTTCTTTTCGGCCGAAACAACATCTAAATTACTGTGAATTTTTTGTCTGGCTGTTAGGTGTTTTATATTGTTTTATATCAAGAAATTGTTTAGGTTTAGGATTTGCTTTATAGTAGGGGTGTTGCAAAATACACATATTGATAATAATCGTGATATTCAAAGAATGAAATGACTGACTTTGTGTTAATTTAGGGTGTGACAATATACCGGTATTGGCGATAAGCACAATATATGCTCTGCCCACACTCAAAAAAAGTAAGCTCGCCAGTATGGGAGTTTTTCGGCTTCCAAGAAAACAGCTCAATCTGCAGAATGTGCCTGTCTACAGTCAGTGAGGTTTTTATATACCTCCATGTCCATCACACTGTTGATTACATCATTTTACAGAGAGTAAGTTGCGATTATTTTACCAGTTGTGGAATGGGAAATGTTATGTTATCTTGTTAACACTGATTATCTGTGTTCATATATTTAAATAAAGGGTGATTCTTTTGGTAAGTACCGCGTTTTCTTTTTCTCGTCTTGTTTTTGTATTTGTACTCTACAATTTGCTATCAAGTCATGGCCAACACGGCCTGTACATTTCCTGTTTTTTCATGAATAATTTATTAGATGAACGCCGGTCTGTTATTATAGGGATATCGACTTTCATTTTCACGTCCCTAAACCTGACACAGAACAAAATTAACTGTGATTACTTGCGTTACATGTCAGTCAAACGTCCTCTTGGGCAGTCCTTGGCCAATGAAAGCTGAAATTGTCATGATCGTCAGTTGTAGTGCCTGCTAGACACTAGAGGGCACTCCACCATGGACTCACTCACTCACTCTCTCATTCACTCACTCACTCACTCATTCACTCACTCATTCACTCATCCACCAAGGCAGACTTTCCCAGAAGCCCCGCACCCATCACTGATCACTTCACCAGCTGCAACACATTACCCAGTCAGTGATTACATCACCCAGCCCATTCTTATCAGTCATACTATTTAAGCTCAGCACACACGCACATCCGTGCGAGGTCTTGAATGGCCATTCTGCCCGTTTTACCGTGTTCTGATTGTTTTGCTGCCCACCTCGACACCTTTGCCTGAATATCAACTACGACTCTGCCTCTCCTCTTCCATACCTGTTTGCCTCTGTATTGACCATTGCCTGTTTGACCACGTTTTCAATAAAGCTGTGCTTGGATCTCAACCCGCTGTCTCCTCATTACAGCAATAGAGTCCAGACTTTCTGCCGTCAGTCTGAAGGTCTGGCATTGCAAGACAATGTGTTCGTATTGGTCATCAGTTCTCCTCTAGTATACCTCTCAACTGTGGAGTTCCACAGGGATCAGTCCTTGTGCCATATTGTTAACCCTGTACATGCTACCTTTGGCTTCCAGTTTTATTAAATATGGTGTATCTGTTCATCTATATGCTGATGATACTCAGATTTATTTTCACTGAACAAATAATGATAAAATGGTTTACAACTATTGGTTTTCTATGGCCTGTAGAACTTAAGCTTTGGCTTTCAAGTCATTTTCTAAATTTAAACAAAAATAAAATTGAAATAATTTTATTTGGGCAAGGAAAAAAGAGAAGATGCTGTTTGATGTGTGATTGTGTGATGTATGCCAGTTTATACAGGCTACATGATTTGCTAAGATTAATATGTGTGTGTGTGTGTGTGTGTGTGTGTGTGTTTGTATGTATGTATGTATGCATGTATGTGTGTACATGTGTGCAGTACAGAATAGTTTAATTTGCAGGCAAAGTTGTTTTTATTTATTTATTCATTTATTTTGAACAAGGAATTGTTTGAATTCAGCAGTCCAGTCTAAAACCATCTCCACTGAACTTTTAATTAGCTCGCACATGGTCTGGTGCCAAACTTGTCAAAGTGAATACAGAAACAAGCGATAATTGGGTTAGCTTATCTGGTATGTACTTTATTTATTAATTTATTTACTTATTGCTTCATATGGCTATTAAGACAAAGCTTGTTAACCTCTGTTGTTATTATTAGTATTGTTAAGTTAGCTCTGTTTTCCTTGAGTCAGTCACTTGAGTCAGTCCACTTCTAGATTGATGCGGGTATCATGTTATGAAATATGTCATTTTTCGAGGTAAAAGGACAAGAAGAGCCAAAAAAGGCACAAGAAGTTATCCAATGTGAAAGAAGATGGTTAAGTGAAAGCCTTACCCATATAAACAGACCTTTTTTTTCCCATGTCTTCAGACTGGAGAACCATGTGTCCTTTTAAATTTCACGGGCAGGCATATGCATGCAAGTCATTTAAAAGTGGACTACTTCCAAAAATGAAAAATCTCTCATCATTTATTCACTCACACTGCACATACTTTCTTCAATGGAACATAAAAGAAAAAATATCTCTGTGTATGTAGTTTGATTAATTTGTGTGAATTATGCTCTGTCAAACTGTCTGTTCTAATTGATTCAATAAAAGATTTGTTCATCATCATGCTGTTACGGAACGTGTACTGAGGAAACTCACAAGACGAGGAATGACGGAAAGTCTCTTTTAATGACAACACCAGGAATACACGGAACAGAGGAACACGGGAACGAAGCAAACACGGTCACACACGAACGCACAATAAACAAGAACGGACCAGGAGTGAGGGAAACACAGGGAATATAAACAGGCACTAATGACGAGGACACAGGTGAAAGATATAACTAATAATGACAAACAGCTGAACGGAATTAACTAATGAAGACAGGGAAGGAAAACTGGGTAACACAAGGAGCACATGACAGGGAAAAACAGACAGACAGGTAAACAGACTCTAACAGTACCGCCCCCTCCTGGAAGGCGCCTAAAAAGGCACAAACTGGGAGGAGGGGTGGGCACCCTGGAGGCCACGTGCAGGGGTAAGTCAGGTGGCCTCCAGGGTGGAGTCCAGGGTGATGACCAGGGCGGAGTTAATGGCGGCGGCCAGGGAGGAGTCCAGGGTTCCGGCCAGGGCAGAGTCAACGGCGGGGGCCAGGGAGGAGTCCAGGGTTCCGGCCAGGGCAGAGTCAACAGCGGGGGCCAGGGAGGAGTCCAGGGTTCCGGCCAGGGCAGAGTCAACAGCGGGGGCCAGGGAGGAGTCCAGGGTTCCGGCCAGGGCAGAGTCAACGGCGGGGGCCAGGGAGGAGTCCAGGGTTCCGGCCAGGGCAGAGTCAACGGCAGCAGCCAGGGAGGAGTCCAGGGTTCCGGCCAGGGCAGAGTCAACGGCGGGGGCCAGGGAGGAGTCCAGGGTTCCGGCCAGGGCAGAGTCAACGGCGGCGGCCAGGGAGGAGTCCAGGGTTCCGGCCAGGGCCGAGTCAACGGTGGGGGCCAGGGAGGAGTCCAGGGTTCCGGCCAGGGCAGAGTCAACGGCAGGGGTCAGGGAGGAGTCCAGGGTTCCGGCCAGGGCAGAGTTAACGACGGGGGCCAGGGAGGAGTCCAGGGTTCCGGCCAGGGCAGAGTCAACGGCGGCAGCCAGGGAGGAGTCCAGGGTTCCGGCCAGGGTTGAGTCAAGGGCAGCATGGCCCCCGTTGCCCCTGTCCCCATTCCCCAAATGGGTATATAGCCCCCCCCCCCCCAAAATTTTTATGGAGGGAGTCACCCCAGGTCCTGGCTCAGGCGAAGAAAGGTCCGGAGCGGGCTCCGGCGGAGGAAGATCAGGTGCTGACTCAGGCGGAGGAAGATCAGGCGCTGGCTCAGGCGGAGGAAGATCAGGCACTGACTCAGGCGGAGGAAGGCCTGTTAGCGCAGGCTCTGGGAGGTCTGGGAGCGCAGGCTCTTGGAGGTCTGGGAGCACTGGAGACGGCTCTGGGGTAGCGAGCACTAGAGACGGCTCTGGGGTAGCGAGCACTGGAGACGGCTCTGGGGTAGCGAGCACTGGAGACGGCTCTGGGGTTGCGAGCACTGGAGACGGTTCAGGGACTATGAGCACTGGAGAGGGCTCAGGGAAATCAGGTTCAGTCCAAAAGTCTATCAGAGGTGCCTCCCCCATGGCCGGTGGATCCATCATGGCCTTTTGGGGGCGGCCACTTTAGGTGGCGGCTCGCGTCGCAGCTCGTGTGATGCAGGTGGTTTGGACAGAGGATCGCTACAGGAATGGACAAACCTATTGGGATGGTATGTGGAGGATTCTGGTCTCAGGCAAGCTGGCGATCCGGCATGCTTGCGGGTAGGGACTGTCTGATCATTAATTCCGTCCTCTGAGTTTTCTAAGCTGAGAACGGAATTAATAAACCCAGACGCGGACATGAAACAATCGTTTGAAGACACGGAGTGATATAAATGATCATTCAGTCCCATCCGGAAGCATGCATTGATCATGGAATCTCTCCAGCTCACCTGATGTGAGAGATCTAAGAACTCCTCCACATATCGCTCCAACGGCCATCCATTCTGCATTCTGATGTTAAGCAGCCGATCCTCTGCCTCAGCCTGCATCATTCTGTTTTGGTCCGTTCTTCTGTTACGGAACGTGTACTGAGGGAACTCACAAGACGAGGAATGATGGAAAGTCTCTTTTAATGACAACACCAGGAATACACGGAACAGAGGAACACGGGAACAAAGCAAACACGGTCACACACGAACGCACAATAAACGAGAACGGACCAGGAGTGAGGGAAACACAGGGAATATAAACAGGCACTAATGACGAGGACACAGGTGAAAGATATAACTAATAATGACAAACAGCTGAACGGAATTAACTAATGAAGACAGGGAAGGAAAACTGGGTAACACAAGGAGCACATGACAGGGAAAAACAGACAGACAGGTAAACAGACTCTAACACATGCTTTTGGAGTGCTTTACATGCTTTAAAATTTTGAAAAAACATATGTAAATAAATATTGTTTATTTTAAATATAAATTTGCCTTATGTACATTGTAGGAAAACAGTATCGGAAAAATAGATTTTTTAAATAATTGTTTTCTGTATTTTCCTTTTGCATTAAACATTTTGATGCTACTGGCAAGAACCGTGAAAATTATGAATCCTCTGATCATTCACAGCAAATGCTGAAAAACATTTAGATATAATTTATTCAGTTCTATCTATGTTCAGATGTAGGAAATACTTTCTAGTATTTTTGTCCAATTGGTTTCCCAGTCAAATTACTAATCTAAATATTTGTTCATAAATGAGGTAAAATGCATCTAATTGGTCTTGTCTAATCAAAACTTAATTGTTACTTGTGGTTACACTTTATTTGGTAACACTTTAGTTTACAGTGTCATTGTTACATATGTTACATGTATTTACTATAGTAATAACTATTTAATTAAACCTAAACCAAACCCTCGTCCTAACCTTAACCCTGTAGTAAGTACATGTAATTACTTATTATTACTCAGTACTTAAATGTATAATTACACTGTAATACTGACACCTTAAAATAAAGTGTAACGCTTTATTTAAGGCGTTCTAGTTACAGTGTAATTATACAAGTATTGAGTAATATTAATTAATGACATGTACATACTATGGTTTGGTGTAGGGTTAGTTGCCTGTAGTTATGCAAAATTTATGGTTATTACTATTAATACTAGCCAATGTACGTAACATGTAACATGTACACTGTAAAATAGAGTGTTACCTTACTTTGACCCTATTCACTACTGGTAACTAAAACTTCCAGTAACCAATCAAGTAATAAAAAAAAGTGTTGGTGGTGAATTTAAATGAGAATGGAACCTTACAAACCAGAGGAAGATCAAAAGAAGAACAGAAATGCCCCAGAGACTCAAGCAGTTCCACTTCAACATGATTACTGGCTGTGCCAGCAATCAGACCACACAGATTCACCTTCTTTCGTCCGCTCACATGGCAGTCACACTTTTCGTGATGCAGTCTTCACTTCCCATCTTTCTCCATCAGTAATACATATCCTACCCTCCTACCCAGTTAATATCGAAGCACACCACTGACTGCACCGTCTCTTTAATGAGCCCTAGGCCAGGGAGAAGGATAAGTGCATGGTGGCATCTGTCTGGGACACTGGGAGCTCATGTGGAGCTGCAAAGACGGGATGCTTCTGTTGTGCGTAAACCTGTCACAACTGACATCAGCTGTCATCAGAAAGAACACCTTTGAAAGAGTGTGGAGATGACTAAATTGACAGGGATCTTATTTTCACCTTGAGTATTGTGTTTTTTGGACTGTGCTGACTCACAGCTGATCGTTGTTACAGGACACAAACAAGAGTTGAAAAGCTTTCTTAACATCAACTTACATTAAACAAATACTTCAACCAAAGATGAAAATTTTCTCATAATTTGCTCACTCTCTTGTCATTTCCAACATATTTATCTTTTATTCCATGGAAAATGATTTTTTTTTAAATATCCTGGTTGCTCTATTACATACTGAAAGTGAAAGGTGACTGTGGCTGTCAACCCTTACAAAAATGTGTACTTAAAGTTAATTTTAGGAAGTAAATGAAAGTAAAGTTCAAATATATTTTCCAAGTAGGCTAAAAATCATTGTACAAGTAGTATGAAGACCCCTTTGGTGGAGCAGAAGACCACCACAGCAGCATAGATGATACTGAAGACCCCCATGGTGGACCAGACAGATCTAAAGCACACCAAGGCGTGGTTGAGGGTTACCAAGGTGGAGCAGGTGGAGCTAATGACAACTACAGCAGATCCGAAGACCACCTGGGCAGATCCAAAGATGTTGGAGACCAGGTTAGAATTGGCCACAGGTGCTGTGTTGAAACAGGTAGGAGGCTCAAGGGTGTCCTCCCTGGGCATAATGGGACCAGCAAGGTGATTCAAGATTCAAGATTCAAGATTCAAGATTTTTATTTGTCACGTACACAGTTGTATATGGATATACAGCCAGTAGTGAAATGTAGATCAGGTCAACTCCAAGATAGTGCAATATTAACTACTAACATAAATTAAACTACTAAACATGAATTGACAATTTAAACAATATACTGTAAGATAAAATTACTAATAATATATATAATAAATTCTGTGAATATGGGCTAAAATGTGACTAATTATGTACAGAACAATAGTAACAAGGTAGTTACAGCAGCAATGTAAAGTGCAAGAGTGATTGATATTTAAAAGTAGCTGCATTAAAGTAAGTAAGGGCCATCAGTGCTGAGTGCAGGTATAAAGTCCAGAGTGCAGATGAAGTTAAGAGACCGAGTTTAGGAGCCTGATGGCCTGGGGGAAGAAGCTTCTCCTCAGTCTCTCAGTTTTTGTTCTCAAGCTGCGGTAGCGCTTACCAGATGGCAGCAGGTTAAAGAGACGATTGAATGGGTGGTTGGAGTCCTTGATGATTTTCTTGGCTCTGTTCTTGCAGCGTTTGTTATAAATGTCTTGCAGGGGTGTGAGAGAGGACCCAGAGATGCGCTCAGCTAAGCGCACAACTCTCTGAAGGGCTTTGCAGTCTTGACTGGAGCTGTTTCCATACCACACTGTGATGCACTGAGTTAAAACACTTTCTATGGCCCCTGAATAGAAAGTTTTTAGGATCGTTGGTGAGACCCTGAATTTCCTCAGCTGTCGCAGATGGTATAGTCTTTGCCTCGCTTTGTTCACCTGTGTGTGAATGTGAGAAGACCAAGTGAGATCCTCGGAGATGTTCACACCGAGGTACTTGTAGCTGCTCACCTTCTCCACAGGGGTCCCACTGATCATAAGAGGAGTATAGGCCTGTTGTCTCTTTCTGAAGTCCACAATCAGCTCTTTGGTCTTGGTCACATTCAGAGAGAGACAGTTGTCCTGGCACCAAGATGTCAGTTTCTCAACCTCTTCCATGTAAGCGTTCTCGTTGTTGTTGGAGATAAGGCCCAGAACCACTGTATCGTCAGCGAACTTGACAATAGAAGTGGAGCTGTGAGTAGCCACGCAGTCATGTGTGTAGAGAGAGTACAGTAGAGGGCTCAGGACGCAGCCCTGTGGCGCTCCTACGCTCAGGGTGATGGAGTTGGAGGTGAACCGGCCTACTTTCACTACCTGGGGTCTGTGTGAAAGAAAGTCTTGAATCCAGTAGCAGAGTGGGGGGTTCAGACCAAGTTTTAGAAGTTTGGAGGTTAACTTGCTGGGAATTATAGTGTTAAAGGCTGAGCTGTAATCAATGAAAAGCAGCCTTACATAGTTCCCATTGTTGCTGTCGATGTGGGTGAGGGAGGAGTGCAGAACGTGGGAGATGGCATCCTCAATAGACCTGTTTGGCCGATAGGCGAACTGAAGAGGGTCCAGTGTATCTGGTATGAAGGAGCAGATGAAGTTTTTAACCAGTCTCTCAAATACCTTCATGACTGTGGATGTGAGGGCAACTGGACGATAGTCATTCAGGCAAAAGGGTTTATTGTTTTTAGGGACAGGGATGATGACCGATTTTTTGAAGGATGAAGGGACCACAGAGGTAGCAAGGGACTCATTGAAGATAGATGTAAACAATCCAGCGAGCTGATCAGCACAGGACCTCAGAACGCGCCCAGAGATGCCATCCAGCCCGGCTGCTTTCCTGACGTTTACTCTCTTTAGCGCCCGCCGAACCTCATCCTCCGACACGGTGATTACAGGGTTAACGTCGCTCTGTCCGCTACTTTCTAGCGCGCCGAGAGGCAGAGTTATGCTGCCGCGATTGCAATCAAAGCGAGCAAAGAAAGAGTTTAAATCGTCAGCCAGCGACGGGTCTGCTCTCACCTCTGTGGAGGAATTAGATCTGAAGGTGCAGATTGTCCTCAGTCCCTGCCACATGCGTTGGGAGTCATTAAGTTGGAAATGAGACTCCACTCGATCCCTGTAGCGTCGTTTGGCGTCTTTCACTGCGTGGCGAAGAGCATAGCACGATGATTTGTACTCGCTCATGTTCCCCGACAGAAGACCGGCGTTGTATGTTGCAGTGCGTTTGTTTACTGCAGCACGGATAGTTTTGTCCACCCACGGTTTCTGATTAGAGAATGACTTGACAGTTACAGTTTCCGTAGCTTGTTCTGTTAGTGTGTTTACAAAACTTAATGCTACGTCTGTAAACTCGCTGACGTCAGATGAGCTCGTCCGGAACATGTCCCAGTCCACGTCATCAAGAGCCGCCTGTAGCCAAGTTTCTGAACCAGAAGACCAGCGCCTCACCTCCCTCTGCACCGGGGGTTCTTGGACGAGCCTTTGTTTGTATTCCGGTGTGAGGAAAATGGCGGCATGGTCCGATTTGCCGAAAGCGGGTTGTGATCGGGCTTTGTAGGCATTTTTAAACTGTGTGTAGCAGTGGTCCAGTGTATTGTTCCCTCTAGTTGGACAGGACACATGTTGGTGAAAGTTCGGCATGACTTTCCTCAGATTGGCTTTGTTAAAGTCCCCCGCGATGATAAAAGCAGCATCAGGATGTTTGTTTATGTAGCCGCTTAGCTCATCATGAAGTTTAGACAAAGCCTCACTGGTGTCCGCCTGTGGTGGGATGTAAACAGCAGTCGCGATGATAGATGAAAACTCCCGGGGAAGATAGAATGGACGGCAAGAGATGGATAAATGTTCCAGATGGGGCGAGCAAGAGCGCGACAGAGTGGTGATGTTCCTGGGGTACCACACCATTTCTTGTTGATCATGAAGCATACTCCACCACCTTTGGTTTTCCCGGCCTCGGCTGTTCTGTCCTTCCGTATAACAAAGAAGTTATCAGATGGCGTCACAGTAGAGTCTGGGGCTGAGGTCGCGAGCCATGTTTCAGAAAAACAAAGGATGTTACAGTCCCTGATGTCCCGTTGGAAACTTATCCTGGCTCTAAGATCGTCCATCTTATTCTCCAAGGATTGGACATTGGCTAGTAAAATACTAGGCAGAGGAGGGCTGTGTGCTCTTTGCCTTAATCTATTGCGAATTCCACCGCGTTTTGAAAAGTGAAATGAAAAGTTTGAGGATAAAGTGTCCCAAAAAAGGTCAGTACAACGATATCCAATATCCAAAAGTGTCCGTTTCTCATAAGTTATCAGAGCAGATGTTATTCGGGTAGAAATTGAAAAAAAAAGTAAGTAAAAATTTAAGTAAAAACACAATCTAAGAGGAGCGACCTGGATGGCGACCGAACGCAGCGGCGCCATCTCAGGTTGACTTCTGCCATCACCTTGGGGTTGACAGGAAGTTCATGTACGACCTCTGCAGTCACATCAGTACAAACAGGAAATTCATAGGCTAAAACAACACATGGCTGAGCTCTGGCACAGGAGTTGACTTCGGAGTAGACTCACAGGCTGGGGCGGGCTCAGGAGCGGACTCATGGGCTGGGGCTCTGGAGTTTACTCTTGGGCTGAAGCTGGCTCTGGAGTGGACTCATGGACTGATCACTCATCACTTCCATTTTGAGCGCGTTTACCGCGCGCCTACATTGGAAATAATGAATATGTGCGCGCAAAAGACGCGATATGTGAATGGCCCCTTAGTCTTGTCGAGGTTTCCATTGGGAAGCTTCTTAAAAATAAATTTTCCCTGAAGCAAACCCGGAGGCTTCATACCTGCATCCATGTTAGCACATCACGTTTGAAGTGGTAATTTCACAGCAGGCATACACACAGGTTCGAAGACTCGTTCTCGTCCCCTACAGTGCAGTTCAGCTAGGTATACATCCGCGCTGAACTATCATGGTGAAAGTCATCATAGCTTGCGTAGTATAGACCCAGCTCCCAACATAACTTTGAGAATAGATTAACGGCGATATTGTTTTTTATCGCCCGATAAGAGTCTCGCGTTAACGCAGCACGTTAACGCCGATAACGGCCCACCACTAATATATAAATATATATATATATATATATATATATATATGTAACCGGGTGGTAAACGTTTAAAATTGGTTTCTCTCCGTGATTATCTTAAGTGAATTATTTAGCAAGGGGAAACAGTGGTTATCTGAATTTATCTGGAGTCACCAGCAGGGGCACTGTGCATGTTGCGTAGGAGACAGTGCGCATGCGCTCTCACAATGGAACATTTTGTCGAGACGTGCAGCGGGCAGTGTGAGAGGGACACGCACTCCCGGGAAATTGGAGGTTTTGTGATCATCCGCGGGTAAATACAATACGCATTTATGTTATTTTGGATTAAAACTAATTGTGGATGTATATTTTGTTATGATGATTTAGAGAACTGTTTTGTTTGAAGCGTTATGTCGTGTATAATGTCCGCGATGATATGATGTCATACCAGGAGGTGTAGGCCTGTTCATTTAGCACCTCACAAGTTAAAAATACACATTCTTCTGAAGATGTCTTTATTTTTATTTGATTTTGTCCTTGTTGTAAAAATCTCCACAGTTGTAACAGAGGATTTCAGCCCGTGAATGAATGCGAATACAGAAGCTCATTGTTAAGTGAGTGTAATTTTCTGTCATTTTCCTCAAATGATGCGTTAAGTGGGTAATATAAAAAATGTACTGATATTGTTTTGTTTGTTTTTCAGTATTCCTACTGCCGTATTGTGTGGTAACATTTTGATGTCGTGTAACATTTCTCACATGGGTGATTTTTCCGTTTTATTTTGCATCTTGAGTGATGGCATGCTAGAGCTGTGAGATTTACTTTGTATCACCCGCTCTGTGGAAAACCTCATTTTATTTATCTAAATTTTGTTTTTTTCTACCTTTTTTTGATTTAGCGAACTTTCTTGCCAATAAAACTGGTTTGTCCATTTTTCGAACATAAATGTTTTTCATTTAACCATTACACGAATAAACTTAAAATGGAAAGAACCCCTTAATGTGTTCCTGGTGGTAAATTTAAATCCCCGGTCACACATTTTGGTACCAGGAGTGGGGTAGTTTATTTGGTCTGTTTCGATTTTTGGAGCGGTTTAGTTAGACAATACGGCAGTGGTGAATATTTTGCAGAGACGGAGGACGTCCAAAGCGTGGAGGATCGCGGGTGCAGATGAGATGGTCAGCGTGGGACTGAATTGAGTTTCCAGTGTGCCAGGTGTGACAGTGGCGAAGAAGATTGGTGCAGACTGACGCGATCCCTTCTGTCAACGTTTTGACTTCCAGCTTTTCATGGCTGCATTCCAGGAACTGTGCATCAGCGTGAGGGTGTGTCTGAGGTACTGAAAAGGACTGAGCTTCTCACCAAGGACATCGATCTTGAACTGAGTTAATTCCGAGTTAGTGGTTTTTGACCTACTTGTGTAGAAAAAGTCAGAATCTGACGAATTGCTTGAAGAGGAGGTGCAGGTCCCTGTTGTTGGGGCTGTGGGAAATGATGTCATAGAGCAAATGAAGAGTCAAATTCAAGAGTTAAGTGACTGGAGGAACGATACTTTGGCCAATAGAGCTGTTGGTGAGGGTAACTCAACCCGCTCTTACATTTATGTTCCTCGTGAACGCCAGGTTCAACCTTTTAGCGGGGAGTATAACAAAGATGGAAGATCAGTAGAGGAGTTTATTGAAGAGGTGGAAAGGGTTATACGGGCCAGAGATCAGACACAAGAAGAACAGCTGGACTTTATTATCTCACTTTTGCGGGGACCTGCACTGGAAGAGGTGCGTTTATGTGTGGGAAATCAGTCCAGACAGGCCAGTGATTTGTTTACTTTCCTGCGGGAAGCGTTTGGGGAACGGCGCAGTGGGACTCAATTGTTGCAAATGTTTTACAATCGCAAACAATTGGAGGGGGAAGATCTCCGAAACTACTCTCATGCTCTCTCTCGCCTGTTAAGTTCCGTTGTAAAACAATCCCCAGGTGGTTTGGCTAACGAGCAGGGGATTTTGCGCGATCAGTTTGTGGAGGGTGTGCGAGATGCTGCATTGAGACGAGAGCTGCGTAAAATGATCAGAGAAAAGCCCTACTTGACCCTGCTTGAGGTTCGTAATGAGGCCATCCTTTGGTCCATGGAAGAGAGCAGGCCAAGCCGAGTTGTGAATAGTCGGCCGGTCCATTCAGAAGTGTTAAGGGAAACTGGGGGCACTTCTGTTGAGTCTGAGAATCAAAGCTCTTCTGTGTTAAATGATATTTTGCAGGTGATTTCTCGGCAGGACAAGCGAATAAGCGAGCAAGAACAGACTATTTCAGAGCTCACTAAGGCAGTCAAAGAGTTGACTGCACAGCGGTCAGTGTCTGTTCCACAGAATTATATGCCTTCAAAGTTTCCTCCCAGGTTTACAGAAAGCGGAGAACCTATTTGTTTTAGATGCAATGAGGTTGGGCATATTGCCAGACGCTGCACTTTAAGACGGGGTGGGAGATCTAAGAGTGCTACTCAAACTACTGAAGGGCAAGAAAAACAAGGTCCTTCTGGTGCGCTGAGTCAGGCAACACAAGGTATGGTTTCTGGTTCTCCGCCTGAGGGAACTAGTCGAGACAGGTTCCTTGAGCGGGCAGTCGGAACGTGCCCCATGGTAGACTTGAAAATCAAGTGCATTCCAGTGTCATACTTGCTCGACACCGGTAGTCAGGTCAGTACTATTACTGAAGGGTTCTTCCGAGAGCATCTATTTGGCGATGAGAGTGATGTGCTGTCTACTTCTAGCTGGCTGAAGATCACCGCAGCCAATGGTTTAGACATTCCCTATTTGGGTTACCTGGAGCTGGACGTGGAGGTAATGGGAATGACCCTGCCCGAGTGCGGGTTCTTGATTGTTAAAGAAACCCCTAGTCCATCATCCGTGGCTGTGCTCATCGGCATGAACATTATCAGTAAGTGCCGACAGATCGTTCACGCTGAATTTGACACTACGCTGGGTGGTAGGCTGGATTCGGACTGGAGGGAAGTCTTCCAGCAGGCCCGATCAGTTGAGTTTGTTGAGCGAGCTTCATGTGCTCGGGTCGTGGGGAAGATTCCTGCTCATGTGCCTGCTTGGTCAGCAGCTACCATCCTGATTAAGGGGATAGAATGCAGTAGAAAGGATGGCTCCACGTGGTTGGTAGAACCAGCAAATGTGTCCTTACCTGGAGGTTTGGTTGTAGTACCTACCTTGGTCACATCAGAGTTACCTGTATGTCCAGTGAGAGTACTTAACCTGTCTCAGGAAGACCTTTGGCTTAAGCCTAGGGCCTGTCTGGGGTTGTTGTCCCCGGTTGATGGTAACAGTGCAGGATCGTCTTGCCAAGTAACGTTTCAGCGAATCTCTGCAGACACAGAACGGGTCACTATGGGTGAAGTTCCTGGCTCTGAGTCCCAGGGCCAGTCCGTTTTAGATCACGTCAACATGGGAGGCACGCCTGAACAGCAGGTTCAGTTAAAAGCTCTGCTGGGCAAGTATTCAGGTGTGTTTGCCCTGGATGACGATGATTTGGGTTATACAGATAAGGTTCAGCATGAAATACATCTGACTGATGATGTACCAGTGAATCAGCCCTACCGAAGAATTCCTCCAAATCAGTACCAAGAGGTTAGAGAGCACATCACTAAGTTACTGAAGAAGGGTGTCATTCAGGAGAGCGTCAGTGCTTACGCCTCGCCTGTGGTACTGGTGCGCAAAACTGATGGGTCGCTACGGTTGTGCGTTGATTATCGTAAACTTAACGCCAAGACGAGGCGTGACGCATTTCCGCTACCCAGAATTGACGAGAGCTTCGATGCCCTTCGGGGAGCGAAGTTTTTCTCAACTGTAGACTTGGCCTCTGGGTATCATCAGATAGCAGTGAGTGACAGGGATAGGGCTAAGACGGCGTTTACCACGCCTTTCGGTCTATTTGAGTACCGGAGGATGCCGTTTGGGGTCTGTAATGGACCGTCAACCTTTCAGCGGCTTATGCAGGCTGTTATGAACGATCTGATCTTTCAGGTGTTGATAGTTTACTTAGATGACATTTTACTGTTTTCACAGACATTTGAGGAACACCTTGAAAGATTAGAAATGGTCCTGAAATGGTTGGCTGAAACTGGGTTGAAGGTCAAGTTGACAAAGTGCCGTTTTCTCCAAGACTCTGTGCGTTTCCTTGGCCACCAGGTGTCGGCGCAAGGGATTTCTCCTGACCCGGACAAGGTCACTGCGGTCAGTAATTGGAAGACCCCAGAAACCGTCAAGGAGTTGAGGTCATTTCTGGGGTTTTGCAGCTATTATAGGAAGTTCGTCCAGGGCTTCTCGGGGATAGCTGGACCGTTACATGACCTGGTAAATGCTTGTTTGAGTGAAGGCAGATGTGGAAGGAGTGGTCGTCATTTTTGCACCCTGTGGTCTGCAGAATGTGATCATGCTTTCGATCAGTTAAAGAGGAAGTTGACAACAGCTCCTGTGCTTGGCTTCGCAGACTTCACTTGTCCTTTCATTCTCGAAACGGACGCAAGCCAGAATGGTTTAGGAGCCATCCTGTACCAGAAACAGGGTGATGAGAAAAGGGTCATTGCATACGCCAGCCGTAGGTTGCGTAACGCAGAGAGAAATGATCGTAATTACAGTAGTATGAAGCTCGAGCTATTTGCCCTTAAGTGGGCTGTAGTCAAGAAATTCCGTGGCTACTTACTTGGGTCTTGGTTTGAGGTGATTACGGATAATAACCCGCTCTGTCACTTGCACACTGCCAAGCTAGGGGCGATCGAACAGAGATGGGTAGCACAGCTATCAGTCTTTAACTTCGAGGTGAAGTACAGACCGGGCAAGAGTAATGCTGCTGCCGATGCCCTGTCTAGGCAGGAATTTGCAGGGGAGCCTGAACCTGATCCAGACGCTGACTGGGATGGGTGTGTTGCGATTTGCGGTGTGATAAGGCGAGGAACCACCTTGGAACCTGGACTTGCGTTGAAGGGTGTTGAGTGCAGCAGGTTGAGACAAATCCGTGCGTTGGAGGCTGGAGAAGAAGCTATCGCTACTCTCCAGGGTAACACTCATACACTTCCTGGTTACACAAGGGAACAGTTGGTCGAGTTTCAGAAAAATGATCCTGTTCTACGGGTATTTCGAGGGTTCTGGAATAAGGAAAAGAGACCAGTTCACCGGGAAAGAAAGTCTCTGTCCAGGTCTGTGAAGTGCCTTTTAAAACAGTGGAGTCTCATAAAAGAACAAAATGGGTTACTGTATCGAGTAGTAGATAACCCGCCTGAGGAGAGCTGCTGGCAACTGTTGTTGCCTGAGTGCTTAAAGGATCAAGTATTGCAGAGTGTACACAATGATCTGGGGCACCAGGGAATTGAACGGACCTTGGGGTTGTTGAAGCAAAGGTGTTTTTGGTCCGGGATGTACGAGGATGTAGAGGGATGGATAAAGAAGTGCCAACGGTGCATCCTCACTAAGATGCCTCACCCTAAGGTTCGTGCCCCTGTGAAAGCATTTTTGGCTTCCAGACCCTTTGAAGTCATTGCAGTAGACTTTACCGTTTTAGAACCTGCTTCTGATGGGCGTGAAAATGTTTTGGTTGTTACCGACGTTTTCACAAAGTTTACACAGGCGTTTCCCACAAAAGATCAAAAGGCCGATACCACAGCAAAGATCTTGTTGAAGGAGTGGTTTATGAAGTACGGAGTGCCAGAGAGGTTACACTCCGATCAAGGTCGAAACTTTGAAAGTGAGGTAATCGCCGAGCTATGTAGACTCTATGGGGTGAAGAAGACACGTAAAACCCCTTATAGGCCGCAGGGAAATGCCCAATGTGAACGGTACAACCGAACACTTCACAACCTGCTTCGTACGTTACCGCCAGAGCGCAAGCGGCGTTGGCCTGAGTACTTACCGGAGTTAGTCCATGCGTATAATGTAACTCCGCATGCTACAACAGGGTTTTCTCCTTATTATCTTCTTTTTGGGGTGCAACCGCATCTGCCCATTGACGCGTTGTTGGGTGGTGAGGAAGTCTCTGAGGAGAAACGAGACTGGTTGTCTGTGCATCAAGAGAGGCTGAAATATGCCCATGAGAAGGCTAGGGAGTATTCAGAGGGGAAAGCTCTTGAGAGAGTGACTCGTTTGAATGAAAAAACATTTTGTCCCCAGGTCAGTGTGGGTGAGTTGGTATATCTGCGCCAGAGGCCTCCAGGCAGGAATAAAATTCAAGATGCCTGGAGTCCGATTGTGTACCGAGTTGTGGAGATAGTGGGCACAACTTACACTGTTGAACCTTTAGAGGGAGGGCCCTCGAAGAGGGTACACAGGTCAGAGTTGCGTCCCGGTGACTTGCCCACTCCTAGGCCTAGGACTAAGGACAAACCTCAGCCAGATATACAGCCTGTCTTCAGGGATGAGGATGAGAATGAGAAACCTGAACCGGATTTTGTGGTGGTCGAGGAGAGGGTGCAACCCTCTGTGAGGGGGGCCGCGAACACTCTATTGAACTCAGAGACACCAGTTATTTCTGAGTTGGGGGGTGACTGCTCTGAAGGTAATCAGGTACAAATACCAGCAGATATTGATGAAGTCTCTTCGCAACCTGATGGTGTAGTCCTGAATGCAGAGGCTACAGATGAGCATGACCAGTTGCAGGAGCTAGAGACGGGTGAAATGTGTAACACCGATCAGAGAGAGGCACCGATTCCAGCTGTACGTAGAAGCAAGCGTGCAACTGCGGGTGTTCACACTAATCCTTTTCATGCACCTTGGTCCGCTTGTCATGCTGTGAGCATCAGCACAGATATGGTGTCTCAAGTGTTGACCAGTATTGGCACTGCGTTGTTTGAGAAAGCATTAAAAGGTGCCATGAATGCTGAAGTTGATGAATGAGTGAGTCATCGAGGACGCTGACTTATTGCTGGGGAGAATGTAACCGGGTGGTAAACGTTTAAAATTGGTTTCTCTCCGTGATTATCTTAAGTGAATTATTTAGCAAGGGGAAACAGTGGTTATTTGAATTTATCTGGAGTCACCAGCAGGGGGCACTGTGCATGTTGCGTAGGAGACAGTGCGCATGCGCTCTCACAATGGAACATTTTGTCGAGACGTGCAGCGGGCAGTGTGAGAGGGACACGCACTCCCGGGAAATTGGAGGTTTTGTGATCATCCGCGGGTAAATACAATACGCATTTATGTTATTTTGGATTAAAACTAATTGTGGATGTATATTTTGTTATGATGATTTAGAGAACTGTTTTGTTTGAAGCGTTATGTCGTGTATAATGTCCGCGATGATATGATGTCATACCAGGAGGTGTAGGCCTGTTCATTTAGCACCTCACAAGTTAAAAATACACATTCTTCTGAAGATGTCTTTATTTTTATTTGATTTTGTCCTTGTTGTAAAAATCTCCACAGTTGTAACAGAGGATTTCAGCCCGTGAATGAATGCGAATACAGAAGCTCATTGTTAAGTGAGTGTAATTTTCTGTCATTTTCCTCAAATGATGCGTAAAGTGGGTAATATAAAAAATGTACTGATATTGTTTTGTTTGTTGTTCAGTATTCCTACTGCCGTATTGTGTGGTAACATTTTGATGTCGTGTAACATTTCTCACATGGGTGATTTTTCCGTTTTATTTTGCATCTTGAGTGATGGCATGCTAGAGCTGTGAGATTTACTTTGTATCACCCGCTCTGTGGAAAACCTCATTTTATTTATCTAAATTTTGTTTTTTTCTACCTTTTTTTGATTTGGCGAACTTTCTTGCCAATAAAACTGGTTTGTCCATTTTTCGAACATAAATGTTTTTCATTTAACCATTACACGAATAAACTTAAAATGGAAAGAACCCCTTAATGTGTTCCTGGTGGTAAATTTAAATCCCAGGTCACATATATATATATATATATATATATATATATATATATATACACTCATAAAAATTCATAAATGTAGTTTTATAATGTGTAGTTTTGTGTGTATATGGCTAATCATTTTATGTTTGTGTGTGGAGTTTCTACACAAAATACTTTTTTTTTTAGAATAGTTAATAGTTTTGAATAAAGTGTTTGCTTTTGAAAGATCTGTGTGACATTTTGCATGTTGTGTGAAAGCAATTTAAAAAAAAAACTGTAATAGCTTCAACCTCACCAGCATGGAGTGTCTGAAAGGCCTCACAGGCATATGCTCCTGGATCATGTTTACTAGCTCACAAGCAGTCTGGTTCAGACATAGAGCTATCAACTCTGACTGATGGATTAGGGATGTCAGCCTTCTAAAGAGCCATCTATCCTCTGAGGCTGGAAGAGGGTGAACTGTACTTGGTTGAAGGCCGAGGAAGCCACAACCACAGGCTATCAGTCTCACAGCAGGCATGTCAGAACAATCTGAAGCAGACGTTTGAGGAAGAACAGTCTTTTTCTCAAGACCTTGTCGGTCACAGTGGAGTAAGTCAAGCCAATAGCTAATTTGGAGTGAAAGTAAACTGTCACAGTTACATTAAAATCCAGACAAAATTGCAGTTAATGTGAGTATTTCCATGTGTCTTATTTCAGTCTTTTTGGCTTCTTAACAACTAAGGTGAATTCTGCTTTTTCTCTCTAGCAGTTATTAACCAACCACAGTGATAACCAGTAACAACCTTGATATACTACAACGTTTCAAACTACACTTCACCAAACAATAAACTTGACAAAATTGTGAAATAAATGAACACTGTTGATGATTTATTATTACTTGAATAATTACACATTTAAACATTACGGTGTTGTGGCACGGGCTCCAAGGCAAGGAGAGGTTTAAGGGGCCACAAAACACAACCAAAAGAGAGGCGGGGGCAGGGTTATTCATCATCTTCATCGTTGTGTGTTTATACAACCACCCTGTGACAGATGCAAGGTTAACGCTGTCTTTTTACTCCACAGCCAGTCTCTCTCTAAGCCTCTCCGTGCTTCAGCACCTTGTCCTGGGGGAGTCTGTACCCAGGACCATCCAAACTTGGGCTACATTCACTCTGTCAGTCAAGAGCAATTATTTGCAATTGGAATCTGATTTATCTAAATTATTGAGATTGCTGTGTATCGCAACTGTGCCCTGTAGCCCTCTTTCTTTTCCCGGAATATCTGGATTGGTTTCTATGGCAATGGCATTGCATTGGAAGGTTTATGCCAAAAAACAACCACAACATGGAGGGGTTTGCAATACAGATCTTATTTACAACATAACAATGTGTAACGGCTGTGTGGGACTACTGCGTCTCCTGAGGCAGGAACAGAACCGTAGGATGCTGGTATGCATGGCTTTATAACGTGCTGAAGTCAGCCACCCTTTAAAAAACATGTCTCCATTATATTGTCATTTTGTGTTTGTTTGGCACCTTACAACAACACAATCTTTTTTGTGAAGCAATTTCAGCATGTTTACATTTTTCGTGCCATGAGAAAGACACAAACCACATGATCAGAGTAGTCAGACTGAAGTGGATTTTCAAAAGGATTTCAAACCACATATGAATGTAGGTCGAAACATTTCATGTTATTATTTATTTATTTTTTTATTTTTTTTTGTGCGCTGTTAACACTTGCTAAATCTGATCGGATTACAATTGGATATGCACAAAAATCAGATTTATATGTAACTGGTCTGTTTTCTGCGTTGTATTTTGTCTGCATTGTGTGATGAACCGGACAGCAAACAGCAGTTTCGCTGATCTTTTATTCCTAATCTGATACAAAATACATAAAAGCAGCCTCTTCGTCTGAGAGTTGCCCTTGTTTTCTCTCTATTGTGCATGAACAATACAAAGAGGAAGGAATTACATTAAAACAAGAAAATAGCAGAAAAAAATCCTGATATAAAATACAAAAAAGCAGCCTCTTAGTCTGAGAGTTGCCCTTGTTTTCTCTATAAAACAAATGTGATGTACACTTGTCACATGTGCTCTCTTTTCCACATTTAGACCCAAAAGCAAAGATAATGAATATGGGGTGAAATGACCAAAATAACCACAAAGACAGAAAAAATAACACCATACACATGAATTGGAAATAATTAAAATATAGATTAAAAAGATTATCAGGAGCCCAAAATAACCTCACTTCTCTCGTGCATGAACAATACAAAGAGGAAGAGGAGGAGACAGGACAGGACATCATGCTGACGTATGTCATCACCACAATTAAAGGAGAAAGTACTCTCATTTCAAGTAGGCTGTAAATGAACAATTTTGTGTGAATTCTAATAAACGTACTTTCTGTACCCGTTACATTTAGTCGGACTGATAGTCTGAATGAGGCTTTGAGTGAAGTAGAGGTCACAGTTTTATGATGGCCTCCATTAGGCCATCATTGACTACAGCTGTGTGTGGTTCCACGTTTGGAGGTGGAAGTACTCATTGATGACTTTTTCTAGTCGGGACCTGCTCCTTTGCTCCTGGGCTCCTCATTCCAATATTGGATTGCCACATTAAAGTATTGAAGTAATGCTAAATTCACGCCATGTCATAATTACCATAGTTTTGAGATGACAACACATTTTATTCTGAGCTATAATTAATAAAAATAGAAATAGTAGATCTTGTGAACGTTTTATTAAATCGAGGGAACGAAATAGTAAATCATACGCACGATTTAGTAAATCGAGGGAACGTATTAGTAAATCTTCCGCACGATTTAGCTTACTTTTTTTTCCTGCATGCCATGTCAGTCAGACTGGGAATTATGTGTTTCTATGGCAACAGTATTAATTCCTAAATTAATGTGGGTCAGGTGGTACAGGTAGGAGCATTCCCATCTCACAAGCTATAATCACGAGCTCTACAAGGATGTGTGAGTGCTTTTTACAAGTTGAAATCTCGTATTTTCAGTAATTGAAATTTGAAAACGCACTTTTAATTTCGATTTTTGCTTTTGTCCCTTTTTTAAAAAAATAATTGTATAATTATATGTACGTAATAGATAATAACCTATAAAACCATTTTATTTTCATACATGAAAAAAACCCCAACTTAAACCAAAGTTTAATTAATACCAAATTCACTCAATTGTGATATTTTAATTAAATAAAAGTTAAAATATTAAACTGACACACACAATATTTTATCCAGCAGGAATAGCCTTACAATGATTCATATAAAATTAGAACTGCTGAATATCCATGCCAGGTTCAGACTACTACAATTTTACAAAACATTATCAGTCAACAGGAAATTAAAGTGGTACTCTTCCACAAACACACTAAATGGAAGAAAAGCCAATTATTGTAAATGTATTCCACTTGGAAGATGCCCTAAAGGCTAAACCTAAACCTTTAAAAATGCTGGGAAATGTGGCTGTTTACTGTTACAGTGCTTCAAAAAAAGTCCTACTTGACTCAATGCCAACACACCTGCCAATATTTGTTAGTGTGAGATTTTATATGAGAGCTCTGAGAAATGCTCCCAGGGGTGGGAGCCGAAATAATGAAGGTTTTAATGTCCTCCCTCTGATCAGCTTGATCAATGGCTGCCCTCCAGCAACCTCACAGCATTATCCGTGAATTAAAGATTATTGTCTCATTTTAAAAAATCCAGCCTGTTTTCATGGCGCCAAAAGCTTTCATTTTCCCACATGGTTGCCTTTTTCCCAACTGGCCCTCTCTCATTAGAGGGGAATAACATCTTTAGACTGGTTTTGCTTCAAATGCAAAAATTACAATAATCAGGCTCTAATTTATGCAAGTAATTAAATCCAAATTATATGCAAACCTTCATGTATCTTATATGAGATGCTAATAGAGTGGATGCTTAGCAGATTAAACGCCCAGCAAGACACTGTGGTCCCATGGTGCTTGTGATAATGGATTAAGATACACCACACAGATGAGATCTTGTGTTCTCTACTCTCACTTTCCTCATTCAGTGTTGTCTTATTATATCCGCTCTTACAGCACACTCTTTACAGTGTTTTATTATTAGGTATAATATTTGGACATTTAAGCTACACTTAAAATGTATGAATGTCACTGCATTAGATAAACTAAGGTTTGTATTTAAAAATCCATCCATCCATTTGTCCCTGTTATGGAGTCATGTTAATAATTTGTTTTTCTTTTAGGTTTTCACCATTTTTGTAAGTAATTATTCAATTTCTTTCAGAAATAGCTTATTTACAATGTTTTGTCTTGCAGTGACCCCTAATAACAAATCAACTGCAGCCCACTTGACCTGGCATGATGTTCTATCAAAAGACAGGAGGCTTTAAGACCAACACAACTACATGTCTGTGTGTCACATTGTAATGATACACATCTTGAATATTGCATTTTAAAACCGCTCCGGATTATATATGCATCTTCTTAGGCATGCAACAACTTTAGCCAGAAAAAAAAAACAAAAAAACATTTGAATTATGTATGGCTACTTATTTTGTGTAGATATGAACAGAATACAATTAGACACAAGACTCCTGGTATAAGCAATTTTATTTAATGTCTTCAGATAAGAAGTATACCATTCACTGTTAACAATTTTCCTGTATTTTTACAGTTACAGTACTGGCAGCACGGTTGCCAGCAAGTTACTGTATTTTCATATACAGTAAATGTACTGTAATTTAGTTTACAGTAAACAAGAAGAGCGCTGTAATTCTACAAAACTGTATTTTACTGTATTTTTACAGCATTTTCTAATTTTAGTCTGCTTCTGCTGTAATTAATAATACAGTATTGTACTGTATTATAAAATACAGTATTGTACTGTTGGTTTTTACAGTAATGTGCTGCTAAATCTACTGTTATCTAATTTAACTGTGTTCTTATGCACAAATGTTCTTTTACTTTAGTAATTATATATATATATATATATATATTTTAAATGTATGTATACTAGGGGTGTGACGAGACCACTATCCCACGAGACGAGACGAGACACGAGATTGGGTTCACGAGACGAGATTTTTATACTATTTTTAAGAAATCCTCAATAATGAAACGTATGAAGGGAAAATAGTCTTTTATTCAACTGAAAATCATAAAATGCAAAAATGTTGGTGCATTTGGAAATCAACTTGTAATGCATGTCATTTTACTTCTATTTTAATGAATTATTTGCAGTAAAACAACATGCACACACTGCTAAATGTTTTGCCACAAAATCAAACAATTGTTTTCTGCCCTGTATAATTTCACATGAGAAATCTCACTGAACTTCTTTCTATAGAATGAACATAAAATAAACAATATAAATAAAATAAACATAAAAATAAAAAAAATCAAATTACATTTTAAGTGTCACTTTAACTGCAGTACAAAGTTTCCCAGTCACTATTGATTGTGTGGCTGTAACTGTGATAAAGCTCTGCGTACACGAGAAGTCCAACCGTCAGCAGTGATAGCGATGCTTTCTGCCTCTTTAGGGGTCGTTCACATATCGCGTCTAATAAAGCGTGTAAAGCGCGGCCGCGTCGCTTCCTCCTCCTTTTACAAGCGTTCGGGAGCTCGCGCTTCTGTAGCGTCAGTCGTTGCTATGCAACCACGAACTGTTCTCTCCACGACCATCGCTTGGTTCTTGTCACATGACAAGACATTCTGAAATGTTGAGATGTTTTCATCTCGCCGCGGCACAGGCGCGCCAGGAAAAAAACGAGCGCGCCGCACCATATGCGCGTCGCGACCGCGTCGCTTCCATTTTGCGAATGAAAATGCGCGCGATATGTGAACGGCCCCTAAGCAGGGGCGGACTGGCCATCGGGAGCACCGGGACATTTCCCGGTGGCCTGATGGTCATTCTGGCCTGCCGGCTGCCGCTGTGCTGTCGATCAGACTGACGTGCAATAGGCTGGTATGCAACTGCGAATTAATTGACGCACTTATGAATCTAGGAATCAGGCGATCGCGGAGTGAAAATGACACCACCACATGACCCAACATCAGCGAAGCACTGCCTCATTGGCTATATCCAGAGGCATGCTTTATCTTGGAAAATAGTGCAAAAAATGGAGCCTAAATGCAAAGGAGGAGCTGAGAGGAAACGCTTAAAAAGGAGAAAAGCCCTGGCCACAGACAAAATCCCAGCCATGTTCGCCGGGAAGGGAACAGGTCGGTCAGGATTACGTTTACATAATATTTACTAGGGGTGGAAAAACCAATCGATCCGTTCGGTTCTCCACACTCGGTTCTCCACACGCTCGGACGGTCCGCTGTTCAACTTAAATCTGACAAAGCATCTGTAATATGGTTTACTATAAATAACACGTGAAACAATCAGGGTTCAGTTAATATATGTTTCTGTTGATGGATGAACATTCTGGGTTCCCAGACATTATTACAACAACAGCCAACACAGTCTCACTCCTTACTCGTCAAATGTCTGACGCATGGACAAGGGACACTGGCGTCACTTTTTAACGCACTGGGTATACCTTTGGCGTCATTTTTCAACGTGCAGGGTAGTCCGATAGACTTCTATAGAACTCAACAGCGTTCAAATTTGACGTCTTGGGTCAGCACACCGCAACCCGTTGGCTGCCTTGTATGGGTCGAGACTACAATAAATACAAATAAATAGGAATAGGCTACAAAAAATGATCTATGCCAGGGCGAGTCAAATGGCAGCACCCCAGTTGATTTTTATCTGGCCCTCCAAATGGTTTTTGATGTTTAAAAACCCTCGCAATCTGATATCAAAGTGCCCTCTGCGCAAAGATCAGCGGGGAGCGTTCATCAGCGGTGAGTTTAACAACGCACATGGTGTACAACCGCATTCAGCAGTTTATATTTTGAAAACTAACGCTACATCTATCAATATTTATTTAGATGTTATCATGGAATTCATTTCTTTATTTTAATCATATTATTTCTGTCTTATTACCGGTGAAATTCTACAGTATGCTGTAATCATGGACTGTAAAAACGCTGTAATACAGAACATTACGATATGATCCGAGCTAGACGCATTCAAAGCCCATATCCCACAATGGATCTTTATTTATTTATTATTATTTAACAAAAGACACAACATACAACAATAACATGACATCCAAAAGATACAATCAACAATATTGCGTTTACAATAAGTACAGAAGTAGTTCACAGAATGAACTAAAAGAAAAGAATAAAAATATAGGGGCAATCTATTATAATAATAATAAAGATAAAATTAGAGACCAGTAATTATATTATTTAAGAAAACACCATATTAATTTACTTTTCAATTCTTTAGCAAATAGCAAATCAACCGAAGGCTCCGGAAATGACGTGGTAGATAAAAAAGAAGATAAAAAAATACATTTGTGCTAAATTTACTTCATTTGTTTAATATATGCTTTTTTGGAAATGTTCTAGATTTCTAAGAAATGTGTGTTTGCACTATCGTAAAACATTTCTTGAATAAAAAAAAAAGAGAAAAAATACATAATTCGTAATATTTATGTTTTCGTCTAACGTTGTATTTGAGGATTTAAATAATAAAGATAACAATAATAACAACATAACTTTTGTATTTGTCTCATGTATTGTGTGCTCGTCGGCCGGCGGCAATCTGAAATGGAATGAAACCCATTCACGGCCATAGTTACTATGATTCACTGCAGACAGCAGAACAGGAGTCAACATGTGGGGAACACACTGGTGTCATCAGATTTAAAAAATGTAATCGTTAAATAGGTGAAAATAGCTTATTACCATATTTGACAGTGAGTGGGTAAACTCTGGTGACAATGTCTAATCTACATGACAGCAGAGGCCCAGAGCTTTCTATAACTGCTGGTCTTATGTGTTTAGCACCTTCTGTTGCTAAATGACAAGCCTTCAAAGATGGACTGGGTTCAAGGTTCAGAGGTAAATTTCAAAGCAGGAGTAATGTATCCTCTTCAGACTGACATTATGTTATTCTCCAGGTTGAGACCTCCAACGATGTGTTTGCTAGTCCTACGACAACGTTTTAATTTTTACTTATCATGGTTTGCAGATGATCCACTTTGGGCGATAGCCTCCTTTATTGTCCCCAGAGAGATATCTGCCTTGAGTTCAAATGCTTCACACATAACACTTGACATATTGTTTAATCATACAGCTGACATATACTTACAATAAAAACAATAAAGTGATATGTAGTCAGACTGACCCTAACTCTAACCATAACCCTAACCCTAACCCAGACTGCATATCACACAGCAACTATTGCTCTATTTTTGCAACATATCTATTGCTCATCTTTCACAAATAGTGACAAGAGCAGCACACAACTATTTGCATTATATCATGAAGCTATTGCACAACCAGCCTCAAACAACATTATTAAAATTTTTAATTGAGGTAGGTCCAAATAGGCCTATAGTTTAGAAATGTTAAGTTTAGATTGGGGTACCCATATCTTCTGCCAGGATAAGAGCTCATACTTGGTATGGAGAATAAAGATGGATCAGACCACATTCTTTATGCTTGCCTGGAGAGACTGGTTTCTATTCCTCTCCACAACGTTCATGACAGTCATATTAAAATACTCTGTAATGCAGCCTTGTATAACATAAACCCTCTGATTCACCGTGTTTGCTCTAAATGATAACACCCACTTTCAACACGGGCCTTCCAGCCAAAGGTATTGTCCATACACACCAATGTGCCTATAGGAGCAGAGCTGATGGATTGGTTCATCATTTATGACCTCTGATACATTCTGACCCATGTCACGACCCTTTCATCAGCGTGTGAAATGGATGAATGAGATATGTGAGTTGTGTCTGTGTGCAGTAGGCTGAGGAAGAAGTGTGCCAACATACCAAAACACATGTTGTATGTACACTAACCCTAACCCATAACGGTGACGTCAGCGTTATTAATTTAGAGGATTTAATAAAACAAATAAATAAATAAAAACTGATTAATTGAACTCAATCGTAGCATATTATATATATTTATTAAAATCAACAAACCTCCGATAAAAATACGTTATCCAGCATGCTATAATTAAAGCATGCAGTGTCCTAAAGAAAACGCTTCAACTGCTTACTTGCACGCGCCTTGGAGCGTTGTTAAACTCACCTCTGAATGCCGTTTTACCATGCAGTTGAGTGTGGTTAAACTCACCGCTGAATGCGGTTGTACACCATGTGCGTTGATAAACTCACCGCAGAATGCGGTTGTACACCATGTGCGTTGTTAAACTCACCGCAGAATGCGGTTGTACACCATGTGCGTTGTTAAACTCACCGCAGAATGCGGTTGTACACCATGTGCGTTGTTAAACTCACCGCTGATGAACGCTCCCCGCTGATCTTTGCGCAGAGGGCACTTTGATATAAGATTGCGAGGGTTTTTAAACATCAAAAACCATTTGGAGGGCCAGATAAAAATCAACTGGGGTGCTGCCATTTGAATCGCCCTGGCATAGATCATTTTTTGTAGCCTATTCCTATTTATTTGTATTTATTGTAGTCTCGACCCATACAAGGCAGCCAACGGGTTGCGGTGTGTTGACCCAAGACGTCAAATTTGAACGCTGTTGAGTTCTATAGAAGTCTATCGGACTACCCTGCACGTTGAAAAATGACGCAAAAAGGTATACCCAGTGCGTTAAAAAGTGACGCCAGTGTCCCTTGTCCATGCGTCAGACATTTGACGAGTAGGGAGTGAGACTGTGTTGCAACAGCGATGAAAAAACCCCAAAACAAACCGAACCGTGAAAAAGTTGAACTGTTCCACCCCTAATATTTACTTCATCATTTGGCAGATGGACGCTTTCATCCGAAGCAACTTACAATAGATAAAATCTATTCTTTATAAAAAATAATACAAATATATATATATAATGATAGAAGTTTTAAAAGAGCATCTTAATGACGAACTAGCACATTGTTTTATATACTGTATGGGGATACATAGAGCATTGGAAATATATAAAATATAAATATTTTAACATGTGAATATGTATCTTTTATTATCCCTTCTTAAAATGTGTAAGCCAATTTTATATTTGTCTTTGGTGTGGTAGTATAGATGGTCTATTCCTAGTGAGTTTTTGAGGGTTTATTTATTTCTCCATTCATATTATGAATGGTCGTCTACCTGTTACATCAACTAACAGGGTTACTCTATAAGTTTATCAGGCTGGTGCACACATGAATTTGGTGGTGGTGACTGCAGCAGCAGAGGTGGCCTGGGGTGGAATCAAATTCCCGGCCTGATTTACTGTCCCAGTCCGCCACTGCCCCTAAGAGTCTGTACAACCTTGGCCGAGGTGTACGGCATAGTTTTCTTACAATGTTTACACATTGTTTGTGTCTTGTGTGTTATTCTTGCGCCAAAAACCAAAATGTTTCCACACAAACGATTTGAAAGTGGCGGGGGCATCTTGAATAATAATTTCACCCTCACACTGATAGCACCACGAGACAACTTTTCACCTCGACGAGAAATCTCGTCACGTTTTAGTCTCGCGAGATCTCGTTTATACAACCCCTAATGTATACTATATTATATTGTGTGCTATATGATACTTTTGTCTTGCATTTTATTTTTTATTTTTATGTTTTATTTTTTTTATTTTTTAAAACGTCAATACTGCTTGCATGGTCAAAAGTATCAAAGTGCTGCTTCTAATAAGTGGATTTGGCCTTGTCACCCATAACTCACAGGTAAATAAATCCAAATGCAGCGTTGGCAACTTGTAAGAAGAATAGAAAGGTAGCAGAATAGCTTTTTAAATGTTTTAAAAACCAAATAACATTTGGTTGTGCGAATGTTAGCGAAAACATGGAGAGAATGTATCATTTTACAAATCAGAAGAACTTTACTTTTGAATGCTCTCTGAAAGCAAGTAATAATGTTTAAAATTATATATATATATATATATATATATATATATATATATATATATATAAATGTAAATGTTTCTGCTGACTTTGGAGAATTGTATTAAAGACCATATAACATTGAACAAACATTTTATTATGGTTATTGGAAGAACATTTGTTCACAATTTTGAAAGAACCTTGCCAGAAGGTTACCCAAAGTTCTGAGAACATTCCCTGTTAGATGGGGAAAGGGTTTTTTGGGCCGCATGGAAATAAGCATCATATTTATGTTGCTGAAGATGCCTCAGTCAGCTGTAGATAATGTTTTTGTGAAATGGAGTCATCTATAAAAGCACTAGAAAGTGCCAAAGTGGTCATAGCGTAAACATTATCTGTCCTCATTTGCAACACAGTATTGAGTTACAAACTGCCTCAGCACAAAAACTGTTGATTCGCTTGGAGAATCAAGGCTTGGGATTCAGTGATCATGTAGCCACACACAATCCTGAAATCATTATGTTCCACAGTGAGTGTGGTCTGAAGTGCTGCAAAGACTGCATGTTCTCTAGAGTGCTCATGGTTCACCTGGCCATCTGGCAGTCTGAGGGACTCATTTGGATTTGGTGGATGCTTCAACAATTGCCTGCCCAGACGCATTTAGTGCCAACTTGAACAATATTAGCGGTGGAATAATTATCAAAGACTGAATTCTTATTTGAATTAGCATGCATTTCATGTCCAGCTACAAATAAAACATTTTGTGGCTTCATCCAAAATTGCATAATTGCCTATATAGTAGGCGAAAAGCATTACGTGAAAACAGAACTATGTTAGAATTCACAGTATTCCTAAAGCAGTAGAGGAAACATGCTCAGATGACCTATTTCTTCCTTTGAGATATGAAAATTAATTTATTGTCTCATAAGGCACAGGAGACAAATTGTGAATGACAGTTAAGTGACGCAAATGATGCTGAATGGTCACATGACCATGAAAGCGGGGCAAATGTAGTACAACTGGAATAAATTCATGCTACATGCATTCATACAAGATATAATGTACTTTTTAATGTTCACAAAGTTTTAAAAAAGTACCTGAAGTATTTTAGCAAGTGTTTTTGTTTATGTAGCATTGGATGATGGCAGTCCACAATGTAAGTAATTTCAAATTTATTTGTCTTCCTAACCAATAAAACATTTCCACAGACTCCTGCTGACATAGATGAATGATGTTTAGTTTACTTGTTCAAATGGTAAGATGTGGCATTTGGCTCAAAAGATGGTGGCCACCATAAGGGATCTTATATAAATTAATTATCTATGCCATGTCCTCTATCTGATGTAGTGGACATCTATTAAATGTCCTATTCATTTCTGTAGTGAAATGTCCTTTGCTTTTTAAAATCAAATAAATATCCATACAAGTCATACTGGCAAGACGGTCTCTGTAGTTCAGGTCAAATGAGGTGACTGTGGTATGCTCTCATATTCCTTTTAAATTTCTGTCAATTAATTTGCACCTGCATTCCTCATCAAGCATGTCTCCAGATCAAAGATGTAAGTCCCACATACTCTGATAACTTTGTGACTTCCAGCTACACAGAACTCTCTGTTCTGTCCCCAAGGACAGACAGCACACCGCTTTTAACAATGCATGTTGAGAGTTTTGGGGTCAACCAGCAAGGTTCTGTAGAGAGGCAGAGGCAGAGATACATCATCAAGTGTTTGTTACAGCAGCCTTGCAAATATCCCTGTCATAGTTTGAGCAAATGTGACAGGAGGAAGTAGCGGACTTCTCTTCTAAAGCAAGAGCATCGTACACGACAACGCAGTGCAGAGGATGTGAGCTCTTCTCTTGACAGATATGGTGGCTTTGCCAGTGCCAGATCCATGTTTGCAGTTAACACAAAAGAGGTACTTGCTGTAAATGCGAATGTATTATGAATTACGATACTTTATCTCATACTAATTTAACTGTGTGGCACTTTTGACACATTGCATTTTAAGCGAATCCATCTCCCAAGAAACACAAAAGCAGATGTTCAGCAGAATGTCTAAGATGCTCTTTGCCTATTTCTGACAAAGTTAGGGTGAGTTTACACTTGGCGAGTTTGGTTCCATTAAAACAAACTCTGGTGCAATTGCTCTTTTAATAAGGTTCATTTAAATAAGTGCGAACGCTGCCATCCAGAGTGCACCAAACAAGCCGATTAAGACCCGCCATTTCAGGGGGTCTCTATATATGAGTGCGGTTCAACTGAAATGTGAATAGAACCAAAATGTGAACGAATCAAAAATATGACCGTAAAAAGGAGAGAATGCTCAAGCATACCTGGGTTTTCTCATCATATGAGCTACGTTACTCATTACAGTTCAGTACAGGTGTTGGAAATGTTGTCTCTGTTATGCGATGTGATCCAGGGCAGCTCAAGATGATGGTTTTAGAAAACAATGAACGGTGGATCTGGGAGCTCCGGCTGCCGGGGCAGAGTCCATGGTGGCGGCCAGGGAGGAGCCGAGACCTCAGGCGACGGAGGTGGAGCCCAGGGTGACGACGGGATCTTAGCCGACCGGGGCGGAGTTCAGGGCAGCATGGCCTCTGTGCCCATCCCTCCAGCCATCAGGCTGCCCTCTACGCCCATGGGCATTTGCCCCCATCCGGGCGGAGCCCCCACCGGAGCAGATTCTGGGAGGAGCCCTGGAGCGGATTCAGAGAGCGCTGGAGCAGATCCAGGCGGAACTGGAGCTACTGGAGCCAGGAGAGACTGGAGTCTCGATTGGATGATATATATATATATATATATATACACTATATATATATATATATATATATATATATACACACACACACACACACACACATTTTCCTACAGATAGTATTTAGTTTAGACAAGGTGTGTGCCAGATTTTAAAGAATAGTTGCTAGGTGAATTTCTTTTGGAACCTTCACAAAGCCTTTCTTAAAATTGACTTTGCTGTTCTTTGGCTCTTTACCAACTCTTGACAAGCTGCTGTGAGCAAGTGAGACATTCTGCTGCTGCACAATATAGGTTAAATGAATTACCTGGATCTTTGCTTGTTAGTGAGTCTTACTTTCATACAACCTTAAACTGGGCCTCTCTCGGAGCACGGTCATATGTGTAGTCCCTGGAGCATTTCAATATATAGACAAAGTATATGGATATATGCTAATTTAAATTGGCAAAAGCTCAGACAATAAATCAGAAGTCGTCTCAGTCTGTGTGCATATTGTCCCCAAAAGATAACAACAAAAAAAAAACTTTAGAAAGAGATGTTATTTGATGCAACAGACAACCTTTTAGGCTACAATGGCCAGGTTAAGTAAATGGTGATTTCTCTCTATTTTTTTATATATATATATATGTATGTATATATATGAAATAATACTCTAAATGTAATAAGGAGTGAGTCAGCGAATGGGATCCAAGTGCAGCTTTAATACAAAAACGTAGTCGTACAGGCAATGGTCAACACAACAGCAAACAATAGTGGCGGGGAACAGGCAGTCTCGTGGTAAATAGTCCAGGCAAATGGTCAATAGGTAGGCAGATCAACAACAAAACGGAGAACAGGCAGGGTCAGCTAACAGGCAGAACAAAACAAGGAATAAACGCTAGGAATTTTGACACAGGTCAACAATACTTCGCAACGAGGCTGTGTGTGAGTAGTGCTGGGGTGAGGTGTGAATGTAATTGAATCAAGGTAATGTACAACAGCTGGCAGGGTGAGCAGTGATTGGGTGAGGGGCTTGTGGGAAATGTAGTCCGTAAATAGAGTCCATGATGTGAAAGGGTGACCTCTGGTGGCAAGTGGGTGAAAGGTGACGGAGCGGATTCATTACTCTAAATAAGAAACCAAAACCAGTAATCACTCATTCAATCGATTCGTGCAAAGGGGTGATTCATTCAGGAATTAAGTAAATGGCTCTCTTGATCGACCGTTGAATAATTGGTTCACTCGATTCGCTCAAAACACAAATTCATTCCAAAACACCATCGTGTTTAGCCAGAACGTGATTGTGTATTCTTCAAAAAGCTTTTTGTAGAATACCGAATTGCGTTCTGGCAGAAGCATTTGTGATCTGATCATTTGTGTCTACACAGCATATACTTTTTTTTTTTTTTAAAGAAAATGACAGATCGTTTCTCTAGATAAGACCCTTATTCCTCGTCTGGTATTGTTTAAAGTCCTTTGCAGCAGCACTGAAACTGTAATTTTCACCTTCAACAGTTAGGGGACAATTGAAGTACACTATAGAATAATCCTGGAATGTTTTCATAAAAAAATCTTAATTACTTTTCGACTGAAGAAAGAAGGACATGGACATCTTGGATGACGTGGGGGTGAGTAAATTATCAGCAAATTTTTATTTGATAGTGGACTAATCCACAGTAATGTGATGACCAATCAGGTACAGGCAAGGACGATTGCATTGTTTTATTGTAATGCATCCTTTGAACCAGAAAAAGACAACACTCATGCTACAGTAGATCATTATAGTTTAGGATCCACACTCTATGGCATTGTCATGGTAGACTTCACTCACATGCTCTAGTCACAGTTTCCGTTTAGTATCCATCACTTTTAGTAACAAAAGTACAATTTTGACTTTGTGTCTTATCTGTCTTCTACCTTCTATCTTATTTACTGTTTGTCTGACCAAACTCTTGATTCTTTTTTGTCTCCACCAATAGAGTTGTGATGAAACAGAGCTGCACGTTGAGCTTGGCAGTTGCCCCCTGAAAATTTACATGTGCCATCAGCCCGACACAATTGGGAATATCATAGAAGGACAGCCCGTGCTCAGAGGTGTGCCAAACCTGTCCAAAGCATGCTGCCTCCTGTTTGGACTTACCTATGCCCTCAGCCTCAAGTATCCATCGAAACTGGTGTATACATTTCAGGTATATCAGAGGCTCTTTGTGGGATTGGAGCCCATGCGTCCTAATTTGGGCGTTCTTAAAAATAATAGTTGTTCAAAATATAGAAATACTGTAATCATTTTTGACATTGCAGTTCCAGTATGATACAATGTGATGTTGTGGCTCACATTTACCGGTATCTAATCATTGCAGATTGGGCAGTTTGGATATTTCACTTTACTGTTCAGAACAGGTTGAAAATACACTTATACAGTGTTTGTTTTATATTATTGTGTACATGTTGTCTTCAATCTATCTTCCCATCTTTTTCTTCTTCAATTGAATTTGTAATTGTTATTGACAAAGTCTGTTCATGTCAAATGAATCACTGTGTTCTTAGAATGTAGACATTTAGATTTCTCTTGAGGTTATAGCCAGGACTCAATTAAAATGTTTAATCACATATGATTAGGTTAATTTTGCTAAAAAAAAAAAAAAAAAAAAAAATGTTCATAAAACCTAATTATAATGAGTACAAGTTACGTGTAGCAACTCATAAATAAGTTACCTGTACCAAGAAAAGTAGGTTTATCTAACTGAGTAATACTAGTACTATTAGTTGACTCAACTAACTGTGTTTGTATCAAGTAATGTTACAGTGTTTTTTATACTTAAAAAAGGCTGCAAGTTGACTCAACTTAAAACATCAAATGCAGCCACTTTCCTCACAAGTTAGATCTACGTAATAATTTTTACAGTGTACATAGATCTGGGACAGCGTGGGTGCATTAAATGCATAATTAATTTTAATGTGTTGTTTTTCGTAACTAAGTAATAAAATCAACAAGTGGCAAGCCAAATCAACATGACAAGCCACACTGTTAAAAATTTTCCCGTTAAAAAACAGTAAAGAACTGGCAGCACGGTTGCCAGCAAGATCCTGTAAAATAACGGTATCTTACTGTTGGTGAAATTTACAGTTGGCTACTGTTTATTAAAAAACAGTAAAGAACTGGCAGCACGGTTGCCAGCAAGATACTGTAAAATAACGGTCTCTTCATGTTGCTGAAATTTACATTTGGCTACTGTTTTTGCAAATACAGCATAAAGCTGTTTCTACATTTCACAGTACAATTCTGAGAAAAGCATTTACAGTTAGTGAATGTTTATTTGCAGCTCTTCACAAGAGGTATATTTGCAGGATTTTAAACAATACAAATACCAAATACATGGTATTGTAAAGCTATTGAGTAGTGCACTGCTAGCAAAAAGGACAACTTTACCCCCTGTGTTTTAATAGATTATTTTCTAAAAATTGCTAAAGTCTTGCTATAAAACACCATGTTTTAAAAGTGTATAAATGTACCCTATAATAAAAAATGTAACAGCAGAAAAGCAAGTTTAGTTGTTGTTTCAAAGCTTCTTTATTAAACTTTTATACGTTTCTTCTTTAATAAACTTTTGAAAAAAAATTTGGAAAAAGGCATGAAAAACATGCAAGGCAAAACAAATAGAAACAAGATATGACTTGCAGAACGTGTACAAATTAAAGAAAATGGTAAAACAAACAGACAAAAAACTCAACTATTGCAAGGTGTCCAAAACAATGAACTCTGGACACAGACTGAATGAATACCTGGAAAAATTGGGATTAAGAGACCATGTGTTTGTGTCTGTGCAAGTGTGTGTGATGGTGTGTGGTGTGCAGTACTTATATAAAGTCCCACTCAAAATCCATCATTTTTTTAGCAGACTGGAGACGCGAGGGTTCACTGTTTTTTTCTTTCTGGGCGACCTTCCCCGTCCGCTTTGATTTGACTCCTCCAGCCTTGGTACCTTTTTCTGGATTTATCTCGATGAACCGTCTGAAAAATAAATGTGTGTGTTTACAAAGTTTACTCACTGAGAACATATAAATATAGCAAAGTCTTGTATTCTTGTATCGAGAACAATTTCTTTTACATTGTCAGGAAAGGAGAGCTCTCTTAACAAGCTCCAGCAATCAGATATTTTGCGGTAAATCTACTGTTTCAGTCTAGATTAAAGATATCTCTTTATTCAAGCTTTCACATAACACAATTTATACTCTTATTTTAGCTGTGTTTGTTAAATTGCAACAAATTCACATTATCATCATTTTGTTGCCAAAGAAAGGTGAGTCTGTTTCCTTTCATGGTTTTCACCAACACCTCACCACCGATGGTCATTTTATTTCTTTGGCAATCATGGCTGCTCACTGAGGCTCAAATAGTTTAAAAGAAATTTCTTTATTTGATGCTTGAGTTCCTGTTCATTAGGGCCGAATGACATTGTCTCAAGGCAACATGCAATATCATGTTAAGCTGCTTTGAAACGAAACGTATTATAAAAAGTGCTGTACAAATAAATTTGAACTGAACTGAATGTATGCATCCAAGTATCTAACCTTTGAATAAATTCCAGTGTGCATGCAGCTTCAGCTTGGTTTTGAAGATTGAAATTGTAGTAAGTAGAAAAAAGTGCAGCAAGCCCAGACAGAAAAGCCGGCTGGATGCCCTCACAAATGATGTGACCCTCAAGGCTGACCATCCAGTGCTGAATGCTGCTTCCGGGTGTTTCACCTGAAACTTTAAAAAGAAAAATTCAAATCAGCATTGACATAAAAACATTAATTTGTCATTGCCAGATTGCGAAATGAAATTCGCATTTTAAACACAGAGCCCTGTTGTTTTAACATAATTCCAACGTATTGAACACTGACTAGTTTGGGCAAACATTTTAGGCAAAATGTGTAGATTGTGTACTGTGAAAATATGTTCTCAACATTGTTAAAGTGTTAGTTTATCTACAAAAGAAAATCCTGTCATCAATTACTCACCCCCATGTTGTTGCAAACCCATTAAACTTTCATTTATCGTTAGACAAGGCGTTTTTAGTGTTTTAAGTGTTGAAAAGAAGTACTTAAATGGATAGTTTAACCAGAAATGAACAGTGTCATAATTTACTCATCCTGCTGTTGTCCTAAGCCCACAAGTTCTTTTTTCAGATCACAAAAGAATTTTTTCAAAAAAAAAATACTGACCTACTCATACTCGTCCATGTAATCTCTTGTGTTCGTTGCAACAACAAGTTGTGGCATTTACATCTATAAACTATCATTCTGACTGTCATCCAGCAATCAGAGTTTTGGTCCAGATATACTCACATCAGAGAAATTCATAGATACTTTTTTGGGATTGCTACGTGTGGAATATCATGTTGATTTATTAATCATTATTTCTTACCAGTGATTTCATGTGTTTTTCTGGGTGAGTCTGAATGAACTTCAGCGCTAATAGACTCTTATGAACACGTAGTCGAACACAGACCGCCACAGGTCAGAATTTCCATTAAATAATTATTTAAAATATAATAAATAATATTTATAATAATAAAACATTTGGTTTGTTTTTAACCAAATTATGTACCCCCAGAACACATGAAAAAATATGATACTTGCATTTTTTTTGCAAGTTTGATGCTTTTTGCTACTCACTGCCATTATATATCAACAAAAAAAACAACAATGCCTTGTATCCATTTTACTTTATAAATTAAACAGATAATTCCCCAAAAATTGACATTTTGTCAAAATTTATTCAGAAGAATGTTGATCACCTGACAGCAGCCATTTACTTCCTTGTTTTTTTTTCTACTATGGAAGTCAATGGGGCCCATCAACTGTTTGATAATCAACATTCTTCAAAATATCTTATTTTGTGTTCAACAGGGTAAATAAGTAATTATTTACATGAGGGTAAATAAATTATGACAATTTTCATTTTGGGGTGAACTATCTCTAAGAAATATCATCCATTTTGCATGTCAGGACAATCATAGCATAGTAAATAAATAAAAAGAAAGAGTAACTTACGTTTGCAAGAAGGATCAACCCTTCCAGGTTCTCAGAGAAGTGAGCAATGAGAAGCTGAATAACACAGAAGGATAGCTCAAGATTTGGACGCCGTGAAAGGACTGCTCGGACATCTGTATTGGTGGGTTTGTTGCTGAAGAACTCTATGATGGCTCTGTGTGAATCCTCATGTGCTTCACATAGGCCACTGTGGTACAACATTGATGTCCACAGAACTGACATGGAAACATGCTGAGAAATAAAACTTGATCAGACCCTGGGCATGGGAAAAAAAAAAATCTCAGCAAAGAAGAATCTCAACCAAAATAAAATATCCATAAGCATTACATGCTGGGCAAAGTAACATTGCAGCAGCAATACCGAAATTTTAAATAAGAATTATTCTTAATGAATATCACTTAATTTATAATATCAAACCAACTTGGATCGATGCAAAAACAAAATCAACATTAAACTAACAATAGGCCTACAAGCGCAACACTACTAATACAAAAAAAAACACCCTCAGAATAGAAATGTGTACATATTACAACAAGTTCACCCAAATTTGCAAGCACAACTGCGCAGATATTAAGATTTCGTTTAACATTGGAAGTTTCGCGAATTATGAAAAGCCAGCTAATGCAACGTTGCCACAACGTGAATGTGTTTGTTGGTACCCAATATCACGCAAAAGCGTGTAATACACACGTAACAACACCGGTCATTTTAGCGCGCAACAGACACATCAATATAATTTCAAAGCAACACTTTGAAGATGAACTATTTGATGTTGGATGAAACTCACCCTGTAATCGGGAATCCGTGTCAGGAATCCAACTTCAGTCACGATGTCACAGTTGGCGCTTTTATCACTGAAACGAGCCAATAAAAAATAGTTACAGTTCCAATATCCACCATACGAGTTACAAATCGAATGTATTTTGCCTATGACAACGAGCAAAGCAAAAGGGAACTCACCTATTAACAGTATGAAGATGGATGAAAAAGATGGATGAAATCCACGCGTGCTAACTGCCGTCTTCCGTACAGAAAATACTGCAAAGTACCGTTTTTTTTCCTTCGAGCACTATATACGGTAAAATGCTGTTGTATTTTGTCTAGGTCATTACACAAAAAAAATAAAAACGGTTATCTACTGCTTTTGAACAGAACAGGATTATACTGTTGAAAATTTGCCGTAAATTAACAGCAATTTCTAAGAGTGCAGGTTTGAATGCCAGATACCAGGTAGAGGTAGAAAGCATTCGCTGTCTAGAGCACCTATTATAGGTAACCTCTTATGTGAGTCCGTACCATATTTCTTCTCTATAATTGTTTGATACTTCAGAAAAAAAGTTCTATACTGTCTGTTCTTCCGTGACCTCTGCACTCTGTGGGAAAGAAATAATATGCTTTGAACTTTGCATGTGATTGCTGTTGTCAAATTGGTGTGCGATCCAATTCAACAATAACACATTCTCCAGTGTTCATTAAAGGATTCTAGTGGGCTCTGTGACACCCACATGATTTCTGGCCAAGTGTCACCCTTTACCCCAGATCTTTGCTTGTTAGTGAACTTAACTCATGTTTCATACAACTTTATTCTGGGCCTCGCAGTCCCTGGAGCGTTTCAAGACATAGAGAAAGTAAAAGGTAAAGATGTATGCTCATTTAAATTGGCAAAAGCTCAGCCACAAGTCCTTACTTCCTCTTAGTAGAAGCCTTATTTTGGATATAGTGCCTTATGAAAGTGTTTAAACTTTTTCTTCATGTACCCCCATAGATTAATCATTAAGGCTCAATTACCCCTTCATTGAAATGACAAAAAAAGAAGCTGCCGCAGCCTTATCTGCATATGAAGGGGCTAGAGCATGAAACTCCACACACTCACTATAGAAATGAATGAACATTAAAATGTAATTGGTGAAAAAAACAAAACTGTAATCAATCATGGAGCAAAAGTTTGAATGTGTGAGGCAATACAACAGTTTGCAAATCGGAGATTTGGATATATGGGTCAAACGTTTGAGAATGAAGTGAGAACAGCATTCAGAACAGCAGGTAGAGATGCTGTGCCACCAAAAATAGGATTGCTTCTTTTGGTACATGTAACATATATTCACAAACATTTTAGTTCCAAAAATATCTCATCACTGTCTGTGTTCAAACTGCTGTAAAATGCCTCTATAGGACAACAATCTCCCTAGTGGCTTTATCACGAGAGATTTTATAATTAAATCAAATGGCTTTGATTAACTGTATTTCAAAAAATACAAACATACACAACACAATTGCAAATCACTATGGCCTGGAAATCAGGCTTAAGGATGTCATTCTCAAAAAAGAAGTTTTTAATTCGGCTCAGTTTACCCATAAAAAAACAAAAAGATTTTATTTCAAGAATTAAGAAGTAACAAGTTGTAACACCAGAAGCAATTTGATTTACAGTAATAGGTATTATTAAGAAATTCAAATAATGCATATTATTATTATTATTTTTTTTTAAATGTTAGACATAGATCTAATGTTTGACCCCCCAAAACAAAATGATAATACATTAACAAATATATAGCTTTTACTCCCCGAGGCACTTGAAAAATTGAAATGATTTTTAACAACAATATGAGCAACAATATAGAGAGTTTTGTATTTGTATTTGATATCTTGTCCATGACTAAAATACCAGAGGACAGATTTGTTACAATATTTTGATAATGACCTAGATATGGAAAAACATATAAAAAAAACTAAGAAATAAAACCTGAATCACAAAAGAAGAACAGTCTTTTCTACCCCCTTTCCTATTGGAGAATAAAAAAGTCTTTGGACAAAGACACATACTTCTGATTATACAGGCAAGATAGAAGGTTGAGGTATTGGCTGAGGATAAAATGGAGGGCACTGATCTCTAAGGCGGTCCCAGAGGAGCCTCGGGATCTGTCACCCAGTGACGACCCACAGTGCAAACAAATGTCTCCTGTTCCTGTCTCCTTCCATTGTTCCTAAACAAACAGTGACTCTGACAGTGGTCAGGGAAGTGTTTAGTCTGCTAATGTACTGGGAAACAGAAGAATCGGTAGCAGACAGTGCTCCCATTGTCCGGCTGGTTACTGTGGGAACAGATCCCACTCTCTAACCCGGATTGAGTGATCTGGGGCAGAGAAAGTTAAAAAAGAGAAAAGAAAAGAAAAAAAAAAAAACAGGAAAACCATAGAACTACATCTGCTGCTGCATTTAATTTTCTGGGGAGCACTGCTGAAAGAAGATGAAAGAGCTGACCACAAACAACGTGTAGATTTGCCTTTAGCAAGGCCAACGGCACCTTAAAAAAAAAAAAAAAAAAACTTTTTAATTTTGATGTATTTGCCTCTAGTTACAGAAAAGTGTTTCTAGATTCGCAACAGACGGGAAACTGAACAACCAAGCAAAATGTCAGAAAATTCAAAACATACTAAAATAGTAATTTATGAAGTTATAAAGTATAGTAGTGTGTTTGCCCCACTGAGAAATATACAACAGCACAAGCATCAAAAACCATTCCCTGGAGCGGGGAATCATTTCAATCTGTCATTTTATGACAAGAAAGCTATTTTGGGACAATTTCCACTCCATATGAAACATCATGGCAATATGAGAGACTGCCTTTTCTCTAGAGGTGTTTCATTTGGTTTGAAATGCAGAATGACACACCTGCACAAAAACTGCCCAAGGCTGTAAGGAAGACCCTATCCAGGATTGACCCACGCAAGGCTGCGGGTCCTGACAACACACCTGGCCGTGTACTGAAAGGCTGTGCTGAACAGCTGACAGATGTCCTAACAGATATCTTCAACATCTCGCTGAGCCAGGCAGTCGTCCCCACATGTCTCAAAACCACAACAATCATACCGGTACCAAAGAAATCACCTGTGTCCAGTCTAAACGACTATCATCCCATAGCATTGACTCCAATCATGATGAAGTGCTTTGAGAGGTTAGTCATGCACAACATCAAATCCAGCCTCCCCAACACACTCAATCCGCTCCAGTTTGCATACCGTCCGAACCGCTCTACGGACAATGCAATTTCCTCCACCCTCCATCTGGCTCTTACCCACCTGGAAAACAAAGACTCTTATGTCAGAATGCTGTTCATCACCATAATCCCACAACAGCTTATCAACAAACTAAACTTGCTGGGCCTTAACAATTCCTTCTGTAATTGGATCCTGGACTTTCTAACCGGAAGACCCCAGTCAGTTCGTGTCGGCCACAACACCTCGAGCACTACCACACTGAACACTGGTGCCCCACAAGGCTGTGTGCTCAGCCCGCTGCTCTTCACGCTGCTGACGCACGCCTGCACTGCCAAGTCCAGCTCCAACCACATCATCAAGTTCATTGATGACACAACAGTGGTAGGTCTCATCAGCAACAACGATGAAACGCACTACAGAGAGGAAGTGGCACAGCTAGGGAAATGGTGTGGCACTAACAACCTGTCCCTCAACAAAATTAATGCTGTTGGTGATGGGGTCAACCTGTTGTCTTTACACTCAGTTCCCTTCAAAATTAGCATTAAAAAATTGAAGTACCATGGGGTTTGGGATACACATAATTATAAAGATTTGTATGGGGCCAAGCCAACTATCCACCTCTCTTATCTAATCTAAAACAAGTTTTTGAATGAGGGCTTCCGCCCTCCCTCGTTGGGCGGAAGAATTAATACAGTAAAGATGAGTGTACTGCCCAAGTTGTTGTATATCTTTCAGTGCCTTCTGTTTGTTTGTTTTTTTTTGTTTTGTTTTTTAACAAAATCTTTCTTATTCAAATTAAACAATCAGATATCGACCTTTCTTTGGAACAAAAAACATCAAGAATTAAAAGCAGTATACTACAGAGACCTCATACAAAAGCAGGGATGGCACTTCCAAATTTCTTGTATTACTATTGGTCAGCCAACATAAGATCATTGCTGTTCTGGTTAAGGAATGACATCACTGCCCCTGCCAGGACAACTCTGGAGGGGGCTTCAGTTGGATCCACCTCTTTAACAGCTTAATTATGCTCTAAAATTCCATTCATACAGCCAATCTCTAGCTTGACTTCTAACCCAGTTGTTATACATTGAGTTCAAGTTTGGAATCAGATCAGACAATAGTTTTTCCTTAAAGATTTATCACAGGCTGCACCTATTGCTAAAAATTACATGTTTGCTCCATCAATGATGGATGCTGCTTTTGAGATTTGGGCTAGAAAGGCTGTGGTCTCAATGTCTGAACTTTATATTAATGGAAGTTTGGCATCCTTCAAACAGATGGTACAGAAATTTGACATTCCCACATCAGATTTCTATAGGTATTGCAACTTCAGAACTTTGTGGCATTGAATTCTAATTGTTTCCCATCATGCCCTCCAATCTCTATATTAGACTCAATTATTGAATGCAAATCAGTCCGAAAACTGACTATAAGCAGGATGTATGAATTATGGATCTATGGATCTCAGCATGTATGACTCCTCATAATTGGGAGGTAGATTTAGACGAAATAATCTCAGATGAAATCTGGTACAAAATAAAACAGGGAACTTTTTCATCCATTTGCCTTAGACATGCTGTAATACAATTTAAAATTGTACACCATTTGCATTGGTTTAAAGTCAGACTTTCTAAGATTAAAGCTAATATAGATCCCACACGTGATATATACAGGCAACACTATTGCATATGTTTTGGATGTATCCAAGACTTTGCACGTTCTGGACTAATTTTTTGAGACCTTCTCTGAGCTATTTGGAGAGGTAGTGGACTCATCCCCACTTATTGCATAAGGTGTGGCCCCGGAAAAGTTTTACTTTAAGTTTTACTAAAAGTAAAGTTAAAATATTGGCCTTCTCTTCTCTTCTGGCTAGAAGACTGATACTGATAAATGGAAAGACCCTTCTCCACCATCATTTAGACATTTACATTTACATTTACATTTAGTCATTTAGCAGACGCTTTTATCCAAAGCGACTTACAAGTGAGGAAAACAAACAAGCGATTCTTCATGAATTGGCAAATAACACAGGAAGTGCTCACAATACAAGTTTCATACATTGCTCAGTATAGCTAGAGTAGGAAGGGAAAAGGGAAGTAAAGGGTTTTTTTTTTTTTTTTTTTTTTAATGAGGGGATCAAGTGTTCACGGAAGAGGTGAGTTTTCAGCTGTCTCTTGAATATTGCCAGGGATTCTGCGTTCCTGATGAAAGTAGGGAGATCATTCCACCAGTAGGGAGCAGTGAAGGAGAATGTTCTGGAGAGTGATTTTGTGACACTGGATAAGGGAAGTCATGTATCATCTTAAGTTGGAGAAAATTATGTATACAATCAGAATATTACTCATACTTCATATTGTTTATTATCATTATATTTTTTTTTTTATTTTTTAATGATGTCTGATAATGTATAGTAGGCCTATTCTTATGTCTATGTCTTGTCTGTTGATGGGGGAGAATGGGGAGTTTAGTTTTGAATATTCTTGTTCTTTTTGTATAATTTGAAAACAAATAATAAAAAACCCATAAAAAAAACAGAAGGGCGGGCAAACGACATTAAGAGAGGCAGGGAGGATGAACACTGATACCAGTCTAAGGTGACAACAGACTTGAGGACAGCTTGGGAGGCAGCACCAGGCGGGATGCTGGTGGGAAGAATCAGACAAGAACACAAGGAACCTGAGGCTTGATGCTTGATCTCTCTGAAGTAGCTCCAGTCTTGGTTGCAAGGCAGTGGGAATCAGTGACCAGGGAAACTCAGAGCACCGGGCAGGGCAGGAACCAACACATGACACACACACAAGACTCAAAAGACAAGACAACAAGAGAGAACAGAAACAGAACTGACAACTGTGAAAAAAAAATTGACTAAATAATTACAGGAGCTAGCAAAGAGAAAAGTTAAAATAAAAATTCTAGAAATAACGGCAACGTAAAACAAAAAGGAAAATAAAACAAAAAAAGAATAAAACAAGACAAGACTGCAATCTTACAGAGAACTAGAAAGAAAATAAATAATAGTTTAGTTAGCAATCAAATAAAAAAAAATACAAAACAAAAATAAGGCTTGGAAGAACTAGAACATAATAAAAACTAGAACTAGACTAGAGTAAAACAAAGAAAGGAACAAAGAAAATAACGTCTTAGGTTACATATGTAACCATAGTTCCCTGAGAGAGAACGAGATGCTGTGTCGAGAATAGACCCGGTGGAAATGCTCTGCGTGATTGTGTCGTAAAGCACTTGTGAAATCAGTCCAATAGCATAACGGAGGGTGGGTGACGTCATGACCAGGAAGCTATAAAGCACACCCAGACCAAACAATGTCAGCTTCTGATAGGCAGAAGCAAGACGATCACAGGCATGCCGGAAGTATGTTACATAACAGTACATTAACATGAGACTTTCCCTTTCAAGGGAACTCGTGCTGTGTCAAGAATTGAATGTGGGAATGTTTATACCCATATCGCCGTACCAACCAGTGCCTGTCTTGTGTGAAATCAGGCGAGCACATCTAAGACAAAGCCACTGGGACCTAGGGGTGAAGCCCAAATCTAGGTTACCTGACAAATGTGTTCGGAAAGGATCAGCCCACCGTATAACAACCTCTTGTAGGGGTACCCCTATGAAATGGCTTACATACTCCTCTTGATCTGACACACCACAAAGGAAACACAAATGGGTTTCTCCTCAAAGACACCACCCAAAGGTGCGTGGTAAGTTGCTAAGCTGCCACGTAAACCTTTTGAGTGGAGGGGGATAACCTTGCAGAGAATTGGATCGGCGGAAATTCTGTAAACTGTACCAACCAGGCAATAACTGGATCTAGCTGATGATTTCCACCAGTTTCCTTGTGCAGGGAGCTCTGGAGTGTGGGTATGAGGTCAATGAGTCTATGAGGTGGGCCACCTCAGACCAAACCTACACTTCCATAACTCTGCTGTCCAGAAGTCCTGGAAGTAGAGCGATCAGGGAAACGATCAGCTGTGTCTGCAGCTCCAAATGAGCTCCAAAATCTCAGGGTGGAGTTTTCATTTCCCAGGCCTCAGCTCCTGCCTTGACTGGATGTCTACTCCCTGAATTTGGTGCCCAGGGATGTAGAGCTGGAAATCACGCAAATGCCAGGAGAGATGATGACCAGCAGGCCAAAAGGTATCGGCAGCTGCCATCAGACCAAACAGTTTGAGCTGTTTGACAGTGAATGACTGGTCTAGTTGTTTTGTTCACGGCTGAGAGGATCGAACCGATACGAGCAGGAGATAGATGTGCCTGCATTGTCGTCTAATCCCACACCACACCTGAAAAAGTGGTTCTTTGATATGGAGAAAGCACACTTTTTGTTTCGCTCAGCCTTAACCCACTATACTTTCATGTGGGTAAGGATGACCTCTTGATGCTGATCCGCCACATGCTCCACATTGAGCCTGAAATACGGGGTGACAAGACTAGGCTGAAAGGAAGAAACCAAACTGGTATACTTTGTCCCCAAAAGCAACCTGAAGAACTTCCTGACTTGAGAAAGGATCTGATTTTGTCCCGATTCACTTCAGCTTAATGATCTAAAACGGGACTCGACCCCCATTTTTTTGTAATGATAAAATACTGGCTATAAAAGCTCTCTGTTGGGAGGAATAACACAGTTTAATAGTCCCCTTTCCCAAGTTTATCTCCTGTTGCATAACCAAAGCCTGCACATGATCTACCACTGAGGATAGGATCCCCAAGTGCAGGACCCATTCAGATAAATTGGCAGTGTTCCACACTGTAAAACAATTAACCCTTTCGCACGTAAGTTTAAAATATTCTGGCTGAGCCCCCAGCGTGAGTTTTTCAAGGCGACCGTTATTTAGAACTTGTCACTTTATTGTTTCCATGGTGACGCTTCATTGCTTGTCACGTGACAGAAGGTAGCCACATAGCGCTGTATAACTGATGATCTGCTTTTATTTCATTTTTCTTTTTTTATTCAAAATATTAACAAATTTTATGACTATAGCATGAAATATCTGATATTCCGATTGTCAAATATATGCAAGTGGATGTGTTTTGCTGTTTAAACACTTTTATAATGATCGCGTTAGTTGAGCTATACGCGTGATGGGCGCCGCCATGTTAGTTTGCCCCACAGTACAGAGAATCGCGTCTGTTGGTTTTAAAACACGTGAATTCATCCACTTATCCCGAAATACATGAATGTAAGTGAGCCGGTGAACTGAGAGAAGAACAGAGTAAACTTTAAAGTTACTTACACAATGTGTATCTGATATGAATAAAACGTGTCGTCTAAGACACACTTAATCATACATTCACATTCAAAATATGAAAACGTGTTTTACACTATAAAAATGATTGTTGCAAATGCTCCAGAACATTCTCCTTCACTGCTCCCTGCTGGTGGAAAGATCTCCCTACTTTCATCAGGAACGCAGAATCCCTGGCAATATTCAAGAGACAGCTGAAAACTCGTCTCTTCCGTGAACACTTGATCCCCTCATAAAAAAAAAAAAAAAAAAACCCTTTCCTTTCCTTCCCTTTTCCCTTCCTACTCTAGCTTATGGTACTGAGCAATGTATGAAACTTGTATTGTGAGCACTTCCTGTGTTATTTGCCAATTCATGAACAATCGCTTGTTTGTTTTCCTCACTTGTAAGTCGCTTTGGATAAAAGCGTCTGCTAAATGACTAAATGTAAATGTAAATGTAATTAGGTCTCTCAACTTAACACAAATATCCAAGTTGTCACTTAACACAATTCAAGTTAAACTAAGGTATATATAAAGAAACTTAAGATATTACAAATAAACATGCTATGAGGCAGATATAATATGTAGAGGCATAATGGTTGTTGTGAAAATGAACTCTAGGATGTAATGAACCCTACATTTGAAAGAAACTTATTAATTAAATGTCCAAATTACGCCGTAAATGACGGCGTCAATTCTGTCTGACAAAAGACGCCGTAAATGACGGCGTTTTGTATAATATTATAATCAGCCCCTCCCTTTTCTTCTCAGTTCAGCCCATTGGTGGAAAGACCCATGTTGTAGGGTGTCGATCTAAATAGCGATCCGTCTTTGTGGGTCCTGTTTTTCTGATGTCATTGTTTGGACTTTTATCGTATCATATTTTTATTTCTTCATTGGGCACATGTATCCCTTTACTCTTTATCGTATGTGTAGGCTACCCTATCTCTATCGACTTTTGTTTAACTTAAATAGCCTCCAATCACCTAAATTCTTCTGTGGAGTTGTGGACTGCATGCTCGTGTCTTTTGTTTGGTTCGTTTCGCTCTGACTGCGGTTCGACTCCTAGGTCCGATCGTACTCTTTTCTCTTCGGGCTCGTTTCTTTTGTATTAGTCTGTTGTATGATGTATGTCTTTTACATTTTGGAAAACTGCCCGGTAGCTGACAACTGATTGAATAACAGGCGGCACTATATTACGGAAATGGTAGCTGCTATAAGGCTTTAATGCGCGTTTCAACCTTAACTGTTTGAAGCCCGCTTAGTAGCCTAGCCTACAATGGTGTCCGTTTGTATTGTTGATTATAATAATTTAAAGATTATCCTAACACGCTATTGTCCATCTCGCTTTTTAAGATCATAACACTCTGGACTTTTTAGTTGTTCCTAGGATAACGAAAGGAGATGGAGCCGGTAGAGTGCAGGTCTCAGACACACTTAATCATACATTCACATTCAAAATATGAAAACGTGTTTTACACTATAAAAATGATTGTTGCAAATGCTCCAGAACATTCTCCTTCACTGCTCCCTGCTGGTGGAAAGATCTCCCTACTTTCATCAGGAACGCAGAATCCCTGGCAATATTCAAGAGACAGCTGAAAACTCGTCTCTTCCGTGAACACTTGATCCCCTCATAAAAAAAAAAAAAAAAAAAAAACCCTTTCCTTTCCTTCCCTTTTCCCTTCCTACTCTAGCTTATGGTACTGAGCAATGTATGAAACTTGTATTGTGAGCACTTCCTGTGTTATTTGCCAATTCATGAACAATCGCTTGTTTGTTTTCCTCACTTGTAAGTCGCTTTGGATAAAAGCGTCTGCTAAATGACTAAATGTAAATGTAAATGTAAATGTAATTAGGTCTCTCAACTTAACACAAATATCCAAGTTGTCACTTAACACAATTCAAGTTAAACTAAGGTATATATAAAGAAACTTAAGATATTACAAATAAACATGCTATGAGGCAGATATAATATGTAGAGGCATAATGGTTGTTGTGAAAATGAACTCTAGGATGTAATGAACCCTACATTTGAAAGAAACTTATTAATTAAATGTCCAAATTACGCCGTAAATGACGGCGTCAATTCTGTCTGACAAAAGACGCCGTAAATGACGGCGTTAATTCTGTCTTACAAAAGACGCCGTAAATGACGGCGTTTTGTATAATATTATAATCAGCCCCTCCCTTTTCTTCTCAGTTCAGCCCATTGGTGGAAAGACCCATGTTGTAGGGTGTCGATCTAAATAGCGATCCGTCTTTGTGGGTCCTGTTTTTCTGATGTCATTGTTTGGACTTTTATCGTATCATATTTTTATTTCTTCATTGGGCACATGTATCCCCTTTTCTCTTTATCGTATGTGTAGGCTACCCTATCTCTATCGACTTTTGTTTAACTTATATAGCCTCCCATCACCTAAATTCTTCTGTGGAGTTGTGGACTGCATGCATGTGTCTTTTGTTTGGTTCGTTTCGCTCTGACTGCGGTTCGACTCCTAGGTCCGATCGTACTCTTTTCTCTTCGGGCTCGTTTCTTTTGTATTAGTCTGTTGTATGATGTATGTCTTTTACATTTTGGAAAACTGCCCGGTAGCTGACAACTGATTGAATAACAGGCGGCACTATATTACGGAAATGGTAGCTGCTATAAGGCTTTAATGCGCGTTTCAACCTTAACTGTTTGAAGCCCGCTTAGTAGCCTAGCCTACAATGGTGTCCGTTTGTATTGTTGATTATAATAATTTAAAGATTATCCTAACACGCTATTGTCCATCTCGCTTTTTAAGATCATAACACTCTGGACTTTTTAGTTGTTCCTAGGATAACGAAAGGAGATGGAGCCGGTAGAGTGCAGGTCTCAGACACACTTAATCATACATTCACATTCAAAATATGAAAACGTGTTTTACACTATAAAAATGATTGTTGCAAATGCTCCAGAACATTCTCCTTCACTGCTCCCTGCTGGTGGAAAGATCTCCCTACTTTCATCAGGAACGCAGAATCCCTGGCAATATTCAAGAGACAGCTGAAAACTCGTCTCTTCCGTGAACACTTGATCCCCTCATAAAAAAAAAAAAAAAAACCCTTTCCTTTCCTTCCCTTTTCCCTTCCTACTCTAGCTTATGGTACTGAGCAATGTATGAAACTTGTATTGTGAGCACTTCCTGTGTTATTTGCCAATTCATGAACAATCGCTTGTTTGTTTTCCTCACTTGTAAGTCGCTTTGGATAAAAGCGTCTGCTAAATGACTAAATGTAAATGTAAATGTAATTAGGTCTCTCAACTTAACACAAATATCCAAGTTGTCACTTAACACAATTCAAGTTAAACTAAGGTATATATAAAGAAACTTAAGATATTACAAATAAACATGCTATGAGGCAGATATAATATGTAGAGGCATAATGGTTGTTGTGAAAATGAACTCTAGGATGTAATGAACCCTACATTTGAAAGAAACTTATTAATTAAATGTCCAAATTACGCCGTAAATGACGGCGTCAATTCTGTCTGACAAAAGACGCCGTAAATGACGGCGTTTTGTATAATATTATAATCAGCCCCTCCCTTTTCTTCTCAGTTCAGCCCATTGGTGGAAAGACCCATGTTGTAGGGTGTCGATCTAAATAGCGATCCGTCTTTGTGGGTCCTGTTTTTCTGATGTCATTGTTTGGACTTTTATCGTATCATATTTTTATTTCTTCATTGGGCACATGTATCCCCTTTACTCTTTATCGTATGTGTAGGCTACCCTATCTCTATTGACTTTTGTTTAAATTATATAGCCTTCCATCACCTAAATTCTTCTGTGGAGTTGTGGACTGCATGCACGTGTCTTTTGTTTGGTTCGTTTCGCTCTGACTTCGGTTCGACTCCTAGGTCCGATCGTACTCTTTTCTCTTCGGGCTCGTTTCTTTTGTATTAGTCTGTTGTATGATGTATGTCTTTTACATTTTGGAAAACTGCCCGGTAGCTGACAACTGATTGAATAACAGGCGGCACTATATTACGGAAATGGTAGCTGCTATAAGGCTTTAATGCGCGTTTCAACCTTAACTGTTTGAAGCCCGCTTAGTAGCCTAGCCTACAATGGTGTCCGTTTGTATTGTTGATTATAATAATTTAAAGATTATCCTAACACGCTATTGTCCATGTCCATCTCGCTTTTTAAGATCATAACACTCTGGACTTTTTAGTTGTTCCTAGGATAACGAAAGGAGATGGAGCCGGTAGAGTGCAGGTCTCAGACACACTTAATCATACATTCACATTCAAAATATGAAAACGTGTTTTACACTATAAAAATGATTGTTGCAAATGCTCCAGAACATTCTCCTTCACTGCTCCCTGCTGGTGGAAAGATCTCCCTACTTTCATCAGGAACGCAGAATCCCTGGCAATATTCAAGAGACAGCTGAAAACTCGTCTCTTCCGTGAACACTTGATCCCCTCATAAAAAAAAAAAAAAAAAACCCTTTCCTTTCCTTCCCTTTTCCCTTCCTACTCTAGCTTATGGTACTGAGCAATGTATGAAACTTGTATTGTGAGCACTTCCTGTGTTATTTGCCAATTCATGAACAATCGCTTGTTTGTTTTCCTCACTTGTAAGTCGCTTTGGATAAAAGCGTCTGCTAAATGACTAAATGTAAATGTAAATGTAAATGTAATTAGGTCTCTCAACTTAACACAAATATCCAAGTTGTCACTTAACACAATTCAAGTTAAACTAAGGTATATATAAAGAAACTTAAGATATTACAAATAAACATGCTATGAGGCAGATATAATATGTAGAGGCATAATGGTTGTTGTGAAAATGAACTCTAGGATGTAATGAACCCTACATTTGAAAGAAACTTATTAATTAAATGTCCAAATTACGCCGTAAATGACGGCGTCAATTCTGTCTGACAAAAGACGCCGTAAATGACGGCGTTAATTCTGTCTGACAAAAGACGCCGTAAATGACGGCGTTTTGTATAATATTATAATCAGCCCCTCCCTTTTCTTCTCAGTTCAGCCCATTGGTGGAAAGACCCATGTTGTAGGGTGTCGATCTAAATAGCGATCCGTCTTTGTGGGTCCTGTTTTTCTGATGTCATTGTTTGGACTTTTATCGTATCATATTTTTATTTCTTCATTGGGCACATGTATCCCCTTTACTCTTTATCGTATGTGTAGGCTACCCTATCTCTATTGAGTTTTCTTTAACTTATATAGCCTCCCATCACCTAAATTCTTCTGTGGAGTTGTGGACTGCATGCACGTGTCTTTTGTTTGGTTCGTTTCGCTCTGACTGCGGTTCGACTCCTAGGTCCGATCGTACTCTTTTCTCTTCGGGCTCGTTTCTTTTGTATTAGTCTGTTGTATGATGTATGTCTTTTACATTTTGGAAAACTGCCCGGTAGCTGACAACTGATTGAATAACAGGCGGCACTATATTACGGAAATGGTAGCTGCTATAAGGCTTTAATGCGCGTTTCAACCTTAACTGTTTGAAGCCCGCTTAGTAGCCTAGCCTACAATGGTGTCCGTTTGTATTGTTGATTATAATAATTTAAAGATTATCCTAACACGCTATTGTCCATCTCGCTTTTTAAGATCATAACACTCTGGACTTTTTAGTTGTTCCTAGGATAACGAAAGGAGATGGAGCCGGTAGAGTGCAGGTCTCAGACACACTTAATCATACATTCACATTCAAAATATGAAAACGTGTTTTACACTATAAAAATGATTGTTGCAAATGCTCCAGAACATTCTCCTTCACTGCTCCCTGCTGGTGGAAAGATCTCCCTACTTTCATCAGGAACGCAGAATCCCTGGCAATATTCAAGAGACAGCTGAAAACTCGTCTCTTCCGTGAACACTTGATCCCCTCATAATAAAAAAAAAAAATTAAAAAAAACCCTTTCCTTCCCTTTTCCCTTCCTACTCTAGCTTATGGTACTGAGCAATGTATGAAACTTGTATTGTGAGCACTTCCTGTGTTATTTGCCAATTCATGAACAATCGCTTGTTTGTTTTCCTCACTTGTAAGTCGCTTTGGATAAAAGCGTCTGCTAAATGACTAAATGTAAATGTAAATGTAATTAGGTCTCTCAACTTAACACAAATATCCAAGTTGTCACTTAACACAATTCAAGTTAAACTAAGGTATATATAAAGAAACTTAAGATATTACAAATAAACATGCTATGAGGCAGATATAATATGTAGAGGCATAATGGTTGTTGTGAAAATGAACTCTAGGATGTAATGAACCCTACATTTGAAAGAAACTTATTAATTAAATGTCCAAATTACGCCGTAAATGACGGCGTCAATTCTGTCTGACAAAAGACGCCGTAAATGACGGCGTTTTGTATAATATTATAATCAGCCCCTCCCTTTTCTTCTCAGTTCAGCCCATTGGTGGAAAGACCCATGTTGTAGGGTGTCGATCTAAATAGCGATCCGTCTTTGTGGGTCCTGTTTTTCTGATGTCATTGTTTGGACTTTTATCGTATCATATTTTTATTTCTTCATTGGGCACATGTATCCCCTTTACTCTTTATCGTATGTGTAGGCTACCCTATCTCTATTGACTTTTGTTTAACTTATATAGCCTCCATCACCTAAATTCTTCTGTGGAGTTGTGGACTGCATGCATGTGTCTTTTGTTTGGTTCGTTTCGCTCTGACTGCGGTTCGACTCCTAGGTCCGATCGTACTCTTTTCTCTTCGGGCTCGTTTCTTTTGTATTAGTCTGTTGTATGATGTATGTCTTTTACATTTTGGAAAACTGCCCGGTAGCTGACAACTGATTGAATAACAGGCGGCACTATATTACGGAAATGGTAGCTGCTATAAGGCTTTAATGCGCGTTTCAACCTTAACTGTTTGAAGCCCGCTTAGTAGCCTAGCCTACAATGGTGTCCGTTTGTATTGTTGATTATAATAATTTAAAGATTATCCTAACACGCTATTGTCCATCTCGCTTTTTAAGATCATAACACTCTGGACTTTTTAGTTGTTCCTAGGATAACGAAAGGAGATGGAGCCGGTAGAGTGCAGGTCTCAGACACACTTAATCATACATTCACATTCAAAATATGAAAACGTGTTTTACACTATAAAAATGATTGTTGCAAATGCTCCAGAACATTCTCCTTCACTGCTCCCTGCTGGTGGAAAGATCTCCCTACTTTCATCAGGAACGCAGAATCCCTGGCAATATTCAAGAGACAGCTGAAAACTCGTCTCTTCCGTGAACACTTGATCCCCTCATAATAAATAAAAAAAATTAAAAAAAACCCTTTCCTTCCCTTTTCCCTTCCTACTCTAGCTTATGGTACTGAGCAATGTATGAAACTTGTATTGTGAGCACTTCCTGTGTTATTTGCCAATTCATGAACAATCGCTTGTTTGTTTTCCTCACTTGTAAGTCGCTTTGGATAAAAGCGTCTGCTAAATGACTAAATGTAAATGTAAATGTAATTAGGTCTCTCAACTTAACACAAATATCCAAGTTGTCACTTAACACAATTCAAGTTAAACTAAGGTATATATAAAGAAACTTAAGATATTACAAATAAACATGCTATGAGGCAGATATAATATGTAGAGGCATAATGGTTGTTGTGAAAATGAACTCTAGGATGTAATGAACCCTACATTTGAAAGAAACTTATTAATTAAATGTCCAAATTACGCCGTAAATGACGGCGTCAATTCTGTCTGACAAAAGACGCCGTAAATGACGGCGTTAATTCTGTCTGACAAAAGACGCCGTAAATGACGGCGTTTTGTATAATATTATAATCAGCCCCTCCCTTTTCTTCTCAGTTCAGCCCATTGGTGGAAAGACCCATGTTGTAGGGTGTCGATCTAAATAGCGATCCGTCTTTGTGGGTCCTGTTTTTCTGATGTCATTGTTTGGACTTTTATCGTATCATATTTTTATTTCTTCATTGGGCACATGTATCCCCTTTACTCTTTATCGTATGTGTAGGCTACCCTATCTCTATTGAGTTTTGTTTAACTTATATAGCCTCCCATCACCTAAATTCTTCTGTGGAGTTGTGGACTGCATGCTCGTGTCTTTTGTTTGGTTCGTTTCGCTCTGACTGCGGTTCGACTCCTAGGTCCGATCGTACTCTTTTCTCTTCGGGCTCGTTTCTTTTGTATTAGTCTGTTGTATGATGTATGTCTTTTACATTTTGGAAAACTGCCCGGTAGCTGACAACTGATTGAATAACAGGCGGCACTATATTACGGAAATGGTAGCTGCTATAAGGCTTTAATGCGCGTTTCAACCTTAACTGTTTGAAGCCCGCTTAGTAGCCTAGCCTACAATGGTGTCCGTTTGTATTGTTGATTATAATAATTTAAAGATTATCCTAACACGCTATTGTCCATCTCGCTTTTTAAGATCATAACACTCTGGACTTTTTAGTTGTTCCTAGGATAACGAAAGGAGATGGAGCCGGTAGAGTGCAGGTCTCAGACACACTTAATCATACATTCACATTCAAAATATGAAAACGTGTTTTACACTATAAAAATGATTGTTGCAAATGCTCCAGAACATTCTCCTTCACTGCTCCCTGCTGGTGGAAAGATCTCCCTACTTTCATCAGGAACGCAGAATCCCTGGCAATATTCAAGAGACAGCTGAAAACTCGTCTCTTCCGTGAACACTTGATCCCCTCATAAAAAAAAAAAAAAAAAAAAACCCTTCCTTTCCTTCCCTTTTCCCTTCCTACTCTAGCTTATGGTACTGAGCAATGTATGAAACTTGTATTGTGAGCACTTCCTGTGTTATTTGCCAATTCATGAACAATCGCTTGTTTGTTTTCCTCACTTGTAAGTCGCTTTGGATAAAAGCGTCTGCTAAATGACTAAATGTAAATGTAAATGTAATTAGGTCTCTCAACTTAACACAAATATCCAAGTTGTCACTTAACACAATTCAAGTTAAACTAAGGTATATATAAAGAAACTTAAGATATTACAAATAAACATGCTATGAGGCAGATATAATATGTAGAGGCATAATGGTTGTTGTGAAAATGAACTCTAGGATGTAATGAACCCTACATTTGAAAGAAACTTATTAATTAAATGTCCAAATTACGCCGTAAATGACGGCGTCAATTCTGTCTGACAAAAGACTAAATGACGGCGTTAATTCTGTCTGACAAAAACGCCGTAAATGACGGCGTTTTGTATAATATTATAATCAGCCCCTCCCTTTTCTTCTCAGTTCAGCCCATTGGTGGAAAGACCCATGTTGTAGGGTGTCGATCTAAATAGCGATCCGTCTTTGTGGGTCCTGTTTTTCTGATGTCATTGTTTGGACTTTTATCGTATCATATTTTTATTTCTTCATTGGGCACATGTATCCCTTTACTCTTTATCGTATGTGTAGGCTACCCTATCTCTATTGACTTTTCTTTAACTTATATAGCCTCCCATCACCTAAATTCTTCTGTGGAGTTGTGGACTGCATGCACGTGTCTTTTGTTTGGTTCGTTTCGCTCTGACTGCGGTTCGACTCCTAGGTCCGATCGTACTCTTTTCTCTTCGGGCTCGTTTCTTTTGTATTAGTCTGTTGTATGATGTATGTCTTTTACATTTTGGAAAACTGCCCGGTAGCTGACAACTGATTGAATAACAGGCGGCACTATATTACGGAAATGGTAGCTGCTATAAGGCTTTAATGCGCGTTTCAACCTTAACTGTTTGAAGCCCGCTTAGTAGCCTAGCCTACAATGGTGTCCGTTTGTATTGTTGATTATAATAATTTAAAGATTATCCTAACACGCTATTGTCCATCTCGCTTTTTAAGATCATAACACTCTGGACTTTTTAGTTGTTCCTAGGATAACGAAAGGAGATGGAGCCGGTAGAGTGCAGGTCTCAGACACACTTAATCATACATTCACATTCAAAATATGAAAACGTGTTTTACACTATAAAAATGATTGTTGCAAATGCTCCAGAACATTCTCCTTCACTGCTCCCTGCTGGTGGAAAGATCTCCCTACTTTCATCAGGAACGCAGAATCCCTGGCAATATTCAAGAGACAGCTGAAAACTCGTCTCTTCCGTGAACACTTGATCCCCTCATAAAAAATAAAAAAAAAAAAAAAACCCTTTCCTTTCCCTTTTCCCTTCCTACTCTAGCTTATGGTACTGAGCAATGTATGAAACTTGTATTGTGAGCACTTCCTGTGTTATTTGCCAATTCATGAACAATCGCTTGTTTGTTTTCCTCACTTGTAAGTCGCTTTGGATAAAAGCGTCTGCTAAATGACTAAATGTAAATGTAAATGTAATTAGGTCTCTCAACTTAACACAAATATCCAAGTTGTCACTTAACACAATTCAAGTTAAACTAAGGTATATATAAAGAAACTTAAGATATTACAAATAAACATGCTATGAGGCAGATATAATATGTAGAGGCATAATGGTTGTTGTGAAAATGAACTCTAGGATGTAATGAACCCTACATTTGAAAGAAACTTATTAATTAAATGTCCAAATTACGCCGTAAATGACGGCGTCAATTCTGTCTGACAAAAGACGCCGTAAATGACGGCGTTAATTCTGTCTGACAAAAGACGCCGTAAATGACGGCGTTTTGTATAATATTATAATCAGCCCCTCCCTTTTCTTCTCAGTTCAGCCCATTGGTGGAAAGACCCATGTTGTAGGGTGTCGATCTAAATAGCGATCCGTCTTTGTGGGTCCTGTTTTTCTGATGTCATTGTTTGGACTTTTATCGTATCATATTTTTATTTCTTCATTGGGCACATGTATCCCCTTTTCTCTTTATCGTATGTGTAGGCTACCCTATCTCTATTGACTTTTCTTTAACTTATATAGCCTCCATCACCTAAATTCTTCTGTGGAGTTGTGGACTGCATGCTCGTGTCTTTTGTTTGGTTCGTTTCGCTCTGACTGCGGTTCGACTCCTAGGTCCGATCGTACTCTTTTCTCTTCGGGCTCGTTTCTTTTGTATTAGTCTGTTGTATGATGTATGTCTTTTACATTTTGGAAAACTGCCCGGTAGCTGACAACTGATTGAATAACAGGCGGCACTATATTACGGAAATGGTAGCTGCTATAAGGCTTTAATGCGCGTTTCAACCTTAACTGTTTGAAGCCCGCTTAGTAGCCTAGCCTACAATGGTGTCCGTTTGTATTGTTGATTATAATAATTTAAAGATTATCCTAACACGCTATTGTCCATCTCGCTTTTTAAGATCATAACACTCTGGACTTTTTAGTTGTTCCTAGGATAACGAAAGGAGATGGAGCCGGTAGAGTGCAGGTCTCAGACACACTTAATCATACATTCACATTCAAAATATGAAAACGTGTTTTACACTATAAAAATGATTGTTGCAAATGCTCCAGAACATTCTCCTTCACTGCTCCCTGCTGGTGGAAAGATCTCCCTACTTTCATCAGGAACGCAGAATCCCTGGCAATATTCAAGAGACAGCTGAAAACTCGTCTCTTCCGTGAACACTTGATCCCCTCATAAAAAAAAAAAAAAAAAAACCCTTTCCTTTCCTTCCCTTTTCCCTTCCTACTCTAGCTTATGGTACTGAGCAATGTATGAAACTTGTATTGTGAGCACTTCCTGTGTTATTTGCCAATTCATGAACAATCGCTTGTTTGTTTTCCTCACTTGTAAGTCGCTTTGGATAAAAGCGTCTGCTAAATGACTAAATGTAAATGTAAATGTAATTAGGTCTCTCAACTTAACACAAATATCCAAGTTGTCACTTAACACAATTCAAGTTAAACTAAGGTATATATAAAGAAACTTAAGATATTACAAATAAACATGCTATGAGGCAGATATAATATGTAGAGGCATAATGGTTGTTGTGAAAATGAACTCTAGGATGTAATGAACCCTACATTTGAAAGAAACTTATTAATTAAATGTCCAAATTACGCCGTAAATGACGGCGTCAATTCTGTCTGACAAAAGACGCCGTAAATGACGGCGTTTTGTATAATATTATAATCAGCCCCTCCCTTTTCTTCTCAGTTCAGCCCATTGGTGGAAAGACCCATGTTGTAGGGTGTCGATCTAAATAGCGATCCGTCTTTGTGGGTCCTGTTTTTCTGATGTCATTGTTTGGACTTTTATCGTATCATATTTTTATTTCTTCATTGGGCACATGTATCCCCTTTACTCTTTATCGTATGTGTAGGCTACCCTATCTCTATTGACTTTTGTTTAACTTATATAGCCTCCATCACCTAAATTCTTCTGTGGAGTTGTGGACTGCATGCACGTGTCTTTTGTTTGGTTCGTTTCGCTCTGACTGCGGTTCGACTCCTAGGTCCGATCGTACTCTTTTCTCTTCGGGCTCGTTTCTTTTGTATTAGTCTGTTGTATGATGTATGTCTTTTACATTTTGGAAAACTGCCCGGTAGCTGACAACTGATTGAATAACAGGCGGCACTATATTACGGAAATGGTAGCTGCTATAAGGCTTTAATGCGCGTTTCAACCTTAACTGTTTGAAGCCCGCTTAGTAGCCTAGCCTACAATGGTGTCCGTTTGTATTGTTGATTATAATAATTTAAAGATTATCCTAACACGCTATTGTCCATCTCGCTTTTTAAGATCATAACACTCTGGACTTTTTAGTTGTTCCTAGGATAACGAAAGGAGATGGAGCGGTAGAGTGCAGGTCTCAGACACACTTAATCATACATTCACATTCAAAATATGAAAACGTGTTTTACACTATAAAAATGATTGTTGCAAATGCTCCAGAACATTCTCCTTCACTGCTCCCTGCTGGTGGAAAGATCTCCCTACTTTCATCAGGAACGCAGAATCCCTGGCAATATTCAAGAGACAGCTGAAAACTCGTCTCTTCCGTGAACACTTGATCCCCTCATAATAAATAAAAAAAAAAAAAAAACCCTTTCCTTTCCTTCCCTTTCCCTTCCTACTCTAGCTTATGGTACTGAGCAATGTATGAAACTTGTATTGTGAGCACTTCCTGTGTTATTTGCCAATTCATGAACAATCGCTTGTTTGTTTTCCTCACTTGTAAGTCGCTTTGGATAAAAGCGTCTGCTAAATGACTAAATGTAAATGTAAATGTAAATGTAATTAGGTCTCTCAACTTAACACAAATATCCAAGTTGTCACTTAACACAATTCAAGTTAAACTAAGGTATATATAAAGAAACTTAAGATATTACAAATAAACATGCTATGAGGCAGATATAATATGTAGAGGCATAATGGTTGTTGTGAAAATGAACTCTAGGATGTAATGAACCCTACATTTGAAAGAAACTTATTAATTAAATGTCCAAATTACGCCGTAAATGACGGCGTCAATTCTGTCTGACAAAAGACGCCGTAAATGACGGCGTTAATTCTGTCTGACAAAAGACGCCGTAAATGACGGCGTTTTGTATAATATTATAATCAGCCCCTCCCTTTTCTTCTCAGTTCAGCCCATTGGTGGAAAGACCCATGTTGTAGGGTGTCGATCTAAATAGCGATCCGTCTTTGTGGGTCCTGTTTTTCTGATGTCATTGTTTGGACTTTTATCGTATCATATTTTTATTTCTTCATTGGGCACATGTATCCCCTTTACTCTTTATCGTATGTGTAGGCTACCCTATCTCTATCGACTTTTGTTTAACTTATATAGCCTCCCATCACCTAAATTCTTCTGTGGAGTTGTGGACTGCATGCACGTGTCTTTTGTTTGGTTCGTTTCGCTCTGACTGCGGTTCGACTCCTAGGTCCGATCGTACTCTTTTCTCTTCGGGCTCGTTTCTTTTGTATTAGTCTGTTGTATGATGTATGTCTTTTACATTTTGGAAAACTGCCCGGTAGCTGACAACTGATTGAATAACAGGCGGCACTATATTACGGAAATGGTAGCTGCTATAAGGCTTTAATGCGCGTTTCAACCTTAACTGTTTGAAGCCCGCTTAGTAGCCTAGCCTACAATGGTGTCCGTTTGTATTGTTGATTATAATAATTTAAAGATTATCCTAACACGCTATTGTCCATCTCGCTTTTTAAGATCATAACACTCTGGACTTTTTAGTTGTTCCTAGGATAACGAAAGGAGATGGAGCCGGTAGAGTGCAGGTCTCAGACACACTTAATCATACATTCACATTCAAAATATGAAAACGTGTTTTACACTATAAAAATGATTGTTGCAAATGCTCCAGAACATTCTCCTTCACTGCTCCCTGCTGGTGGAAAGATCTCCCTACTTTCATCAGGAACGCAGAATCCCTGGCAATATTCAAGAGACAGCTGAAAACTCGTCTCTTCCGTGAACACTTGATCCCCTCATAATAAATAAAAAAAATAAAAAAAAACCCTTTCCTTTCCTTCCCTTTTCCCTTCCTACTCTAGCTTATGGTACTGAGCAATGTATGAAACTTGTATTGTGAGCACTTCCTGTGTTATTTGCCAATTCATGAACAATCGCTTGTTTGTTTTCCTCACTTGTAAGTCGCTTTGGATAAAAGCGTCTGCTAAATGACTAAATGTAAATGTAAATGTAAATGTAATTAGGTCTCTCAACTTAACACAAATATCCAAGTTGTCACTTAACACAATTCAAGTTAAACTAAGGTATATATAAAGAAACTTAAGATATTACAAATAAACATGCTATGAGGCAGATATAATATGTAGAGGCATAATGGTTGTTGTGAAAATGAACTCTAGGATGTAATGAACCCTACATTTGAAAGAAACTTATTAATTAAATGTCCAAATTACGCCGTAAATGACGGCGTCAATTCTGTCTGACAAAAGACGCCGTAAATGACGGCGTTAATTCTGTCTGACAAAAGACGCCGTAAATGACGGCGTTTTGTATAATATTATAATCAGCCCCTCCCTTTTCTTCTCAGTTCAGCCCATTGGTGGAAAGACCCATGTTGTAGGGTGTCGATCTAAATAGCGATCCGTCTTTGTGGGTCCTGTTTTTCTGATGTCATTGTTTGGACTTTTATCGTATCATATTTTTATTTCTTCATTGGGCACATGTATCCCCTTTACTCTTTATCGTATGTGTAGGCTACCCTATCTCTATTGACTTTTCTTTAACTTATATAGCCTCCCATCACTTAAATTTTTCTGTGGAGTTGTGGACTGCATGCTCGTGTCTTTTGTTTGGTTCGTTTCGCTCTGACTGTTGTTCGACTCCTAGGTCCGATCGTACTCTTTTCTCTTCGGGCTCGTTTCTTTTGTATTAGTCTGTTGTATGATGTATGTCTTTTACATTTTGGAAAACTGCCCGGTAGCTGACAACTGATTGAATAACAGGCGGCACTATATTACGGAAATGGTAGCTGCTATAAGGCTTTAATGCGCGTTTCAACCTTAACTGTTTGAAGCCCGCTTAGTAGCCTAGCCTACAATGGTGTCCGTTTGTATTGTTGATTATAATAATTTAAAGATTATCCTAACACGCTATTGTCCATCTCGCTTTTTAAGATCATAACACTCTGGACTTTTTAGTTGTTCCTAGGATAACGAAAGGAGATGGAGCCGGTAGAGTGCAGGTCTCAGACACACTTAATCATACATTCACATTCAAAATATGAAAACGTGTTTTACACTATAAAAATGATTGTTGCAAATGCTCCAGAACATTCTCCTTCACTGCTCCCTGCTGGTGGAAAGATCTCCCTACTTTCATCAGGAACGCAGAATCCCTGGCAATATTCAAGAGACAGCTGAAAACTCGTCTCTTCCGTGAACACTTGATCCCCTCATAATAAATAAAAAAAAATAAAAAAAAAAACCCTTTCCTTCCCTTTTCCCTTCCTACTCTAGCTTATGGTACTGAGCAATGTATGAAACTTGTATTGTGAGCACTTCCTGTGTTATTTGCCAATTCATGAACAATCGCTTGTTTGTTTTCCTCACTTGTAAGTCGCTTTGGATAAAAGCGTCTGCTAAATGACTAAATGTAAATGTAAATGTAAATGTAATTAGGTCTCTCAACTTAACACAAATATCCAAGTTGTCACTTAACACAATTCAAGTTAAACTAAGGTATATATAAAGAAACTTAAGATATTACAAATAAACATGCTATGAGGCAGATATAATATGTAGAGGCATAATGGTTGTTGTGAAAATGAACTCTAGGATGTAATGAACCCTACATTTGAAAGAAACTTATTAATTAAATGTCCAAATTACGCCGTAAATGACGGCGTCAATTCTGTCTGACAAAAGACGCCGTAAATGACGGCGTTAATTCTGTCTGACAAAAGACGCCGTAAATGACGGCGTTTTGTATAATATTATAATCAGCCCCTCCCTTTTCTTCTCAGTTCAGCCCATTGGTGGAAAGACCCATGTTGTAGGGTGTCGATCTAAATAGCGATCCGTCTTTGTGGGTCCTGTTTTTCTGATGTCATTGTTTGGACTTTTATCGTATCATATTTTTATTTCTTCATTGGGCACATGTATCCCCTTTACTCTTTATCGTATGTGTAGGCTACCCTATCTCTATTGACTTTTCTTTAACTTATATAGCCTCCCATCACCTAAATTTTTCTGTGGAGTTGTGGACTGCATGCTCGTGTCTTTTGTTTGGTTCGTTTCGCTCTGACTGTTGTTCGACTCCTAGGTCCGATCGTACTCTTTTCTCTTCGGGCTCGTTTCTTTTGTATTAGTCTGTTGTATGATGTATGTCTTTTACATTTTGGAAAACTGCCCGGTAGCTGACAACTGATTGAATAACAGGCGGCACTATATTACGGAAATGGTAGCTGCTATAAGGCTTTAATGCGCGTTTCAACCTTAACTGTTTGAAGCCCGCTTAGTAGCCTAGCCTACAATGGTGTCCGTTTGTATTGTTGATTATAATAATTTAAAGATTATCCTAACACGCCATTGTCCATCTCCCTTTTTAAGATCATAACACTCTGGACTTTTTAGTTGTTCCTAGGATAACGAAAGGAGATGGAGCCGGTAGAGTGCAGGTCTCAGACACACTTAATCATACATTCACATTCAAAATATGAAAACGTGTTTTACACTATAAAAATGATTGTTGCAAATGCTCCAGAACATTCTCCTTCACTGCTCCCTGCTGGTGGAAAGATCTCCCTACTTTCATCAGGAACGCAGAATCCCTGGCAATATTCAAGAGACAGCTGAAAACTCGTCTCTTCCGTGAACACTTGATCCCCTCATAAAAAAAAAAAAAAAAAAAAACCCTTTCCTTTCCTTCCCTTTTCCCTTCCTACTCTAGCTTATGGTACTGAGCAATGTATGAAACTTGTATTGTGAGCACTTCCTGTGTTATTTGCCAATTCATGAACAATCGCTTGTTTGTTTTCCTCACTTGTAAGTCGCTTTGGATAAAAGCGTCTGCTAAATGACTAAATGTAAATGTAAATGTAATTAGGTCTCTCAACTTAACACAAATATCCAAGTTGTCACTTAACACAATTCAAGTTAAACTAAGGTATATATAAAGAAACTTAAGATATTACAAATAAACATGCTATGAGGCAGATATAATATGTAGAGGCATAATGGTTGTTGTGAAAATGAACTCTAGGATGTAATGAACCCTACATTTGAAAGAAACTTATTAATTAAATGTCCAAATTACGCCGTAAATGACGGCGTCAATTCTGTCTGACAAAAGACGCCGTAAATGACGGCGTTTTGTATAATATTATAATCAGCCCCTCCCTTTTCTTCTCAGTTCAGCCCATTGGTGGAAAGACCCATGTTGTAGGGTGTCGATCTAAATAGCGATCCGTCTTTGTGGGTCCTGTTTTTCTGATGTCATTGTTTGGACTTTTATCGTATCATATTTTTATTTCTTCATTGGGCACATGTATCCCCTTTACTCTTTATCGTATGTGTAGGCTACCCTATCTCTATTGACTTTTCTTTAAATTATATAGCCTTCCATCACCTACATTCTTCTGTGGAGTTGTGGACTGCATGCACGTGTCTTTTGTTTGGTTCGTTTCGCTCTGACTTCGGTTCGACTCCTAGGTCCGATCGTACTCTTTTCTCTTCGGGCTCGTTTCTTTTGTATTAGTCTGTTGTATGATGTATGTCTTTTACATTTTGGAAAACTGCCCGGTAGCTGACAACTGATTGAATAACAGGCGGCACTATATTACGGAAATGGTAGCTGCTATAAGGCTTTAATGCGCGTTTCAACCTTAACTGTTTGAAGCCCGCTTAGTAGCCTAGCCTACAATGGTGTCCGTTTGTATTGTTGATTATAATAATTTAAAGATTATCCTAACACGCTATTGTCCATCTCGCTTTTTAAGATCATAACACTCTGGACTTTTTAGTTGTTCCTAGGATAACGAAAGGAGATGGAGCCGGTAGAGTGCAGGTCTCAGACACACTTAATCATACATTCACATTCAAAATATGAAAACGTGTTTTACACTATAAAAATGATTGTTGCAAATGCTCCAGAACATTCTCCTTCACTGCTCCCTGCTGGTGGAAAGATCTCCCTACTTTCATCAGGAACGCAGAATCCCTGGCAATATTCAAGAGACAGCTGAAAACTCGTCTCTTCCGTGAACACTTGATCCCCTCATAATAAATAAAAAAAATAAAAAAAAACCCTTTCCTTTCCTTCCCTTTTCCCTTCCTACTCTAGCTTATGGTACTGAGCAATGTATGAAACTTGTATTGTGAGCACTTCCTGTGTTATTTGCCAATTCATGAACAATCGCTTGTTTGTTTTCCTCACTTGTAAGTCGCTTTGGATAAAAGCGTCTGCTAAATGACTAAATGTAAATGTAAATGTAAATGTAATTAGGTCTCTCAACTTAACACAAATATCCAAGTTGTCACTTAACACAATTCAAGTTAAACTAAGGTATATATAAAGAAACTTAAGATATTACAAATAAACATGCTATGAGGCAGATATAATATGTAGAGGCATAATGGTTGTTGTGAAAATGAACTCTAGGATGTAATGAACCCTACATTTGAAAGAAACTTATTAATTAAATGTCCAAATTACGCCGTAAATGACGGCGTCAATTCTGTCTGACAAAAGACGCCGTAAATGACGGCGTTAATTCTGTCTGACAAAAGACGCCGTAAATGACGGCGTTTTGTATAATATTATAATCAGCCCCTCCCTTTTCTTCTCAGTTCAGCCCATTGGTGGAAAGACCCATGTTGTAGGGTGTCGATCTAAATAGCGATCCGTCTTTGTGGGTCCTGTTTTTCTGATGTCATTGTTTGGACTTTTATCGTATCATATTTTTATTTCTTCATTGGGCACATGTATCCCCTTTACTCTTTATCGTATGTGTAGGCTACCCTATCTCTATCGACTTTTGTTTAACTTATATAGCCTCCCATCACCTAAATTCTTCTGTGGAGTTGTGGACTGCATGCACGTGTCTTTTGTTTGGTTCGTTTCGCTCTGACCGCGGTTCGACTCCTAGGTCCGATCGTACTCTTTTCTCTTCGGGCTCGTTTCTTTTGTATTAGTCTGTTGTATGATGTATGTCTTTTACATTTTGGAAAACTGCCCGGTAGCTGACAACTGATTGAATAACAGGCGGCACTATATTACGGAAATGGTAGCTGCTATAAGGCTTTAATGCGCGTTTCAACCTTAACTGTTTGAAGCCCGCTTAGTAGCCTAGCCTACAATGGTGTCCGTTTGTATTGTTGATTATAATAATTTAAAGATTATCCTAACACGCCATTGTCCATCTCGCTTTTTAAGATCATAACACTCTGGACTTTTTAGTTGTTCCTAGGATAACGAAAGGAGATGGAGCCGGTAGAGTGCAGGTCTCAGACACACTTAATCATACATTCACATTCAAAATATGAAAACGTGTTTTACACTATAAAAATGATTGTTGCAAATGCTCCAGAACATTCTCCTTCACTGCTCCCTGCTGGTGGAAAGATCTCCCTACTTTCATCAGGAACGCAGAATCCCTGGCAATATTCAAGAGACAGCTGAAAACTCGTCTCTTCCGTGAACACTTGATCCCCTCATAAAAAAAAAAAAAAAAAAAAACCCTTTCCTTCCCTTTTCCCTTCCTACTCTAGCTTATGGTACTGAGCAATGTATGAAACTTGTATTGTGAGCACTTCCTGTGTTATTTGCCAATTCATGAACAATCGCTTGTTTGTTTTCCTCACTTGTAAGTCGCTTTGGATAAAAGCGTCTGCTAAATGACTAAATGTAAATGTAAATGTAAATGTAATTAGGTCTCTCAACTTAACACAAATATCCAAGTTGTCACTTAACACAATTCAAGTTAAACTAAGGTATATATAAAGAAACTTAAGATATTACAAATAAACATGCTATGAGGCAGATATAATATGTAGAGGCATAATGGTTGTTGTGAAAATGAACTCTAGGATGTAATGAACCCTACATTTGAAAGAAACTTATTAATTAAATGTCCAAATTACGCCGTAAATGACGGCGTCAATTCTGTCTGACAAAAGACGCCGTAAATGACGGCGTTAATTCTGTCTGACAAAAGACGCCGTAAATGACGGCGTTTTGTATAATATTATAATCAGCCCCTCCCTTTTCTTCTCAGTTCAGCCCATTGGTGGAAAGACCCATGTTGTAGGGTGTCGATCTAAATAGCGATCCGTCTTTGTGGGTCCTGTTTTTCTGATGTCATTGTTTGGACTTTTATCGTATCATATTTTTATTTCTTCATTGGGCACATGTATCCCCTCTACTCTTTATCGTATGTGTAGGCTACCCTATCTCTATTGACTTTTCTTTAACTTATATAGCCTCCCATCACCTAAATTTTTCTGTGGAGTTGTGGACTGCATGCTCGTGTCTTTTGTTTGGTTCGTTTCGCTCTGACTGTTGTTCGACTCCTAGGTCCGATCGTACTCTTTTCTCTTCGGGCTCGTTTCTTTTGTATTAGTCTGTTGTATGATGTATGTCTTTTACATTTTGGAAAACTGCCCGGTAGCTGACAACTGATTGAATAACAGGCGGCACTATATTACGGAAATGGTAGCTGCTATAAGGCTTTAATGCGCGTTTCAACCTTAACTGTTTGAAGCCCGCTTAGTAGCCTAGCCTACAATGGTGTCCGTTTGTATTGTTGATTATAATAATTTAAAGATTATCCTAACACGCTATTGTCCATCTCGCTTTTTAAGATCATAACACTCTGGACTTTTTAGTTGTTCCTAGGATAACGAAAGGAGATGGAGCCGGTAGAGTGCAGGTCTCAGACACACTTAATCATACATTCACATTCAAAATATGAAAACGTGTTTTACACTATAAAAATGATTGTTGCAAATGCTCCAGAACATTCTCCTTCACTGCTCCCTGCTGGTGGAAAGATCTCCCTACTTTCATCAGGAACGCAGAATCCCTGGCAATATTCAAGAGACAGCTGAAAACTCGTCTCTTCCGTGAACACTTGATCCCCTCATAAAAAAAAAAAAAAAAAAAAACCCTTTCCTTTCCTTCCCTTTTCCCTTCCTACTCTAGCTTATGGTACTGAGCAATGTATGAAACTTGTATTGTGAGCACTTCCTGTGTTATTTGCCAATTCATGAACAATCGCTTGTTTGTTTTCCTCACTTGTAAGTCGCTTTGGATAAAAGCGTCTGCTAAATGACTAAATGTAAATGTAAATGTAATTAGGTCTCTCAACTTAACACAAATATCCAAGTTGTCACTTAACACAATTCAAGTTAAACTAAGGTATATATAAAGAAACTTAAGATATTACAAATAAACATGCTATGAGGCAGATATAATATGTAGAGGCATAATGGTTGTTGTGAAAATGAACTCTAGGATGTAATGAACCCTACATTTGAAAGAAACTTATTAATTAAATGTCCAAATTACGCCGTAAATGACGGCGTCAATTCTGTCTGACAAAAGACGCCGTAAATGACGGCGTTTTGTATAATATTATAATCAGCCCCTCCCTTTTCTTCTCAGTTCAGCCCATTGGTGGAAAGACCCATGTTGTAGGGTGTCGATCTAAATAGCGATCCGTCTTTGTGGGTCCTGTTTTTCTGATGTCATTGTTTGGACTTTTATCGTATCATATTTTTATTTCTTCATTGGGCACATGTATCCCCTTTACTCTTTATCGTATGTGTAGGCTACCCTATCTCTATTGACTTTTGTTTAACTTATATAGCCTTCCATCACCTAAATTCTTCTGTGGAGTTGTGGACTGCATGCACGTGTCTTTTGTTTGGTTCGTTTCGCTCTGACTGCGGTTCGACTCCTAGGTCCGATCGTACTCTTTTCTCTTCGGGCTCGTTTCTTTTGTATTAGTCTGTTGTATGATGTATGTCTTTTACATTTTGGAAAACTGCCCGGTAGCTGACAACTGATTGAATAACAGGCGGCACTATATTACGGAAATGGTAGCTGCTATAAGGCTTTAATGCGCGTTTCAACCTTAACTGTTTGAAGCCCGCTTAGTAGCCTAGCCTACAATGGTGTCCGTTTGTATTGTTGATTATAATAATTTAAAGATTATCCTAACACGCTATTGTCCATCTCGCTTTTTAAGATCATAACACTCTGGACTTTTTAGTTGTTCCTAGGATAACGAAAGGAGATGGAGCCGGTAGAGTGCAGGTCTCAGACACACTTAATCATACATTCACATTCAAAATATGAAAACGTGTTTTACACTATAAAAATGATTGTTGCAAATGCTCCAGAACATTCTCCTTCACTGCTCCCTGCTGGTGGAAAGATCTCCCTACTTTCATCAGGAACGCAGAATCCCTGGCAATATTCAAGAGACAGCTGAAAACTCGTCTCTTCCGTGAACACTTGATCCCCTCATAATAAATAAAAAAAATTAAAAAAAACCCTTTCCTTTCCTTCCCTTTTCCCTTCCTACTCTAGCTTATGGTACTGAGCAATGTATGAAACTTGTATTGTGAGCACTTCCTGTGTTATTTGCCAATTCATGAACAATCGCTTGTTTGTTTTCCTCACTTGTAAGTCGCTTTGGATAAAAGCGTCTGCTAAATGACTAAATGTAAATGTAAATGTAAATGTAATTAGGTCTCTCAACTTAACACAAATATCCAAGTTGTCACTTAACACAATTCAAGTTAAACTAAGGTATATATAAAGAAACTTAAGATATTACAAATAAACATGCTATGAGGCAGATATAATATGTAGAGGCATAATGGTTGTTGTGAAAATGAACTCTAGGATGTAATGAACCCTACATTTGAAAGAAACTTATTAATTAAATGTCCAAATTACGCCGTAAATGACGGCGTCAATTCTGTCTGACAAAAGACGCCGTAAATGACGGCGTTAATTCTGTCTGACAAAAGACGCCGTAAATGACGGCGTTTTGTATAATATTATAATCAGCCCCTCCCTTTTCTTCTCAGTTCAGCCCATTGGTGGAAAGACCCATGTTGTAGGGTGTCGATCTAAATAGCGATCCGTCTTTGTGGGTCCTGTTTTTCTGATGTCATTGTTTGGACTTTTATCGTATCATATTTTTATTTCTTCATTGGGCACATGTATCCCCTTTACTCTTTATCGTATGTGTAGGCTACCCTATCTCTATCGACTTTTGTTTAACTTATATAGCCTCCCATCACCTAAATTCTTCTGTGGAGTTGTGGACTGCATGCACGTGTCTTTTGTTTGGTTCGTTTCGCTCTGACTGCGGTTCGACTCCTAGGTCCGATCGTACTCTTTTCTCTTCGGGCTCGTTTCTTTTGTATTAGTCTGTTGTATGATGTATGTCTTTTACATTTTGGAAAACTGCCCGGTAGCTGACAACTGATTGAATAACAGGCGGCACTATATTACGGAAATGGTAGCTGCTATAAGGCTTTAATGCGCGTTTCAACCTTAACTGTTTGAAGCCCGCTTAGTAGCCTAGCCTACAATGGTGTCCGTTTGTATTGTTGATTATAATAATTTAAAGATTATCCTAACACGCCATTGTCCATCTCGCTTTTTAAGATCATAACACTCTGGACTTTTTAGTTGTTCCTAGGATAACGAAAGGAGATGGAGCCGGTAGAGTGCAGGTCTCAGACACACTTAATCATACATTCACATTCAAAATATGAAAACGTGTTTTACACTATAAAAATGATTGTTGCAAATGCTCCAGAACATTCTCCTTCACTGCTCCCTGCTGGTGGAAAGATCTCCCTACTTTCATCAGGAACGCAGAATCCCTGGCAATATTCAAGAGACAGCTGAAAACTCGTCTCTTCCGTGAACACTTGATCCCCTCATAATAAATAAAAAAAAATAAAAAAAAACCCTTTCCTTCCCTTTTCCCTTCCTACTCTAACTTATGGTACTGAGCAATGTATGAAACTTGTATTGTGAGCACTTCCTGTGTTATTTGCCAATTCATGAACAATCGCTTGTTTGTTTTCCTCACTTGTAAGTCGCTTTGGATAAAAGCGTCTGCTAAATGACTAAATGTAAATGTAAATGTAAATGTAATTAGGTCTCTCAACTTAACACAAATATCCAAGTTGTCACTTAACACAATTCAAGTTAAACTAAGGTATATATAAAGAAACTTAAGATATTACAAATAAACATGCTATGAGGCAGATATAATATGTAGAGGCATAATGGTTGTTGTGAAAATGAACTCTAGGATGTAATGAACCCTACATTTGAAAGAAACTTATTAATTAAATGTCCAAATTACGCCGTAAATGACGGCGTCAATTCTGTCTGACAAAAGACGCCGTAAATGACGGCGTTAATTCTGTCTGACAAAAGACGCCGTAAATGACGGCGTTTTGTATAATATTATAATCAGCCCCTCCCTTTTCTTCTCAGTTCAGCCCATTGGTGGAAAGACCCATGTTGTAGGGTGTCGATCTGAATAGCGATCCGTCTTTGTGGGTCCTGTTTTTCTGATGTCATTGTTTGGACTTTTATCGTATCATATTTTTATTTCTTCATTGGGCACATGTATCCCCTTTACTCTTTATCGTATGTGTAGGCTACCCTATCTCTATCGACTTTTGTTTAACTTATATAGCCTCCCATCACCTAAATTCTTCTGTGGAGTTGTGGACTGCATGCCCGTGTCTTTTGTTTGGTTCGTTTCGCTCTGACTGCGGTTCGACTCCTAGGTTCGATCGTACTCTTTTCTCTTCGGGCTCGTTTCTTTTGTATTAGTCTGTTGTATGATGTATGTCTTTTACATTTTGGAAAACTGCCCGGTAGCTGACAACTGATTGAATAACAGGCGGCACTATATTACGGAAATGGTAGCTGCTATAAGGCTATGGAAATTATTGTTATTGTCAAGTCTAGTCAAAGTCAGCTTTATTGTCAATTCTACTATATTACACAGCACGTACATACAGAGAATTGAAATTCCGCTTTGAATTATTTTAAAATAATTCAATAATTGAATTATTGCCGCTCCCATAGACGTCAGTGTGTATTTTACAAACTCTAAATGTATTGATTTGTTAGTACTTATGTGCATTTAAATGTCTGAAACCTAAAATAAACATTATGTGGTTGAAAACACTGCATATTTGTGATATATTGACAGCGCTGAGCGCGTCTGTCACTGGCTCAGCGCCAGAGAACGCGCGCAAGGACATTTGAATTCGGCAGTTGATCACGTGATGCGCTGAACGTTCTAATCACACCGGTGTGATCGTACACTCCAGGGACCAGCCAAGACTGATCACACCGGTGTGATCGTACGCGTCAAAGGGTTAGAATTAGGGATGGGCGGATCGATCCTAGAGAATCGATATTTTCGATACTGGCATTGTATCAAAAGGATCGATTCTCAAATTTAAATATCGATCCTACCTGGGATTTTTTTTTAACAAGTGATTTTATAATATGTTTGTAATAGTAGTAGGCCGTATAGTATATCAATTTACTTAAAAATGAAATGGGAGTTCCCGTCAATGGGAACTATTTCGTCTTCCGCTGTGTCTGTGTTTATCACGTGTTCATGTCAGCGGCAGAGAGTTGAGCGCCGCGATCTCTCACTCAAAGCACAGTGTGCAATGCTGCGGTCATGATGGCTGAAAGAAAAAGAAGCATAATCTGGAGTTATTTCACTCCTCATTGTGAAAATGAAGCAAATCGTCAAATACAACTCACACACGCTGCTTTCTGTATTTTTATAGCACTAAAATGATACAGATATTTACAGATAGATAGGCCTACTCCAAAACATATGGATCCTTTACGCTAATACATATATGGTACAAAGACAGTTGAATGCAAATAGTGAATAAAAGAAATAGTGAGAAGTAATAGTAAATAGTTTATTGTATATAATATATATATATAGGAAATAGTTTATGTATAATATAATACAGTCAATAATAAAGTGTATAATATTGTCAATAAACAGTATATGGCAAATAAAATAGTAATGAATAGTATAAATATATAATAGTATAAGTACAATAATATAATATCACAATAATCTATTGATCATACCGGTAGCATATTTATAATACTAATACCGATGGTTTAGCTCCGTCCCTTTTCCTGACAGACCTGTCCTGCAGAACAGAGAACTCGCTTGCGGAAAAAAACTTCCCTTCCCATAGCTACTTCCCACTGTCTTAGGGAAACCTTCAATGTGTGAGAAAAGTAAACTAGTCAACTAACTAACTAACTAACGTTACAGTAATTCACAATGTCTGTCACCTCACCGTGCTTGTCTTCAAAGTCGGTTTAGGTGCATATTTAAATTTCAAGAAATGTGGTTTATAAAATAAGATAAAATACGCTAGAAAGAACTATAATATAAATCATTTAAACTCGACTTTCACAGCTAACCTGCACAATATGGTGGCGCCGTTGACGTACGATCCAGAGGCCTCAAGCGTCTGTATTTTATTATGTCTATGGAGTTCTCTAGCAGAATCCTTTCAGAGAGACAGGCATTATCCAGGTACCAAGTGATGATTACATACATTATTTTTTTTTAATAAAATAGTAAAGTCTATTCCTTTTTATTTAATATTAATAATGTTGCTTTCAAAATACATTATAAAATCACTCAAATAAAAATATTTAATAGAAGTATCGTATCGGTATCGATATCGATGATACTGATCTTGAAAGTACTTGGTATCGGATCGAAAAGAAAATGATTGGTATCGCCCATCCCTAGTTAGAATCCACAAATGTAATAAAAATCTTGAAACTGGCCTCCAGAGTTTGAGTAACCATATTGGTGCCCTGAAGTGGCTCACCGGCAGGGAATGACCTAAGTGGTAGCTCTGAGACCCTACTCAGAGGTGGCGAGGAACCTAGCACTGCTACGTTTCTGGGTGGACGCTGAGATATGTGCTTGCTGGAGACACAGTCTGGACGAAAGCCTGAATATAGTAAGTAAAACAGGCATCTAATTTCCCCAAAAGTCAAATGAGTTTAATTCCTCAAGTGAAACAGCCAAAGATCAACCAGACAAGTAAAAATGGTCTGGATGAGAGGCTGAATACAGTATTTTTATGCAAACATGCACTTTTTAGATTCGATACAAACGAATTATAGCTCGTCATAGTTTGCATGAGATCATAGGGACAAGAGAGGGGAAACTCTCGTCTGTTCAGTTCCCTCTGAATATAAGTACACATTTATATATATATACGCATACGCTGCCTCACCAAACACGAGATCCGCGCCATTGATCTTGTTGCATACCATAATCCACCCGCTGCCTCGGCAACGCAAGATCCGAGCCATTACATTCTTTATTGCAGACTAGCAATCTGCGCGCTGCCTTCGGCAAACGTGAGATCCGAGCCATTAATCTTCATTACAGACCATAATGAATAAAGCCAACAGGAGCGGAGCTAAAAACACCCGATAGATAGTGCTTGCTTTTCTTTACACTTAGGGACATTTTTATGAAAGAACACTGTCAGCCCCATTGAGAGTTGACATGCATGCTCCACTCCCAACAAACAACGCATAAATCACATGTATCCCCACTTGTCGTGTAGCGAGTGCAGGGAGGAACACACGATTCAATTGCTATTTGCTTTCCATTATAATACTGTCTAGATAAAAAATGATAAAAAAACAGCAATAAATAGAAACAATTTCCAACAGTGCACTTGCTGAAGGCACAGAAGCTGACATTGTTTTGTCTGGGTGCGCTTTATAGCTTCCTGGTCATGACGTCAACCACCTTCCATCACGCCATTGGACTGATTTCACAAGTGCTTCACGACGCAATCACCCAGAGCATTCCCACAGCATCAATTTTTGGCACAGCGTGAGTTCCCTTGAAAGGGAACTAGAAAATATCGAAAAGGAAATCATCAGACACAGAAAACCAAATCTAACACTGACAGACAAGAAGTAAGAAGATTCAGCCTTTATCAATGACGTCGATTCACATCTGAATAAACTTTGAAATGCCAGCTGGGATTTATTGCATGAGTAGTGCTAAATCATATAAAGCAAGGTCATAATGCCTTGTTTTCCTTGGCCCTCTGTGTAAGTTTTAATAAGAGATTTCCCAATATGAGACTTCAATTAAACAGGCTTTAAATGTGGGTAAAGCATATTTGCCTTTTTATGTCTAAGAACAAAGGTGCAAATGTCGACAACACAGATCATATCACAACACTGTGATTTAATTTGATGAAAGAATCAACAAGCTGCTGCGAGGAACATCCTGTGAGCTGATAAAAACACACCACATGTTTCCTTTTGATGTGAATGGAACTTGATATGCTGTATACTGTTGTTGACACTGATGCCATTGAGCAGGATCCTTCCACCCAACCATATGGATCCAGTCAGAAGTCTGTCTTTCTGCCACTTTTGAGAACATCAATTAAAATCAGCTTCATTGAGCAGGAACAGACAATTCACGAGAGTAGAGATTAATGAGAAGTGTTTTAATTGTCTTTCACACATGTGTTTATGGGAATAACAGCCTCATTCTAAAACAAAATTATTTTTTTGAAAAATTCAGGTCGTGATAACCACATTTTTTGCATTGTATTAAAATGGATTAAAATCATATTGTGAATGAGTCATCTGTGCATGAGTTTTTTTTAATCATTATTTATTTTGGTTCTAATTTAAAAAAGAAGAAAAGGACAAACTTCTCTCTGTTGACATGCAGGACTTCTCCAGCAATTTAGTCAGGTTTAATCATGTCTTGATTCATGTAACGCTTCTTTGTTCGAATCTCACCATCAAAATGAACCAAATGAAAAGTTGGCCTCAAACTTTTATTTTTCATTTCTTTAGAAAGATTCACAAATGGATAAGTGTTTAATTTTTGATTCTAAAAGTTTGGGTTGTTGCGTCCAAGAAAGATTTTTCAACAAACATAAAAAATTACTCATTATTCTGATTTTCCATTTATGTAATTAGTGCTCGCGGTTGGATCATACCAGTACCTCGAGGGATGGAGCGGGGTGTATGTATTCAGAGCTCTGTAGAATTATGTATAGGTCTATGGCACGTCTGCCCGTGCAATGGACTAGTTGCACATGGCCGCCATGTTGGATTTCCACTTAGCAAGTGTAAGCATAGGCACTTCCATTTTCGATTTAGACTGGTGCAGAGTGCCTGAGAAAGCCGAAAATGATCTCTTATAGTTCTTTATAGAATCTGTTATATCACTTAAAATACTTCTAAGATATATATTACAATCATATTAGTCAATATAAACTCATGCATGCATTAGATTAATGAGTGGACTCATGGTGCATATGCATATACAATGACCATAATGCTTATTGTAATACAACTACGATTAAAGTTGCTGAACATTCACACATTTGCCCTGTGATAGGCTACAATTTATCTCCATAAATGCTATTTTCTCAATTCTGGCATATTTTTATTTACTTTGGCTGCATCAATTGCTCCATCAATATGATCACTACATATTTTACATGTTTTCTTTGCATCAATTAACTTTTTTGATAAAAACAAGGGCTATAAAAAAAGACTACAATTAATTTACATTTTCAACTGCAGTTAACACAGTGTTTTTCTTGTTTTTTTACCCATGGTAAAATATTGTTGCAGCTTATAGCCCAGACAGATAATGATTATGCAACAGATGCTCTTTCTCATCTCACTTGAACTAAATAAATGCAGTAATTAATAGAAACCTCCAGGAGAAATACAAACACTGAAAAATTATATGCATTTAAATTACATTGGCTACTAAATAGATTAATACAGTTAGCGATAATAATGTTTTTAAAGGATTTTAAGCCATTTAGTCCCCCAGCTGTCAGAACAAAATCGGGAAATGTATATTACAAACTAGTATTAGTATTTTGTATGGATCACCGCAGAGCCTGAACTGCAGAATCAACACAAGAAAAATTGAAAGATTGCGTATCTCCACGTATCTCATTGAATTACCACACAGAGGTACGTGATAATAGAAAGAGGATGTTTTCGTTCATCTTAGATAGACCACCATCTTATCTTTAATTTATATTCTCTTTAATTAAAAAAAACCCAAAACATTCATTACATCTAACCAAGTTTCATCTTTAAGTGTTCTTCTTGCACGAAATGCAAACGTCACTAAGACCGGATGCTCATGTGCATAAGTAACCATGCACGCACTCGCATCGCCACAGCTCATCAGTGCCATCTTGTGCACCTAGTCCATTCTAGTGTTCAAAGGCAAAGTGCAGTAACTACACATTTGGTTAAAATTGAGTTAAGGCTTGAAGTTGGCTTTGAGACATCAGTTTTGTCTTGTAACTGTCACGAGCTGGGCTCGAACTCGGGTCTCTGGGTTGAAAGCTGGGAACTCTACCACAGAGCCACAGGAGTGATGAGGTTGGACCCAAACGATAACACTCAAGTAGTCTTTCCGGGAACGTAGATTTATTAACACAAATGGAGAAGACAAGACAGGTTTTAGTAATGAGACATGAAACGTGGGGTTAATTCTAAGTGAACGGGGAAGAAACAAACGATAGGAAACAGGGTTAACTTTCCTTGCTATCCGAAAAGGACCAATGAACTTCTGGGAAAGTTTCCTTGATTCGACCCGGAGAGGCAGGTTCTTAGTGGCTAACCAGACCTTTTGACCAGCCCGGAAGTTAGGGGCCGTCCGACGGTGGCGATTGGCCTGACGTTGGTACCTCTGGGAGGTCTGAAGAAGGGTACGCCTCGCCCTCCTCCAGGTCTGCCGACAGCGTTGGACAAAACGCCGGGCCGAAGGAACGCCAACCTGTGACTCTTCCTCAGGGAACAATGGGGGAACATACCCGAACTGGCACTCGAAGGGGGATAGACCAGTGGCCGAGGACTTGAGGGTGTTGTGGGCATATTCAGCCCACATGATGTAGGTAGCCCAGGATGTGGGATTATTGGCCGCCATACACCGCAGAGTAGTATCCAGATCCTGGTTAATACGTTCCGTCTGGCCATTGGATTCTGGGTGGAACCCAGACGACAGACTGGCTGTGGCCCCAACCAACCTGCAGAAGGCCCCCCAGAACTGGGATGAGAACTGGGGACCTCGGTCGGAGACAATATCTCGAGGAATACCAAACACCCGGAAGACATGGTTCATGAGAAGCTCTGCTGTTTCTTTGGCCGAAGGTAATTTGGGCAGGGGAATGAACCGTGCGGCCTTAGAGAACCGGTCCACAACCACAAGGATGACAGTGTTGCCCTGGGATGGTGGGAGTCCCATGACAAAGTCAAGAGAAAGGTGTGACCAAGGCCTATGGGGAACAGGTAAGGGATGGAGCTGCCCCTGAGGTCGCTGACGTGTAGACTTTCCTCGGCTGCACACAGGACAGGCCTCTACATAACCTTTCACGTCCTCCTTGATGGACGGCCACCAAAACCGCCGCTGGAGGAAGTCAAGAGTTCGAGCAGTTCCCGGATGGCACGTTAAGGGAGACTCATGACCCCACTGCAAGACTCGGGCCCGGACAGATTGAGGGACGTACAAGCTTCCCGTGGGACCACCTCCTGGGTCAGGCTCTTGGGCTTGGGCCTCTCTTACCCTCCTCTCCAGTTCCCACTGGAGGGGTGCAACAATCTTGGACTGTGGAATAACTGGTGCCACCGGCTTTTCTTGTGTCTCGGGAGAGTAGGCTCGGGACAGGGCATCCGGCTTGACGTTCTTGGTCCCGGGTCTGTAAGACAGGAGGAATTGGAACCGGTTAAAAAACAAGGACCATCGGGCCTGCCGAGGATTCAGCCGTTTAGCCTGCTGGAGATACTCTAGGTTCTAGTGGTCCGTGAGAACCTGGAAAGGATGCTGAGCCCCCTCAAGCCAATGGCGCCACTCCTCCAAGGCGAGCTTCACGGCAAGTAGCTCTCGATCCCCTACATGGTAGTTGCGTTCCGCCTCTGAAAGGCGGCGAGACATGAAGGCGCAAGGGTGTAGCTTTCCATCCTCACTTCTCTGTGACAATATGGCCCCTACGCCTACCTCAGAGGCGTCTACCTCCACCACAAAAGGTCTTTCTGGGTCGGGGATCGAGAGAATAGGAGCGGAAGTGAAGCGGCGCTTGAGCTCCTTAAAGGCCCCCGCTGCCTCCGAACCCCAATGGACCTTGACACCTCCCCCCTTGGTCAGTGCAGTCAAAGGGCTCACCACAGTACTGAAGTTAGTAATGAACCTCCTATAGAAGTTAGCAAAGCCGATGAAGCGTTGTACCTCCTTAACTGTGGTAGGAACAGGCCAGTTGAGCACAGCCTCCACCTTCTTAGGGTCCATCTCCACATGACCAGGAGAGATGATGAACCCGAGAAACTGAGCCTGAGTGACATGAAACTCGCATTTCTCTGGCTTCACGTCGAGATGGTTCTCAAGAAGTCTCTGGAGGACCCGGCTGACGTGCCTCTCATGCTCCTCCACTGACCCAGAGAAGATGAGAATGTCATCAAGGTATACAAAGACGAACTGATTGAGCATGTCCCGGAGCACGTCATTAATCAGGGCCTGGAAGACGGCGGGGGCATTGGTAAGCCCGAACGGCATCACCAGGTACTCATAGTGACCTGTGGGGGTGTTGAAGGCCGTCTTCCATTCATCCCCCTGTCGGATTCGCACAAGATGGTAGGCATTGCGTAGATCCAGTTTGGTAAAGATGGAAGCTCCTTGGAGTAACTCAAAAGCTGTAGCCATGAGGGGCAGGGGATATCGATTCCGAACTGTGATCTTGTTAAGGCCCCGGTAATCGATACAAGGTCTAAGACCCCCGTCCTTCTTCCCCACAAAAAAGAAGCCCGCCCCAGCCGGGGAAGTAGAGGCTCGGATGATGCCGGCTGCTAAGGACTCTTTTATGTAGGCATCCATAGCTTTGCGCTCGGGAGCAGACAAGGAGAAGATCCGACCCCTAGGAGGACAGGAGCCAGGGAGAAGCTCGATGGAGCAGTCATAGGGGCGGTGAGGCGGTAAGGAGATGGCCCGGGACTTGCTAAACACTGCCTTGAACTGATGGTAGGAGCTAGGGACTTGAGACAGGTTGACAGACTCTTGGAACTCGGAACTAGGGACGGAGGCTTTCAGGCAGGTGAGATGGCAAGTGGAACCCCAGCTCCGAATGGTGCCAGCGAACCAGTCGATGCAGGGATTATGTTTGCGCAGCCAGGGGTGGCCCAGGATAACTGGATACTCGGGAGAGTCAATAAGATAAAAGGTTTCCTCCTGCTGATGTTGATTAATGGTAAGTCGTAGGGACTGAGTGGCCTCTGTCACTCGGCCCGGTTCCAGGGGTCTGCCATCCAATGCCGTAACTGCCTGGGGATGTGGAAGACGATGGGTAGGGATCCCTAGTTCCTTAGCCAAGGAAAGATCCAGGAAATCACCTGCGGCGCCAGAATCGATCATGGCCTGGACCGGATGCTGGTGGCCCTCCCAGGACAGAGTGGCTGGAACAGCCAGAACAGCATTAGTAGGAGGAGCTCTGATTTTCCCCATCACAGCCCTCCTGTAGCTGGGCGGGGATAGCCGTTTCCCGAGAGCTCCGGACAAGTGGAGCGAAAGTGGCCGGAAGCACCGCAGTAGAGGCAACGTCTCTCCCTCATGCGACGTTCCCTCTCGCTGGGAGAGAGCCTAGAACGACCCAACTGCATGTCCTCCAGGGGATCATTGTGCTGTTCAGGGTCTGGGGAAGCCTTAGATCCAGGAACACGAACAGGGGAACCAGACCTGCTCACGGGAACTTGGGACGGGGACGCCTTGCGGCGCGCCACTCTCCGCTCCCTCAGACGATTGTCCAGGCGGATGGCCATCGCAATGAGGGATTCAAGATCATCAGCTGGTTCACGGGTGGCTAATTCATCTTGAAGGGACTCGGACAGCCCTGCCTGAAAGCAGACCACCAAGGCCTCATCGTTCCATCCACTTCCTGCTGCGAGGGTCCGAAATTCGATGGCAAAGTCTGCGGCGCTACGGAGGCCTTGAGACAGCCTAAGCAGGCGCTTGGAAGCTTCCCGTCCACTAACTGGGTGATCAAACACTCTCTTGAACTCCTCTTCAAAGGCCGCATAGGACTTACAACAGGCATCCTCTGATTCCCACACCGCAGAGGCCCAGGAGAGCGCCTTGTCTGAGAGAAGAGTGATAATGTATGCGATCTTGGAACGGTCTGTAGGGAAGCTTGAGGGCTGGAGCTCGAAGGTCAGGGAGCACTGGGTGAGAAAACCCTGGCAGGAATTGGGATCCCCAGCAAAGGGCTTGGGAGGTGGTAATCGAGGCTCTGGAGTGGACCTGTTGCCACCCATGGATGAAGCAGGGGAAGATGAAGGGCCCGAGAGGCGTTCAAAAAGCTGGTGGACAGAACCCATCACATCAGCCAGGAGTTGAGAATGTTTGGCCATTAGCTCCTCCTGATGGCTAAGTACAGCTTCATGGCGTTGATATGATGAGTAATGTTGGGCAATCACTGCCAACAGCTCCTTGGAGGTGAGTGTTTCTGGGTCCATGATGACTCGGTTTTTCTGTCACAAGCTGGGCTCGAACTCGGGTCTCTGGGTTGAAAGCTGGGAACTCTACCACAGAGCCACAGGGGTGATGAGGTTGGACCCAAACGATAACACTCAAGCAGTCTTTCCGGGAACGTAGATTTATTAACACAAAAGGTCTTGCAGGAATAATAAAACAAAGGTTCTTCTCAGAATGAGGAATAAGTAACTAGAACACAAAATCAAATAAAATAAACACTCCACGAGGGGAGAAAACAAAGCCAGAGAACAGTAACAAAACAAAGCGTAGAACTACCAATACCTTCTCTAGAGAGATTACAGTCTACCAGGACAGGAACACAGGGCAACGACTCAAAAACCGAGTGAGGGACACAGGGAAAAACCACAACTTAAATACACTGGGGGAAATGGGGCACAGGTGAGCAGGATGACGCTAACAAGGTAACATGAGGAAGAACTAAGGCAGATGAGAACACAGGGGACCTCTAGAGGCACGGAGACACACTACAGGAGGCAGGATGCTGACAGTAACAAAGTTCCCTGGTTCAATTTTGTCCTGTTTCAGAGAAACGAGTGTCAAAATTACAGTAACTACAAAATCGGAACCAATACCAAGGCAAACCGCAGTAAGCCATGTTACTATGTTCTAGCTTTGTTTTCCCAGCTTTAACACCACAGATACTATGCTCTGCCTTAGTAGTCTAATCTTGAAGGGGATTGTAATACTGTTCACACAGAACCAACAAGCCAACCAGCTAGCCTACTATCATAGCACAAATGATGGCTGAACTCATGTTAAAACACAAATATCCAAAGACGGATAAGGAAGATATAAAAAATTCAAAATTAATACAAAATATTAACTCCTAGCCAGGCAAATGACATCTTTATAAACAGTTAACAACATTTGACAGACATTTTAGCCTACCTACACTGCTCCATTGAAGACAACATGCACTCAATGTAACGATAATGATAATCCGATTAATAATCATATTGATGTTTGTTGATTTGGACAAAAGTTAGTTAAAAGTTAAAAGTCCTCCTCAACAAAGTGATGAGCGCACCTGGCAGCAACAGAAGCAGTTTTGAAATAGCATTTAAATATTTGCTATCTGCAATTTGTAAACCATGTTAGTGTCACGGAGCCTGTCACTGATCCTACCACGCCTTCTCAGCCAGCTCCACCCACCCGTTCACTTTCCTCTGAATACTAATCACAATCACCTGCTATCCATTACCTCCACTGCCTATAAATACTCACCTGCCCTTCAGTTCAGTGTCTGGTCTTGTCGCAACATGACTACACAGACTTACCTGCGTCGACTTACCTGCGTCGACTTACCTGCGTCGACTTACCTGCGTCGACTTACCTGCCTCGACTTACCTGCCTCGACTTACCTGCCTCGACTTACCTGCGTCGACTTACCTGCCTCGACTTACCTGCATCGACTTACCTGCGTCGACTTACCTGCCTCGACTTACCTGCCTTCTGTCTGCCTGTTCCTCGTCCCCGTTCCCGTGAACTCCAAAACCTTCCAGTGCTCTTCTACAAAACATGGAGAAACCCATTAACCCTTCAGCTAAGTCATCTGTTTGATTCACGGACTGTTATCACTGACCACACCAATCCTGTTACCTGGTGTTTATGTGATCTGCAAAATAAAGACTTTAAAATAACCCTCTACCCTTGTCTGTGTCTGACAGTTAGGGCTATTTTTTATTTATTTATTTATTTTTTAAAGCAACCTTGGTCTGTAATGAATTACTTTTTAAATAAAATGACCTAAATGCTCTTTGTGGTGAAAGTAGCATTATGATAAGATGACTCACTAGTAAGCCTCAAGATTAACATTAACAACATGTAAACATAAATAAAACTATTAAAGTCATTAAAAACAATCATTTCATTTTTCATCATTTAGCAGACGCTTTTGTCCAAAGCAACTTACAAGGGGAGCAATCAGGGGTTAGGTGTCTTGCTCAAAGGCACCTTTGTCATGGTATCAAAGGTGGAGAGAGTGCTGTGTATTCATAATCCCCACTTTCAATTCCTGCCGGCGTGGGAATCAAACCAGCAACCTTCTGATTACAGGCTCAACTCCCTCACCACTAGGCCACAACTACCCAACGACTTCTGTACATCCTGAGGGTTGCGGACTTTAGACATTTCCTGCCTAAAGATGAAGGCATGGACGTTGCCAACCCCCGGGAGGTATGGACAGGGATCATCCTGGTGGTGTTGGAGAGGATGGAAGTAAAGGTTGAAAGTCAGCATCTGCGAACTCAGATATGTGCAAATACCGATCTTATATACAGTGGGTACGGAAAGTATGCAGACTCCCTTAAATTTTTCACTCTTTGTTATATTGCAGCCATTTGCTAAAATCATTTAAGTTATTTTTTTTCCCTCATTAATGTACACACAGCACCCCATATTGACAGAAAAACACAGAATTCTTGACATTTTTACAGATTTATTAAAAAAGAAAAACTGAAATATTACATGGTTTTAAGTATTCAGACTCAGTATTTAGTAGAAGCACCCTTTTGATCTAATACAGCCATGAGTCTTGGGAAAGATGCAACAAGTTTTTCACACCTGGATTTGGGGATCCTCTGCCATTCCTCCTTGCAGATCCTCTCCAGTTCTGTCAGGTTGGATGGTAAACGTTGGTGGACAGCCATTTTTAGGTCTCTCCAGAGATGCTCAATTGGGTTTAAGTCAGGGCTCTGGCTGGGCCATTCAAGAACAGCCACAGAGTTGTTTTGAAGCCACTCCTTCATTATTTTGCTGTGTGCTTAGGGTCATTGTCTTGTTGGAAGGTAAACCTTCGGCCCAGTTTGAGGTCTGAGCACTCTGGAGAAGGTTTTCGTCCAAGATATCCCTGTACTTGGCCGCATTCATCTTTCCCTCGATTGCAACCAGTCGTCCTGTAGCTGAAAAACACCCCCACAGCATGATGCTGCCACCACCATACTTCACTGTTGGGACTGTATTGGACAGGTGATGAGCAGTGCCTTGTTTTCTTCACACATACCGCTTAGAATTAAGGCCAAAAAGTTCTATCTTGGTCTCATCAGACCAGAGAATCTTATTTCTCACCATCTTGGAGTTCTTCAGGTGTTTTTTAGCAAACTCCATGTGGGCTTTCATGTGTCTTGCACTCTGCCATAAAGCCCCGACTGGTGGAGGGCTGCAGTGATGGTTGACTTTCTACAACTTTCTCCCATCTCCCAACTGCATCTCTGGAGCTCAGCCACAGTGATCTTTGGGTTCTTCTTTACCTCTCTCACCAAGGCTCTTCTCCCTGATTGCTCAGTTTGGCCAGATGGCCAGCTCTAGGAAGGGTTCTGATTGTCCCAAACGTTTTCGATTTAAGGATTATGCAGGCCACTGTCCTCTTAGGAACCTTAAGTGAAGCAGAAATTTTTTTGTAACCTTGGCCAGATCTGTGTCTTGTCATAATTCTGTCTCTGAGATCTTCAGGCAGTTCCTTTGACCTGATGAATCTCATTTGCCCTGACATGCACTGTGAGCTGTAAGGTCTTATATAGACAGGTGTGTGGCTTTCCTAATCAAATCCAATCAGTATAATCAAACACAGTTGGACTCAGATGAAGGTGTAGAACCATCTCAAGGATGATCAGAAGAAATGGACAGCACCTGAGTTAAATATATGAGTGTCACAGCAAAGGGTCTGAATACTTATGTGATATTTCAGTTTTTCTTTTTTAATAAATCTGCAAAAATGTGAAGAATTCTGTGTTTTTCTGTCAATATGGGGTGCTGTGTGTACATTAATGAGGGGAAAAAAGAACTTAAATGATTTTAGCAAATGGCTGCAATATAACAAAGAGTGAAAAATTTGAATACTTTCCGTCCCCACTGTACTCCGAATGTTAGAAAATGATTGCTTAGATCTAAACTCATAACGACGTAATATTTGAGTCTTCCTGGCAGAACTTGCATTAGAGCTTTCTTTTTTTTTTCTTTTTTTTGAGGCAGTTCCTATCGCGTTATTTAAATAACTGTTGTCAAGAAAGTATTGTAAAGGGACATGGTGGCATTGTGTTCTCTCTGGACAAACACTTAAACATCCTGCTGTCAGTTTTTCAGACAGCTCTGTATAGTATGTTCACAATGGAGAAGTTCACAGATTTTTTTTCTTTGAACTTGGACTTAATGATAAAGAAATACGGTCAGTGCTTAACTCAAGGAGTACAGTATAGTTCCTTGATCAAAATCTCATGAATTAAACATGTTTTTAAAAACACAAATGACACTTCTTTCCAATCATAGTAACATACTGTAGTAACGTAGATAAAGAGCCAAAACCTAATTTTCCTCAATATCAGCCTTTGATCAGGCGGCTGAGAGACACGTCTGAAGGGAACATAAGGCAGCGTAAATGCTAAACTATACGGTGACTGGACAAAGAGAATTTGATGACGGTACAGTGTATTACAGTGAAGTTATTGAACATTTTTTTTAATATGCTTTTCAGGTTTTCTGCTTTGCAGATTGTTTTTTTTGTCTCTCAGCCACCTGCTCATGTAGACTTTTGTTCAGTGCAGACGAAGACTTGTTTTGAGGAAAATTATGGTGTAGCTCTTTGTTCTACGTTACTATGATTGGAAAGAGGTGTCATTTGTGTTTTAAAATGTTTAGTTTTTTAAACACAACAACCGTACGCTCAGATCTTACCTGTAAATCACAATACAGTGGTGTTTTGGACTCCAATGGTTTTCAAAGTTGGGAACAAAAAGAACTGAAACATTCTTCTAAAAATTCTTTTAAAGCTTTAATTGCCATGAAATTTTCTAAATTTATGTTATAGATATTATTGTGCATGAAATCATCAATGTAAATATTCTTTTTTCTTTTGTTATATTTATAAGTTATTTTATAACTCAGTTCTCTAGTGAAATGACAGACTTTTCCCTGCTGGGTTAAACTTTATTTCGATGGTCCATTTTAGACATTCTACTAACTATAAGTAACTTTACATCTTCATGTCAACTATGTAAGTCTCATTTGGTTGGCTTTGGTTTAGTAGAATAAGTTGATGTTGTTGCAAAAGTTACTTAAAGTCAGTAGAACGTCTCTAACCCTCATTCCCTGATGGAGGGAACTGAGATGTAATGTCATGTGATGACATTAGGGTTCATACTTAGGAGCTCCAATCATCTCTGAGTAGTAGAAAAATGGCCAATGAAAACTGAAAAGTGAGATTTCCATGCTGAGCCACTCCTACCCAGCCAAACGGGTCTATAATCCAGCCTGCAACTCACTCATTACATCACGTTACCTTTTGGGCACATATCTAGGCATTGTGAGAGTAAGCTGGCCCGAATTCTAGGCACGTCCCCCTGACTGCACTCATTTACATCAAGGGGAGCGCAGTGAGCACAGTCAGGACTGCTGTCTTAATAGACAGTAACTTAATCTCAAGACTCCAGCTGCTCAAAGGGGACCTTCTGCAATTCTGAGGGCACCACAGAGAGGCCATACCTCATCCACTCCCTAAGACTTGGGAGGATTTAGTCTCCTGGAACCTCTCAGGAAGCTGGCGATTAGGTTGTGCTTTCCAAAGGGTCTTCCATCCACTGCCACGCAATATGCCGCAATGGTGTCAACAAACAGCTTCAAGGTGGAGGTTGACAGCCTCTACTCCAACCTACCTTACAGGAAAGAAAACACTGAGCTAATCAGGCAAGATCAAAATGGGCGCTGGGTGAGAAACATTGCCAGCAGCTCTAAGCAATTGAAATGCCACTGCAGTCAATGTTCTATCCAGTCAATGCACCATTCCTGGAGGCATCTGTTGTGACAACAACGTGCCTGGACCCTTGTTCTAAGAGGAATCCAGCCCTTAAAGTAAGGTCTGACGACCATGGGTAACAATGGTTGGTTAATGTGCTAACACAAAGTGGTTTACACTGTCAGCATCTACTATTCTTGGTTATCATGTCAACAAGGGCAACAACACATGTAATTATATTATAGGATATTCCATACAGAAAAATATGTCAGCATTGTCACTTCTAAAATTGTCAACTCTTATAATTAATTTATTTCTGAATCTCTTGTAGCATGCGTATCATTCAGATTTTAATGTTAGTTTGTGTGGTTAAAGCAGAGCATGTACACTCTTTAATTTGAAATGGGTGACATGTTTAGATATTTTCATTTAAACCACACTTCACTGTTATATTTTATCTGTGTTATTGCACTTCAAGTTGGTTTGGCTGCAACAGGGCAAAATCCAGTTAGCAAACTGTAAGAAGGTTTGCTGAATGTCAGAAAACCGAAAAGGTTTAAAATAGTTTTTATTTGTTTGGTTTGTATAGGCAGAAGGAAACAGTGCCTTCATTGAAATGTCACGGAGTTGCCACTTCAAATGGACTCCAACATATCTTCAAGAAAAGGTTTTCTGTGTCAGCACAATCTGATTGCTCACTCCACTTGATTCTGCGACTTCATTTCACAGCTTAATAAGAACATGATGTTAATCCAGTGGCTTGATCGGGTTCGACAGCCTTTATTGATTTCGACAGCCCGTAACATCTTCCTTTTAGGCTGACAAAGCAACCAAAGTCTTCCTCCCTGATATTCCAAAACTGACAATAAAAGTTTCCATCTTTGCAGGATCAGGCTATTTTGATGGTCTAAAGCTATAGTTTCATTACTGTACTGTAGACCGATGACCTTAACCGCTAGTGAGCATTACATCATTGCAAATCGCTGCCGATAACTGCTGGCTTACATCATCCATTAATGCCTGTCCATCAATGTCTTTTTTACACTGTTCTTTACTTTTGGCGAGGACTCAAACTGATTAAGCATTCAAATCTAATAGCACCACTGTGTCAAAGATGTGAATATGTGCCTCGCGCAGGGGTAACTGAAGTATTAGTCATTTAGAATGATGAAATGTGACCCCATATGCATTGACATTAACAGCAGTCCCATTTGCCTAATTACATTGAGGACATCATCTGATCCCTTATTATAGACAACATGGAGCTCACTATAACAGTCTTAATCAGTCAGATGATATGTTTTACTTTCTGATTACGAACTGTGGGTCAAATGTCATTTTAAAACATTTTAGTAATGTGACTGTTCTGGCAGTGGGTGGTCCAGTAAAGCTATAATACATACTTTCACACTGTCTTTTAGACTCACATAGACACAGCTCCATAAAATCTTACCGACATGCAACATTTTCTGGTCAAGAAGAACCAACATAGACAAGACTAGAATGTCTGACCAGCATGTAAAGTGATCGATCACATTTTGTTTTGATGTGCCATTTAGGGCCAGGTTTATGTTGGCATTACAATAATAGACTGCCATGAAAAAACTAGATTATCTATGCATACTTTTTTATCATATAGAGAGAATATAGTTTACACACACACACAAGAAGCAAATTACAAGAAATGGGACAAAAAACCCTGAAAAATAAATAAATAGTGCTGTATGTTTTCAGGTAGTTCTGTCTAACAGGAAAATTGAAGTAAGAATAGATACTATTAATTGAATAGTAATCAATAGTAATAACGTAAATAACACTTATTTTCTATTTGTCCTATGTTGTTTCTATTAGGTATATCAGGTATATTAGGCTGCAGTCTCTTTAAGACTTGGTGTACATTCAACGTATTGACAAACATCCAGTATTTTTTACCAGTTGTTAACTTAGTGTGTTTATATGAATGCTTGCCAAGGCGAGAGAGTTGTCAGCTGTAGTAATTTCATCCAACTGTGTACAAACAGACATCATTATAACTAATTTTAGGGTACAGCTGGTGCTAAAATGGCAATGTAAAATTTTTATGTTAAATTTTTATCATTATTTATAAAATCCTCTGATTCAAGCTTGTTTATGTGTTTTGAAAATCCTTTGTCCAGTTGTGGTGGCTGTGGTCTCCACTGAGTTTTCATGGCAGCAGAGCTAAATCAATTTGACACCAAGTGTTTTAGTCAAAAAGACAATTTGGAGAGGTTAAAGTGCTTTTTGGCAACATGTCAAATACCAAAAATTGATTATTTCAGCCTCATTACCTTAAGCCACCCCCACTGGTCCATTCCTCATCTCAAGTGCTGCTGACTAGCGTAAATATGAATGAATTACTGTATGTGTGACACACATTAACACCTGAGGGATCATTATACAATAAATCATACAGAAGGGCGGAAATAAGCTGGTGCACAGCCACACACTAAAGACAGAAACATTAAAATGCTGCTCATAAGCCTCGAAAAGAAAGTGCATTGAGCATTGAAAACTAACATGGTGCTTAAGGCCAATTCAAGTCCTCTCTGACAGACAGACAGACATCAAACACAAAACCAATGTCAAGGATGGCAGCAGGCAGGAGAGAACATCTGAGAACTCTGTGGTGGTATAAAAATGTACATTTAGAAACTCAGAAATGACGCACACCCACAAAACCACTTAATGCCTTAAACCCAAAACTGACCAAATTAAACTGAGAATTTGACGTCACAATCTGCTTATTGCTGTATTATTTCCATTGTTCTAATTGTGAGATTCTGAGTGCAGTACATTTGTCACAATATAATACATAGCAATTACATTCTCCCAGACATGTGTGTACTTGCTTTAAACAGAGAGTTGATTTATTTCTCCATTACAGTGTTATTTATAGTGACTAGCGCAAGGCCAGCACTTGAATCTGAAGGATAAATTGTTTCTACACAGTGGGCCTGTAAAAGGACTGCTGACCCTCTTGTGTTTGAACTGTTACTGCAGTGCACTTCTTCCAAAGCAATTTGATTAATCTCTGTTGGCTCCCACCTCAGCTGCAGAAATCGCCCTAGATGCGCTTGAAATAAATGCAGTTGTTCATTTGTGATATTAAAGACACCTTTATAAGGTGTGCCATTAGAGGTTATGTTATGAAGTTGGTGACCAAAAAAGGTGCAAAACATTTTTCAGAAATTGTACTTAATGTGTCCATATTGTGCTGCGAAATGTCTCCTGGAATAGCTTCACAAGCATCAAAGGTTAAAAAAAAACCAAAAAAAAAAAACCTTGTATATACAATACAGTATCACCTGTTTGCTCAGTATATCTAAAATAGTTTGATAAAGATTTCAGCCTCTCTAAACCCCTCCCAGTCTATTTGTCTACAACTGAACTGTGCGTCAGCAACAAAATGGCCATTAACATATCTGAATTTTAGCTCCGCACGCTGTAAGAAATTGTACTGCAGAATTTACAGGAATTTACTGGCAAAAAAATAAATAAAATTAAAAAAATGTTTAAAAATTGCCAATAAAGTCCTGTAAATGTTGTCAATTGCTGTAAAATAGATTACAGTATAATGCATGTTGTAAGTGAAATTCAGTAATTTGAAGGTTTTTTTTGTTTGTTTTTTTACAATAGCACTGAATTAAACTTGTAGATTATTTTACAGCAATGTTTCGTCATTTCACTAAATTCACTAACTACAAAATGCAAAATATTCCTCTAATCTTCAAAGGTTCTTTTGCTGCTCCAGTCAACTGGATTCCAAATTTGAATGAAGCCCCCACAAACCCATAATGCCACCACATTTGTGAAAACACATGAGCTACAGTAACACCTGCTTCTTGTAAATGAATTACAGTTGGCATGGAAATATACTGTTAACAACTGTAAAACATCGTTTGACCCATAATGCAACTACAGATACATCTTTTCAATTTTGAAACAGTTTCTGTAAAATTCTGCTGTAAAACTATAAGAAAGATTTCTTGAATGCAATGGCCAATCTAAGGTGTTTAAATTAGAATTAAATTAGAGTTCTGCACACTCATGAATCCCCTCATTAACAAAGTATAGACACGATGCAAGACATGTATCATGCAGTGTAGAAAATTTAATTGATTATAACGTAACTTTGAGAGATCGCGATCACCTGAGTGACAGCTTTTTAGTGATTATAAAGGGAGCACACATAATCCATTGAATAATAGTTTTGTTTTTCGTGCTGCTATGAAGACCGATGGCCAATTACACACTGCAAAGTGTGTAATAGTGACATTTATTTATAAATGCGGGATTCACTTTCAAAATTGCAATGAAAACCAAAAATATGGCATGTCAGAATAGATACGCATTATGCAGTGTAAATGCAGACCAAAAGATTAATATAAAAAAAAGGTTTGTATCAAAATATTGTGTAATTATTTTTTTAAACTAATTACTTATTGTCACGATCGTATCCGTATTTACCCGTTTATTGCTCTCTGTTTTCATTCATCGTCATTATTAGTTCATTGTCTCCACCTGTGCTCGTTAATCAGTCATGTCATTCACCTGTGTAACCCTCATTATCCTCTTGTGCCAGTCTGTATAAATTCCTTCTGTGTCAGTCCTGTCCTTGTTCTTCGTTGATGTTTCATGTTGAACTTTAGCGGTCCTAGTAACCTGTTCTGTTTAAATAAATCTGTATCTGTATCTGTATCTGTATCTGTATCTGTATCTGTATCTGTATCTGTATCTGCCCTGTTTCTCCGTGCTTCCGTGCACTCACCACGAGCCGGCTGTGACAGAACGAAGAACCACAAACTACATCTATTTCTGCGATGTGGGCCACCGAAGCAGAAGATGAACTATGGGGCATCCGACAGCGGGGACGGCCGCTGGAGAAGTATGTGGGGGAGTTTGTCGAGCTCTCCCATCTGGTGGGCTAGTTGGATGCGTCATTGAATGCGGTGTTTTGGTTGGGGTTGGACGAGAACACCATCCGTCCCGACGAACCCATGAGTCTGTTCACCATCGCTGAATTAATCAATTTAGTTCTGGACTTAAATGGGTCAGAATTCGAGGTCGGAGAGTGCGTTTCGCGTCCAACCTCGATCAAAACACCTGCACCGCCAGCCCACCGAACGCCGACTGCCCTCACATACCCCTCTAACGGTGCGATCCACGGCTGTGCTACCAGCTGGACCCGCAGTCACCGCGGAGGGGTGAGCAGCGCTATTAGGGGGTCCAGGGTGTTGGAACCCCCACTGCTGTCGGCCCGGTCGGCGTTGAAGCGCGGCGCCGCTGCTGGTCTCCAGACACAGCCCGCCATGCTCAGACCACGCCCTCTTCCGGCCGCGATGGCTCCGCCGGCCGCAGAAGAGTGGATCTTCCGGTTCGACCCTGTGCCCGTCATCCCAGAGCCATCTCCCGTGCTCGCCGTCCCAGAGCCGTCTCCCGTGCTCGCCGTCCCAGAGCCGTCTCCCGTGCTCGCCGTCCCTGAGCCGTCTCCAGTGCTCGTCGTACCAGAGCCGCGTCCAGTGCTCGTCATCCCTGAGCCGTCTCCTGTGCTCGCCTTCCCAGAGCCGTCTCCAGCGCTCACCTTCCCAGAGCTGTTTGACTTCCCTGAGCTCCCTGACTTCCTCGAGCTCCCAGACTTCCCTGAGCTCCCAGACTTCCCTGAGCTCCCAGACTTCCCTGAGCTCCCAGACTTCCCTGAGCTCCCCGACTTCCCTGAGCTCCCTGGCCCGCCGGAGCCTCCTGCGCTCCCTGACCCGCCGGAGCCTCCTGGGCTCCCTGACCCGCCGGAGCCTCCTGGGCTCCCTGACCCGTCTGAACCTCCTGGGCTCCAGGAGGTTCTGGAGACACCCTGGAGGCCACCTGAACTGCCAGTGCCGGACCACGGCCTCCAGGGTGCCCGCCATTCGGGAGTACTGTCACGATCGTATCCGTATTTACCCGTTTATCCGTTGTAATCATGTCTGTGTTCTTCTGTTTATTCTGTTCCCCTGTCCTGTCGGTGTCACATGTGTCTTGTTTTCAGTTCAGTCCCGTCATCTGTCACATGTGCTTTTGTTATTGTCCTGTCAGTTTGATCATGTGCTCTCTGTTTTCATTCATCGTCATTATTAGTTCATTGTCTCCACCTGTGCTCGTTAATCAGTCATGTCATTCACCTGTGTAACCCTCATTATCCTCTTGTGCCAGTCTGTATAAATTACCTCTGTGTCAGTCCTGTCCTTGTTCTTCGTTGACGTTTCATGTTGAACTTTAGCGGTCCTAGTAACCTGTTCTGTTTAAATAAATCTGTATCTGTATCTGTATCTGAATCTGCCCTGTTTCTCCGTGCTTCCGTGCACTCACCGCGAGCTGGCTGTGACACTTATAAAGTAGAGGATAAATAGAGGGTAAATAATCTTAAATGTCTCACTGAACAAGGGAACAAAGGCAGAGCAGGAACAGAACACAGAGAAAATGAAAGCAAAAGAATATACACATCACAATTGTGTTACTTTTTTAAATTGATTTATTTATTTTTATGGAAAGTCATGCATTATGTTACTTTTGTGTCACTTTTTCTCACCTAGGCTCGGCCTTGCTTGTTTGTTGTTTAATAATAGCAATAGCAAAAAAGTTATATTTTTAACAAATCTAAAGACTTGATTGAACAAGCCTTAGGTTGAAGGAAATGCAAATTCCTACCTGTAGAGGGGGAAGCTAAAACAAACCTTTCAGCTTTGCTGCTATTGCAGATAGTAGAAGAATAAGAGCAAGAGACAAAAGTTTAAAACTCTTACTTAAGCAATGAAAATAAATAATACATTTTTACTTATTATTATGGTTGATCATCAAAAGTCAGTAGTAAATGCATTTTGTCCGCTTGGAATTATAAGGTTCTATCTGCGTTCTGAGCTGCTTTGAAATACTGAGCTTCCATATAGCAAAAATTATATGAGCAGCACAAACATGAAAATGACAGGGACCCTAAATGTATTCTAAATGTACAATATCAAAATCCCCTCAAATTTGTAAATTGGTATTTTTGGAACGGGTCAAACACAGATTGGACCTTATTATTAAAAAAAAAAAAACCACACATGTTTTTAACATGTTTAATTATTGCAGGTTTGCATAATATTCTGAGTTTGCATTTCACAGTTTTTATTTATTTTGAGGAATACTGAATCTGTTTTTGTGCAAGTGAGATGAGTAAAAGCATTCTCACATTTAGTCTAGATCTACAATAACCATCATGTTTACACAGCACACACAACACCTTTGCATTTATTCTTGATTTCTCTCAACATGGGGACAGGAGAGGTGTCAGTGAATAAATGGGAAAACAAACAAGTTATTTATTTGAAAAATCAACTTTTTTTTTTGTTTTACAGTAAATTTAAATGTAGTGCATTACTTTTCTCACTTTAAATAGTAATCTGATTAAATAACTTGCATTACTTGTAATACATTACCCCCAACACTGGTTCTCACTGGTTCGGACAATGCAGAAGTTAAAGTAAACCAATATCGTCTTGGTTACTTGTGTAACCCTCTTTTCCTGGTGGAGGAAACGGAGACGTTCGTCAGAACTGACTGACAAATTGGGGATCGCATTGAGAGTCCAATCTACTTCGAGTGAAACAAAACTGAACCAATGCACATTGGCATGCAATAATTGCATACAGCTGCTCTGCCCTGTAGCGCGGTATAAATGAGCAGCAGGTGCATTGCATATTTGCTTTTCTGCTGAGGAGCTGATCTAGTGACTCGGCCATACAGTGGAGGTAAAATGACTGTGGTGACGGGACCTACATCTCGGTTTCCTCCTTCAAGGACCGAGGGTTACATACGCAACCGAGACATTCCCTTTCAGTTGGTCACGTTTGATGTATGTCAGAACTGACCAACAAATTGGGCATATCTACCAACACGCCACTGTTGTTGGCCCTTCCAGCACTCTGCTTGAGACTCCTGGTTTGCCCCCAACAATTGGAACGGAAGGCAGGGTTAGTAACTGCTGTTTTGCAAGACCCACTCAGTATGACTATTGGATAACGCTGAGAAAGCGTGCCCTTGAAGGAAAAGGTGACTCTGTGGAGGCCACATCCTGCCTATAGAAAGGTGAAATGTGGCGGTCAAGTCACCTTTACTTATACAGTGCTTTTTACAAAACAAATTGTGGCAAAGCAGCTTTACATTAATAATTGGCAAATAATTTTATAGCAAAATGGCGAAAAAAATCTTGGGAGAAACCAGACTTAGTCAACGGGCCACTTCTCCTCTGGACAACAGGCGGTTACACAAATGGACTAGCCAATTAGTGTATTACAACATGTGGAAGTTTCTGGGGTGGTTCCAGCCTACTTCTAAGGGGAAAAGTACACTAGCAGAGATGATGAAGTGGGCTCAGTCAACGGAAAGACAAGGGCTAGCTGGACTGTGTAGCCTTACCATGGAAGAATATGCATATGGGGTTGCTGCAGGGATCACTACATATGGACAGTCAGTCTAACACAGGTCCCACAATTCATAAGAGTGTAGACACTCACGTCTGACTGCTGGGGGGTGATGGAGGAACTCAGCGTGTTTAGCCATTACTGGGGAACTCTAATGGGGAAATAGACACACGTATCTGGCCCAGGGGCGGAAGTGGTGTTGCAATCCGACACTAATAATGGGCCCTTCGTGCTACTGGTCACTGGGGTCGAGTAAACCGGAAGATACCGGCTCTACACGAAGGCTATAGAATCTAGAGAATGTGTTAGGTGTTGTCTAGCCCGCAGCTCTACAATATCTGTTAGCGAGGCACCTTAAGCCAGCGCTCAGGAGGAAGCAACACTTCTAGTTGAGTGTGATCACGACTCGAGCGGGCAAGGCATGTCTTAGCATTGGTATGCCAAGACAATAGCATCCACAATCCAGTGGGCTAGCCTCTGCCAGCCTTTCCCTTCTGCTGGCCTTTGTAACAGAGAAAGAGCTAGCTGGTCTGAGGTCCTGAGGCTTTGTGTTCTGCCCACGTACAGCCACAGAGAATGGACGCCCTTCCAAGTGCCCTTCGCCAGTAGGACATCAGTCTTACCATTAAGACCGGAGCATTGCTGCACAGCACAAAGGTGAACTGGATGCCCCTGAACTAGAGAGGGCATAGGGTGAAGTGAATCGTGTAGCTGAGTCTTATGGTCCAAAAGAGCCAGTGGGATGAGCTGGGGAACACAAGCAGGCTCCCAGAGACCATATCATCAAGCCAAAACAGAACCACAGATATACCAGCGGTGGGGCAGCAAGATGGAGCACAGGGATCCGACTTGAGTGGCACTGGGTGGCCCGAAGTGGGGTATGAATGTGCGGTGTAACACTGACCTGGCTCCACGGATGGAGAGAGGTTGTGCGTGAGAAGGTTTGGTTATGTTCTCAAACTATGCACTGTGGTCCACTGGTGATTGAAGGGGACAAGAATGGTGAGGCATCACATCACATGCTGTCATCCTACTTTATTTTGAAGAAGGGGACGAGAGTGACATGTCATTGTGTCACACACTGCCATATTCACCTTCTTGAGAAGAAGGAAATGAGAGTGACAAGGCATAGCTTTGCACACTGTTATCGGCGCCCTCTTGGGACCCAGTAATAGAGGAAACTGCTCCGTCTTCCACAGTAGAGATTGCTATGATGGAGGGGACCAACGCCCTTGGCGATGAGTAGACTCAGGGGCAGCCCACTAATGCTTCAGGGTAAGCTCTTGACTACCTCAGCTTGCTACTGGACTGCCGAGAACTGCTGGGCAAAATTCTTGACAGTGTAGCCAAAAAGAGTCAACTCATAAGATGGGAGCATCGAGATAGGGTGCTTTGGTGATGTTTCTCACCTCTGCAAGGTTTAGCCAGGGGGCGCTTATGGACCACCAAGGTGGACATTGTCTGGTCGAGGGCCTGCGCTGTGACATTAGTCACCATGCACAGCTCAACCCCGGCACAGAACCCTTGCACATTATAATTGCTTTGACCTTCCATAGACCCACAGGGTGGCCAATGAGGTTAGAGAGAGAGGAAAAACGTTTTATGCAGATTTTGGTCCTTTTGGTGTTCCATGTTTTGGCACCTATATGGTTCCATACTACAGGTTTCAATGCACATCCAGGAAAAAAGGCACGGGATGGGCAAGGCGATTTACACAGATTTACACATCTGGAAGCTGCCAGGCATGTGAGACAGTGAACGTAGCTGCAAGACTTGACAGCACATGGCACACCGAGTGCTCAAGCCCTTATGAGAAAGGCAAGACAAACAACGTGCCGACATGGTCATGCTCTCATGAGAGAACATAAACCACCCACGAAAGCAGTTTCACTTGCAATGCGATAGAGGAGTGGGTGGCCTGCAGAGACGTACTCAGCGGGGAAGGCCCCACAGTAATCCTCAGGTCACTAAGGCTTATTAGCCGAAATAGCCCTAGATTGGGGACTCCACCTCATTTGGGCCACTTGAGTCTTGACTATGCATGTCCATTAGCCAACCACGAAGGCGGTCTCAACATACTTATGCCAAGGCATGTGAGAGTGATCGTGGCCATAAATGACAACAGGAAGGGGCCACATTCAGAAACACATGGTTTGAATGACATCTTGAAAAAGACACAAGGTCAAACCATGTATGCTCTTTAAGGAATTTGCTCTCTGTGGTGCTGAAGTGCACAGGAAATGGCCGCAGCAACACAAACAGGATGATAGTGCAAGCCTGTTGTGAGCACTCACACTCTCATTGAAGGTGCTACCTCTTTAAATTATAAATTACTTTTATTAACAAAGTTCGGGAGGAGCAACATTCAAATGATATACCCAATCAGCATAAGAGGAGGCCTATAAATATGTAGCTGACTCACCAATGTACCTCAACTGTTTTTTTTTTAGCATTCCTCCACCACCTCGTCTCCTCACACTTATCTGGTTACTATCCTAACTAAAGATACAGTGGGTGTACACTGGGTTCGGGCCAAATACCGAGCTCAGAGCGCTCTCCTCGGATAGCACAGCAAATATGCGTTCTTTTACTTTATCTGATTATTTGTAAGTTTGAATTTGTGAAGCTGACAGCAGACTCGTTGAAGGCGCACACTCGGGGAGAGCCGTCAAAACAGCTGTTTTTTGTCTCGCTCTCTTGTGAGATCACAACCATCGCTGTACGTGCTATCACACCTTCAGCAGCTCGCAGAGGCTCCTTCCTGAAGAACTGCTCGTCTGAGTTAAACACTCGTAGTAAATTTGCAGAGAAGGGATAAGACATCTGCTCGGCTCCGAAACAAAAAGCAAACATACGATGCACCTACTGCTCATTTACACCCTCGCTGCAGGGCAGAGCAGCTAGATGCAATTATCACATATTAACGTTTTTGTTACACTCAAAGCAGATTGGTCACTTAAAGTGATCTCCTATTCATTCCCCAAATCACTTCCGCCGTATCTGGAACGTGTCAGACTGAAAGGGAACCTTCTTTTTCAGCTAAAAGTTGAATCAGATGATTTCTTGCTCAATTCTTGCTTTCAAAAAAGGGAAAGTTCATCCCACAAAATAATATTCTTTCATAATTTATTCCCCCTCATGTTGTTCCAAATGTGTATGGCATTCTTTCTTGTGTGGAACAAAAACAAAAACAATACAGTTGTGTTCAAAATTATTCAACCCCCCAATGCTGTAAATGGTTTTAGAGAATTTAGAGTACATTTGTAATTTAATTCAGAATGAAATCCTACAAGGACTTCTTAAAGAAGCATATGCAACTAAAATGACATCAATTGGTTTTGTAATACAGTAGTAAATGTTTCTTTTGTGAATTCTTCATTGACACAATTATTCAACCCCTTAAAGACTACCACTCTGAAGAACAGAGGTCCATTGAAGTGTTTTCAATCAGGTATTGAAAGCACCTGTGGATGTCAGGGAGCAGCAATAAAGCCTAATAAGCACCAATTAGGCAGCTTTAAAATGACTGTGATACTCAGCTCCTTCTAGACATTTACTGGTGTGGTTACAAACATGGTGAAGTCAAGAGAATGGTCCAGGAAGACAAGAGAAGAGGTGATTACTCTTCACAGGAAGGGCAATGGCTATAAGAAGATTGCAAAGATGTTAAACATACCAAGAGACACCATAGGAAGCATCATTCGCAAATTCAAGGCAAAGGGCACTGTTGAAACGCTACCTGGTCGTGGCAGAAAGAAGATGCTGACTTCGACTGCTGTGCGCTACCTGAAGCGTAGAGTGGAGAAAAGTCCCCGTGTGACTGCTGAGGAACTGAGAAAAGATTTGTTAGATGTAGGTACTGAAGTTTCTGTTCAGACAATACGGCGCACCCTGCGTAATGAAGGCCTCCATGCCAGAACTCCCAGGCGCACCCCCTTGCTGTCTCCAAAGAATAAGAAGAGTCGACTGCAGTATGCCAAAAGTCATGTGGACAAACCACAGAAGTTTTGGGATAGTGTTCTGTGGACTGATGAAACAAAATTAGAACTGTTTGGGCCCATGGATCAACGCTATGTTTAGAGGAGGAAGAACAAGGCCTATGAAGAAAAGAACACCTTGCCTACTGTGAAGCATGGCGGGGGGTCAATCATGCTTTGGGGCTGTTTTGCTTCTGCAGGTACTGGGAAGCTTCAGCGTGTGCAAGGTACCATGAATTCTCTTCAGTACCAGGAGATATTGGAGGACAATGTGATGCAGTCCGTCACAAACCTGAGGCTTGGGAGACGTTGGACCTTTCAACAGGACAATGATCCCAAGCATACCTCCAAGTCCACTAGAGCATGGTTGCAGATTAAAGGCTGGAACATTTTGAAATGGCCATCGCAGTCACCAGACTTAAACCCGATTGAGAACCTCTGGTGGGACTTAAAGAAAGCAGTTGCAGTGCGCAAGCCTAAGAATGTGACTGAACTGGAGGCTTTTGCCCATGATGAATGGGCGAAGATACCCGTAGCTCGCTGCAAGACACTTGTGTCAAGCTATGCTTCACGTTTAAAAGCTGTTATAACTGTAAAAGGATGTTGTACTAAGTATTAAGATTGAATGTCACTTGGGGGTTGAATAAAACTGATAATGATGTGAGCAGAGAAAAGATATTTGTGGTTATTTCATTATAAATGTTATGTTATATTTGTCTGACCTACACGTGCCTCTTTGATTTAATTGTAAGCAGGATGACTGAATGATCAAAATCAATGTCAAACCGGCCAAAACAATCAATTTCAGTGGGGGTTGAATAATTTTGAACACAACTGTATATATACACACTCACCTAAAGGCTTATTAGGAACACCATACTAATACTGTGTTTGACCCCCTTTCTGTATTAATTCTATGTGGCATTGATTCAACAAGGTGCTGAAAGTATTCTTTAGAAATGTTGGCCCATATTGATAGGATAGCATCTTGCAGTTGATAGAGATTTGTGGGGTGCACATTCAGGGCACGAAGCTCCCGTTCCACCACATCCCAAAGATGCTCTATTGGGTTGAGATCTGGTGACTGTGGGGGCCATTTTAGTACAGTGAACTCATTGTCATGTTCAAGAAACCAATTTGAAATGATCTGAGCTTTGTGACATGGTGCATTATCCTGCTGGAAGTAGCCATCAGAGGATGGGTACATGGTGGTCATAAAGGGATGCACATGGTCAGAAACAATACTCAGGTAGGCTGTGGCATTTAAACAATGCCCAAATGGCACAAAGAGACCTAAAGTGTGCCAAGAAAACACCACCCACACCATTACACCACCACAACACGTCTGCACAGTGGTAACAAGGCATGATGGATCTCATTCTGTTTATGCCAAATTCTGGCTCTACCATCTGAATGTCTCAACAGAAATCGAGATTCATCAGACCAGGCAATAATTTTTCCAGTCTTCAACTGTCCAATTTTGGTGAGCTTGTGCAAATTGTAGCCTCTTTTTCCTATTTGTAGTGGAGATGAGTGGTACCCGGTGGGGTCTTCTGCTGTTGTAACCCATCCACCTCAAGGTTGTGCATGTTGTGGCTTCACAAATGCTTTGCTGCATACCTCAGTTGTAAAGAGTGGTTATTTCAGTCAAAGTTGCTCTTCTATCAGCTTGAATCAGTCGGGCCCATTTTCCTCTGACCTCTAGCATCAACAAGGCATTTTCGCCCACAGGACTGCCGCATACTGGATGTTTTTCCCTTTTCACACCATTCTTTGTAAACCCTAGAAATGGTTTTGCGTGAAAATCCCAATAACTGAGCAGATTGTGTAATACTCAGACCGGCTCGTCTGCACTAACAACCATGCCACGCTCAAAATTGCTTAAATCACCTTTCTTTCCCATTCTGACACTCAGTTTGGAGTTCAGGAGATTGTCTTGACCAGGATCACACCCCTAAATGCATTGAAGCAACTGCCATGTGATTGGTTGATTAGATAATTGCATTAATGAGAAATTGAACAGGTGTTCCTAATAATCCTTTAGGTGAGTGTGTGTATATATATATATATATATATATATATATATATATATATATATATATATATATATATTACAGTAACTTCAGTTTGAGATTTACCAATGGGACAGTAACTTCAGCATGGTATCGCCTGGAGAAAGGCATCAATACTGGGTGCACAATATCAGTGACGTTGTTCGCCCTCGCAATGAACATGCTCATCAAGGCAGCTGAGGTGGAATGCAGGGGCCCTCTATCCAGATCCGGAATGCGTCAACCTCCCTTTCAAGCTTATATGGATGATCTGACTGTCACAACTACATCAGTGGGAGGATGCCGTTGGCTGCTACAAGGACTGGAGAGACTGTTTACATGGGCGAGGATGTGACCCTGGTCCTGAGGAAGGGAAAAGTGGAAGGCAAGTTCCGTTTCAGCCTGGCAGGAGCCTTAATTCCATCAGTGACTTTGAAGCCGGTAAGAAGTCTGGGGAAGATTTTTGACAGCAACCTGAAAGACACCGCAGCAGTTCAGCCAGCAGCCAAGGAACTGAAAAGATGGTTATCAGCAGTGGACAAGTCAGGTCTCCCAGGGAAGTTCAAGCCATGGATCTATCAACATGGAATCCTCCCGAGGCTCCTGTGGCCACTGTTGATATATGAAGTCCCAATATCTACTGTGGAAAGCTTTGAATCAAAACATCACCCAATTCCTACGTAGGTGGTTGGGCTTGCCTAAAAGCCTGAGTAGCATCGCACTTTATGGGCACACCAATAAGCTGCAACGGCCCTTTACCAGCCTAATTGAGGAATTTAAGGTCACAAGAACCAGGGAGGTGTTGCTGTATACAGATTACTCTGATTTCAGAGTCTCCACTGCAGGAATTACAGTTAGAACGGGAAGGAACGGGAAGCAAGGGGCGAGCACAGGAGGCCGTCGAACGGGCAGTAGCAGTAGCACCTAACACCTTGCTACAACAAGCCTCAGAGCAAAGAGAGACACCAGCTGATTCAGGAAGAGATCCAGGCAGAAGTGGAGGAGGAACGTTATAGCAAGACAGTGGCCATGTGCCAACAAGGAGCTTGGAGAAATTGGGGGGACGCATCTGCCCGGAAGATCACTTGGAGAGAACTTTGGAAGGCGGAACCAGCAAGACTTAAGTTCTTGATACAGTCAGTGTATGACCTTCTCCCAAGTCTATCCAATCTGCATAATTGGGGATTGGTGGAAACTCCAGCATGTCCCCTGTGCCGGGCGAGACGTTCTTTGGAGCGTATTTTGAGCTGTTGTCCTAAGTCCCTGGGAGAGGGGAGGTATAGGTGGCACCATGACCAGGTGCTGAAAGCAGTAGCTGACGCCATCAGCACAGGTATCCAGCAGAGTAAACACCAGCACTCTACAAATTATGACATAGCCTTTATTAGAGCAGGGGAAATACCTCAGGCAGGATACAAGGCTCGTGACTGGCAGTTGAGAATGGATCTTGGGAGAGAGCTTAAGTTTCCAAAACAGATTACAAGTAGTGTAATGTGAGTGATGGGCCTGACTTGGTCTTAATATCTGTCGCCTCAAAGAAAGTAGTGCTGCTGGAGTTGACAGTCTCCTGGGAGGAAAACGATAGAGGAAGCCCATGAGCGGAAGAGGGCTAAGTACCTCGAGCTGGTGGAGGCTTGCAGAGGAAATGGGTGGAGGGCCCGCTGTGAACCTATTGAGGTGGGATGCAGGGGATTTCCAGGGCAGTCTTTTCACCGGGCATTCAGGCTCCTTGGGACAAGAGGTTTGCATCTGAGAAAAGCCACCAGGAACATCAGTGAAGGCACCAAAAAGGCTTCACGGTGGTTGTGGATTAAAAGGGGAGATCCGTGGTGTAGTAAGCTACTTGGACACAGACCGGGGACTGATCACCCCCGGATGGGTCACCCAATAGTGTCTCACGATTCTGATAGTGTCTGACGATTAAAAACCCGAAACACCCCTATGAAACTGGGTTCTTCTCTGAGGATGTGTTCAAGTAGCACCATCTAGATGTGTATATATACACACACTCCTGAACAAAATCTTAAGACCGGGTGAAATATTACAAGTATTGGCATTTCATACTGCTGGATAGAAACCTAGTTGTAAGTACAGCTTCAAAATGCCAAAAGAATAAACAAGAGCAATAGACACAAAATAGAGAGCAGGCAATTTTTTGAAAACTGCATTTAAACGGAACAGGCTGTTCATCAGCTGATCAAAAGCTTAAGAACATAGCCCCCCAAAAACCCACAACAGAACTAAAAGTGTCAAAAAAAGAACTCAGTAGTGAGTAGCCCCACCGTTCTTGTTGATCACTTCAAACACTTGTAAGACTGAAAATATCCAAAAATATTTTAAAATGAACAGGTAACTTTTTACATACATGCTGGGTACTATTAATGGTAAAGTTTTTTTTATCATCTCATGTATTTTGTAATCATTTTAAGTGTAACCATAAACCAATATGTTGTCATTAAACTCTTTAACTACAAATAATGTGCTATCTAGTTTGAGTTGGTATTAACTTGGATGTGCTAGTTATTACAATATAATATTGTCACACTATAGCTACGCTTTCCCACATATTTAGCTATTATAACTACGCTTATTTCCGTCGCTGGTATAAGTTGCAGTGGGTGGTAATAGACAAGAAATTTAGAGTTTTCTACCATCTTGCTGATAACGTTTTTTAGTCATTCAGCAACCCTGCAGCCTGAACCCCTGTAGGCGATCCACCCTTACACACTCATTTTGGCATGTTTGATGCGACTGTTTCCAAGAGGCTGGTGGGAACGTTGCTCCATGTGGTGAAGATGGCTTCATGATGGGCATCCACGGTCTGAAACTGATGTCTTTTTTTCTAAACTTCCCTTGCCATCCATCCCCCAAACGATCTCAATTGGATTTAGATCAGGGAACACGCAGGATGTTCCAAAAGAGTGACATTAGTCTCCTGGAAGAAGTCCTTAATCAGGCAGGCATTGTGAACTGCAGCATTGTCCAGTTGAAAGAGCCAGTCATTACCGCACAGACGAGGACCCTCAGTCAAGAAGGATGTCTGATGCAACATGTCCACATAGCTAGCGGCCGCTTGGCTCCCTTGGAAATTCCAAATGGACAAGTTTGTAGCGTGGAAGGAGACATGTCCTTTGAAGGCTTTTTTAGTTCTTTAAGCCATTCACTCACAGATGCTGTCTTATGGCTATTGGGCTGCAGTCAGCATCAGTAAGGGCCTTAATTTGGGTCAAGGATCGGCCTGTCTCTTCATGGACAGCCCGTCTCAGTACAGGTGAATTTTTTTGGGGGCCTACCACCTGATATTTTTATCCCATAACCCTCAGAATATTTAAGAAATGTAAAATGACGGTCTTACTGCGTCCAGCCTTGGCAGCGATGGCGCATTGCAAGCCACTTGCTTGTGCAGCTCAACAATCCTGCCACGCTCAAAGACGGAAACCCCTTTTCCTTTGCACAGATTTTAACTTTTTAAGGCTATGGCTTAAACTTTTGACCAGCTGATGAACAGCCGGTTCAATTTAAATGCAATTTTCAATAAATTGCCTTCTCTCAATTTTATGTCTATTGCTCCTGTTTCTTCTTTTGCCATTTTGAAGAAGTACTGGTTACTATCCAGCAGCGCGAAATACGAATACTTGTAATATTTCCCCCGGTCTTAAGATTTTGTTCAGGGGTGTATATATTAGTGTATATATATAACCACTTTATACACAGAAATGAATAAACATGTATCCAATTTTCCTTTTATTGGGTTTGGCCTATGTATTAATTCTCTTTTTTGAACTTTTGAATGGTTTTATGACTGAGAAAACACTGCTGTGAAGATGACACTGAGTTAGAAGACTTCTGAAGACCCCCAAGCTTGTGCCAGGCTGCCGTCTCATCTTACCATTCACCAAAGATCATCTGAATCCAACTACTTCTCTCTCTTCAAGACAACATCAGGAAAGATCAACGGGAGCCTCCACGAATTGCATCAGGACAGTTTAATTCAAATAGGCAAGACATACAAGTATCACACTTAGTCCCATTATTTGATACATTGATTACCCCTTTTGTAATGTTTAGTCCCACAGAAGATGAAGATGTAGATTTCATAAAGTTTGATTTATTATAAAACACAAGATAACAGGTAAGCATACGAGACAGTGCATTAGCACAGACAACAATCGACGAAGACCAGGAAACAGACAGGAACTTAAATACACAGATGATTATGATTAAACAGGCACAGCTGATGAGACTTAAATGATTAGGAACCATAGTGACAAACGAGAACTCATTAAGACTAGACAGAACTGAACTAAACAGAACATACATGTGACATTACGCCCCCCTCGGAAAGGTGAGTCCTCATGCTATGACAAAGTCTATGAAGAGGAAAGAGGGCGGAGGCTTCGATGGAGGGCGAGGAGCTGGTGACAGTCAGCTGCCTGGGGTAGTTGGCCACGGGCACCATGGTGGTGTCAACAGTGGGAGAAGCCAGGGTGGAATCAGCGGAGTCAGCACCATGGTGATTGGTGGAGGAACTGGCGAAACATTGGGGCTGACGAACCTGGATGACCGGGACAATGTTGGAGTGAGTGAGGACAACAGGGAGGTCATAGGGAGGGAGGGAGCCAATGACGCCGTAGGGGTGCAGGCGTAGCCACAACCCCAGAAGTCCGTGATGGAAGCTGGGTCTCGACCGCCGGAGGCCAACCTGGAGTGACGAGGCGATGGTGATGGGCTGACCGTTCTCTCAGAATATACAAGTTCAAGATGTTATCGATCAAGATGATTGTGTCTCAGCTCCAAGACAAAGATTAGATCACAGTTGATGCATATTTTCATATTGAGGCAGAAATTCTGCCTCAACACAGAAAGTTTTTGGAGGTTTGCTTTCGGGGGTGAAGCTTACCAATAGTGGGTTCTTCTGTCACCTTCCACAAACACAAAAGGCATGGATGCACCTCTGGCTCCATTGTGAATGCAGAATCTGGCCCTTGGTCAAAACTAATTGAGGAACCCTGGCGTAATGGTAAAATTAGCAACATATTCTTAAAGCATATATTTGTTAGCTGGGTGGGCCATTTCTGCAATGGCATTGAACCAACTGGTGTACAGGTGTCCAAGCAGAGTGTAGTTCATTCTCAGGTGTAGTCACATTAACTATGAATATATTTGATGTTTAGCTACCAGAAAGTGTCAAAATAGGCCTACTAATTTATTTTTTATTTATTTTTTATTAATTAATTCAATCATTTTTTTATTTATTTACTATTATTTTATCATTTCCACCATCACAAAAAAATGATTATCTATTTTAGTATTTCAATCACGACAACTGTATGTATTTTAGAAAGTTACTGAATATGGCAATTGTAGGAATTGAGGACAAACCGGACAAATGAATCTTCCAGATGATTCTTTCAAACATAACTCCATACAAATCTAATCTCAAACCAAATCAACACACAAGAGCCAAAATCAGGGAATCTCTCACTTGCAGCTCCTCTAAATCTACCAAACCCACCCAGCTAAGTATTGCCTAGCAAGCTAGTAAAAGTGTAGCCTAGCTCAGGGAGAGAGGTGTCAAACTTAAACCATTTTTAAAAGACCAAATGGTTAAAAGCACAATGCAACTTGAGCCGCAAGAAAATAACACCAGAGTGTTTGATCCCCAAGACAGAGAGATATAACAGGCCACCTTCTTCTGCTTGACCTCTGAGTGACACAGAATCGAAGTCCACAGGAAACCCCACAAAGAGTCTTTTATATATGAACTGCATCAAATTGTTCCAAAAATAACTCTAAAAGGACTTGAAATCAAACATCGTTCAACTGCATAAGTGTGCCTTTATATTTTATATTTATATTTACAAACTTAAATGTTACCTCAACGTAATGTAAGATAACACAAATCATGAAATATACATTCAGACACATGTATATATAAACATTATTCCATGAGATGGTTACACAACCCATAAAATACATTTTTTTCATGGAGCACTCACTCACCGCAGCTAATCACCCTCTCGGCTGGAGCGAATCTAAATTACCTTACCGGTACCAGTTCAATATCCGGGTGGAGTGTAATTAAAGGGGCCATACATGAAAATATGTAGCAAGTGGAAAACACCTGACCCTGTAACAAAGACAGGCAGATTCATTCAAGTCATCCAACTTACTCTCATCTCACTCACTCACTTTCCTTCCTTTACTTTAGTTTTTCTTTCTTTCTGTTGAGAGTCACATGTTCTAAGTTAAGTTTTGCCACATAGTTTAATCGTCTCTACAGTCTATGCCACCTCAACTTCAAACTTCAGCCACGATGGAAACTCCACCCATTTGCCAGAACACCAGCACGTGATTGGCTTCTTACTACATCAATCCGGACCAAAAAGACTTTCAGCACATCAACAAACCTGGGGAACCCCTCTCTCCAAGCCAAAGACACCTACAAGGAATCTCCATTTAAAGACAAACGACAAACGCAAGTACCTCCAGATTCTAAAGCTGAACTGGTGCATTAATATAAAATCTAATAACCCTGCTTAAGCAGCGATAAAATGGTTAATTAATTAATGATGGTTGGTTCGTTCAGATCAGGTCTTATGAAATGCATATATTACTTTCATCATTTCACTCTCTTAAAACTCATTCTTTCTTCTCTTTCTTTCTGCAACTCGTGTGAATGTGTGCATGCATGTGTGTTTGTGTTAGTTAGATGTGTTAGGATAATCAATAAAGTGTCATTTATAATTTTAAAGAGAACTGTCTTGTGTTATATGCTTACAAATTCAATATCTTAAACTGCTGATTTATGTTACCTTGCTAATAAAAGGTGTTTTCAAATAATAATTGGATACTCATATACGCTACAGAGCTTATAGTTACGGCCCGTGCAAATGAACGAGGAATGGATGATTCAGTTGCTCGGTCGTAAGACAAGTGACTCTTTTAAAGTTCCCAATAAATTAATTAATAATTTCCTTTGAGCAAATATCCTTACACAATGTTAACATTAACATTGCCGTATTCAATAAAAATTTAAAACACATACAGTTGTCATGATTTTGGCAGACTAGATCTGCTACACTGTTGGTGCTGCTGCTGTTATTGGAGCTGCAGAGCAAGTATGGACCTGCTACTGCTAATAGACACACAGACTGCATTCTGCTGCTGCTGCATGAATAGACAGACATAAATCTCATAGCAGATTTAGGTAAGTGGAGCTGGGGGAGGTGGAGGATTTCAGAGGAGCTAATAGCATGCTGCAAAAATACCCTTCAGTAAACAATGAAACAGACTATTTAATGATGAGTAAGCAATCTTGCTGGCTGCAGTATCAGCAGAGGCCAGTCAGCTTGTATTATGCAGTAACAACGTGATTGTTTACAGATTACATGTAAAGTACCTATCAGCCTGTGCCCTCTAGAGTTTCATGACTGAACTAGACATTTATTTATTTATTTTATTTTTAATATATATTTTCAGTTTAAGCTTAGCCATTTTTAAAAAAAAAAAAGATTTCTGATTAGCTTTAATTTATTTTAATTTTAATTTTTGACATTTTTGAAACTTGAAAGTTTTCCATCTGATGTTAATATTGTATTTTATTTTTCTAAATTTAATTAAAGGAAACAATTTTAATTTTCAACCTTTTTCGTTAACAATAACATCACTGAAGTAATTGATAATATTTGTTTATGTTTGTATAATTTGAATATATTTGTTGATGCAGTGCTGATAGTTGTGTCTGTTCATAAGCAGCATCTACAGCAGTATGAAAACTCTATGCACAGACAACTAAATAATAGTAAAAAATTAAAAAATGGACAATTTATGCTGTAGTCTAAAGCATACAAAGCAGGTGGAATTCATTATTGCTTTTATGTGTGTGTGTGTGTGTGTGTGTGTGTAAAGCTGCTTAATATTCAGCACCGCTACTTTTAGGGAGTGCTGAGCATGGCAGTACAGGAGTGTCATGAGGAAGATAAAGACATCATGGAGGGTTTTATGACACTGTTTGGTTTACTGCCAAGAGATTATGCAGAGAAAAGTTCCAAAATCATCATCATCGATCAAATCTGCTTTGTCAAATACATCTGCATGAGTGTGTGAGCTGTAGGGCTTATATATTTGGAGAGGGGGAAAGATAACCCAGGTTTTGAAATGATTTCCATGAATTTAAATATTGATCTGTTCCATTATCTGGTGTGATCTTGAACAGCGATGTGACATTCAGGCATGCCAAGTTCATGTTTCCACAGCCTATGTTCATTTGAGATTAAAATATTTGTGACTAAATTTAATTGTTTAGAATAACTAGATACACTCTCTGCTCAACCATAATCTGATGTCACAATGCTATATAAATATAGCACGTACATTTATATTTATACAAAATTCTGTTAAAATAAACAAAACAAAAGTAGCTGAAAACTCATACTGTCTTGTTCTTTGTTAGAACTTTAACATGTAAAATGATCAAATACAAAATTCCCCAGTAAACAGCATGTTTTGAAATTTGGCCCAAACTGTTCAACTCAGTCATTTTCATATACACATGATGTTAACAGTTTTAGTTTTACAGTAAATTTGATTTTCAACATCACAATCTCGGAATAAAATATGAAAACATTAAGGAAATAAACTTTTAACCTTTGTTAGTAAAGTCAAACTAGCCTGAAAACAGTAAGATTTAAATGAAATTTTAAATGTGGATTTTGTCCACGATATGGTGTTCACTGTGGGTGACTTCAGTGCCAAAAGAATATAATGGCATCTGGGTTTTATTTAGGTCAGCGAGCATAAATCTGTGCCGTGTTAGTTTTTGAAATAATTTTTGCTCTTTGATGTTTGTGTTATTGTTGAATGGAGGTGAGCAGCAACTATCTGTATTATGCTTCTCAGAGGTGCTTACAGTGGAGCTAATAACAAACATCCATCCACAAATAACCCATTTTCCAACTAAATTCTTATATAAAACATGCTGTCACGAAAGCATGGCTCCTTTGCGTCTTCATATTGTCTTATCTTAAAAAGGCAATGAACAGCTTGTGCACAAGTGGCTGCTACTACTTTTTAAGAAGGAGGAAACACAGACCACACATACACACACACACACAAACACAAAATGTTAATACATATATAATACAATATTGGAAGCATGTGCTTCATTAAATACAGAGCAAAGATGAGCATAACATTGTAAATGCAGATTGATATTTAAAAGTTTTTATTTTTTTAAATTTGTCTCACTAACATTTACATATATAAATTGAATAAAATGGCAACAATAAAAAGATCTAGCTATGTTATCTGTGTGACATTCGGCATAAAGCTGTTGTGACGGACATAGGCCCATAAGAGCTGTGCACGTAGACCTCACTCCCCTGATCTCAAGAGGCACTCAGTGACTGATGCTAGACACTGTGGTGTTTAGCCTCCTTGTTAGAGCACCCAATTCCCATGCCTTCAGACCTGCTATGGAATTAGGGGTTAATTTTTTATTACTGGCTTTTTGATGCAAAGTCCCTCTCATTTGAGAGTCTGTTTAATCATCATATAGAGACTTTAGGAACAATACTGTAACTTATGGCTCATTTTCCAATGTGGAATCAGGTTTTTTAACCTCCAATACAAGTAGTGCTCATGATGATTTCATAGATTGTCCTAAAAGAAATTTTAAAAATCCTGTGCTAGAAAACAAAAAGTCCAAACAAAACTCTTATTTGTACAGAGCTCCTAAAGGGACAAAAACAAAAATATTTGCAATCCTTTGAGAAACTCTGCAACTCAAAATTTTTGTAATGGCAATAATATAAGGTAGGTGTAACACCGGGAAGACAGGAGACGAGGGTAAACAATAAACAGACAGGTTTATTCCACAGAGTAGCAGGTAACATGTGCGACAGTGTGCGAAGCACAAACAATAACCGACAAAGACAGAACTGACTTGGGAGTATAAATACATAGGAGGAACTAATAAACACAGGTGGAGGAAGTTAAACTAATAAAGGATAATTTATGACAGGTGAAGACATTAACTGAATAACACGTGACTAGACAGGACTAAACTAAACAGGACAGAACTGAATACATGTTACAGTAGGAGGAAACACAATACTTATTCAAATGAGAAAGTTTTGCGAGCAATCACAAAGTTTCTTAGGGGAACTCAATAGTCTACTTTTGTGAGAAAGTGCAAATATTTTGCAAGAGAATGCACATTTTCTTGGGGAACACAATACTTATCTGAGAGAACGCAGAATGTAAAGGTTCTCAGGGGAATGCATTACTTGTGCGAGAGAACAAATGCAAAACCATTGAAAACATTTTTTGCCTATTACCATGTCCCTTTACGGGCTCCGTACATCTGAGCATTCCTGGGCATTAGTCATCCTTCTAAAAATATACATTGAATGGCAGGGTCATTATTTATGCTAAATGGACTTTGTGTTAAACATAATGTACTTAGACTTTATGGGATTGTGCCAAATTGCTCTATACAAAGGCAATTAGTACAGTAGCCTTTACAAAAACTAAAACTGTATTTACGAAAGTATATTTATATAATGTTGGGGGGGTGATCATAAATTAAATGTTAAAATTGCTAGAAGCTAGTAAAACTAGTGGCCATTGAAAAGCACATTTTAATCTATAACAGCACTTAGAGAGGGTAGAAGATTACCATTAGCCTTGCACTTTTGTAAGAGCTGACAAAACAACTTCATTCTAAATTGTCTGCAAATATTCGTGAAATTCCTCTATCAGAGTCTCTTTAGGATCTGGAAAGGCTGAAATAATGCATGTACTTTATATGTCTACTTTTTGAGAAAGAATGCCCTGCTGCAGAGTAAGGAACAAAACATTAATTTTTAAAGACTCAAATGATCATCTGTTGTTTTTGTGCTGCAGCTATTCTATGAACAATGAATGACTCATAATCTCACATGATTTGGTCGCAAAATACATGTTTTAGCCCTGCATAATATTTCCTAGCTGATCTTTTATAAAGTTGCTTTGACACGGTTGAGTTGATGAGGAAGTTAGCAAAGAGAAGAGATGGTTTACAGGCTCACCTCTTTAAACACTGTGAAAGCGCTGTTCAGAAGCATGTGATAATCAAACGCTCCATCTGCACTGAGAAAACACTGCCTTTCCGAGAGCTGAAGGTGTGATGTATCGCTGTCACACCAGCATGTCAGGCTGTGCATCTGGAGACGTGTGAGAGACACCCGCACCATCAGCCAGAGCCCGACACAACACTTCTCCACCATTTCATTTCATTAAAAACATCTAATTATGCATGTGCATTACTCTTGATGTTCTATATTTGAATAAAACCAGTGGACGCAATCCATGTCAAACTTTTAGACTCTAAGGGCCCTATTTTAACAATCTAAGTGCATTGTCTGAAGAGTATGGCGTAGGTGCACTTAGGGCATGTACGAATCCACTTCTGCTAGTTTAATGAGGTGCATAGCTCATAAGGGTGTTACCTAGTCTCTTAATGAGTCATAGGTGTGTTCTGGGAGTAACATGCAATAAACCAATCAGATTGTCAGCTCCAATTCCCTTTGTAAGCAAATGAGCTAAAATGAAATTATTAACTCATTTATAGGGAATTTTGAACCAGTCACTTATTTTACAACCGAGCAACTGAATCGTCCAGTGTTTATTTGCATGGGCCATATAGCGTGGAACTATTGTGGAAACATTATTTATTAGCAAGGTAACATAGATCGGCAGTTTAAGACATTATATTTGTAAGAACATATCACAAGACACTTCTCTTTAATAATACAAATCACACTTCATTGATTATCCTAACACAAACTAATATCTAACACATACAGATGCACAAATTTACGAGTTACAGAAAGAAAGAATGAGTTTAAAGAGAGTGAGATGATGAAAGTTTCTAGAAATATATGCATTTCATTAGACCTCATCTGAACGAACCATCAATCATTGTATTAACTCTTTTATCGCTGCTTAGGTGGGGTTATTAGATTTTATATCAGTGCACCAGTTCAGCTATAGAATCCTGAGGTACTTGCATTTGTTGTTTGTGCTTTTAAATGGGGATTCCTTGTCAGTGTCCTTGGCTTGGAGAAAGGGGTTTCCGAGGTTCGTTGATTTGCTGAAGGTCTTTTCAGTCTGGATTGATGTAGTGGGAAGCCAATCACATTCTGGCATGCTGGCAAATGAATGGAGTTTCCCTCATGACTGAAGTTCGAAGTTTTTCTATGATGAATGATTTCTAATCATTTGAGGTGTTTTTCCAACCTCTTTGAGGAGGTTTTGACCAATTAGGTGTGTTCTTTGTTCAGGAGGTGGCTTTTCTCCTCCCCTGGTCATAAATTAAATGCTGTTCTGTGGTATCTTAACTTTCAGAGAGTACAGAGACCATAGTTTAGACATGATTTCCCTAAAAATAATATAATACATTTTACACAGATTTCATTCAAGCCTAACTTTGAATTATAAATAGCGATTCACACTTATACCAAACGAGGCAAACTTTCAATCACCCATTCAATAGTTATAAGTTTGATACAGTTCAAATATACAGGTGCGTCTCAATAAATCAGAATGTCATGGAAAAGTTGATTTATTTCAGTAATTCAACTCAAATTGTGAAAATTGTGTATTAAATAAATTCAATGCATGGCGACTGAATTAGTTTAAGTCTTTGGGTCTTATGATGATTTTGTCTCATATTTAACAAAAACCCACCAATTCACTATCTCAACAGATTAGAATACTACACTATGTTCATTTACTGTATTTGTACTCAATAAAAAAGCTCCTATTGCTTTAATTACTGCCTCAATTCAGCATGGCATGGAGGTTATCAGTTTTTGGCACTGCTGATGTGGTATGGAAGCCCAGGTTTCTTTGACAGTGGCTTGTCTGCATTTTTTGGTCTCTTGTTTCTCATTTTCCTCTTGACAATATCTAAAAAAAGAGAATCTATGGGGTTCAGGTCTGGTGAGTTTGCTGGCTAGTCAAGCACACCAACACCATGGTCATTAAACCAACTTTTGGTGCTTTGGGCAGTGTGGGCAGGTGCTAAATCCTGCTGGAAAATGAAATGAGCATCTTCAAAAAGCTGGTCAGCAGAAGAAAGCATGAGTTGTTCCAAAATTTCTCACTAAACAGGTGCAGTGACTTTGGATTTAAAAAAACACAATGGACCAACAGATGACATTGCACCCCAAATCATCACAGACTGTGGAAACTTAACACTGGACTTAAAGCAACTTGGGCTATGAGCTTCTCCACCTTTCCTCCAGACTCTAGGGCCTTGGTTTCCAAATGACATACAAAACTTGCTCTCATCTGAAAAGAGGTCTTTGGATCACTGGGCAACGGTCCAGTTCTTCTTTTCCTTAGCCCAGGTAAGACACCTCTGACGTTGTCTGTGGTACAGAATGGCTAAACAACAGGAATACGACAACTGTAGCCAAATTCCCTGACATGTCTGTGTGTGGTGGCTATTGATGCCTTGACCCCAGCCTCAGTCCATTCCTTGTGAAGTTCACCCAAATTCCTGAATCAATTTTGCCTGACAATCCTCTCAAGGCTGCAGTTCCCTTGGTTGGTTCTTTCTCTTCAACACTTTTTCCTTCCACTCAACTTTCCGTTAACATGCATGGATACAGCACTCTGTGAACAGCAAGCTTCTTTGGCAATGAATTTTTGTGGCTTACCTTCCTTGTGAAGGGTGTCAATGATTGTCTTCTGGACAGCTGTCATATCAGCAGTCTTACCCATGATTGTGTAGATTAGTGAACGAAACTGAGAGACCATTTTGAAGGCTCATGAAACCTTTGCAGGTGTTTTGAGTTTATTAGCTGGCATGTCTCCATATTCTAATTTGCTGAGATAGTGAATTGGGGAGTTTTTGTTAAATGTGAGCCAAAATCATCACAATTAAAATAACCAAAGACTTAAACTACTTCAGTCTGTGTGCACTGAATTTATTTAATGCAAAAGTTGTTCAGTTGCCTCAACCAACAATGTGCCTGAACACACCAGACCAGCATGTTTTTCAGACCAGCATGCCCATAGGCAAACAGATGGGCGTAATGCATTTGCTGTTTAAACAACATGGGAGCTTGACATGAAAAAACTGCATCGGGCTGAAACTAGCAAAACGCACTTTTGTCACACCTGGCGTCGCATTGCGCTGGGTGTATGATAGATAGGGCCCTAAGGAGACACAAATATGATATTCTTAAGGACCCTGTTCCTAAAATATTATAAAATGTAACATATTTGTTTTTGTTACATTGTGTCAGAAACATAAAATTATCAAATTATAAAGACAAAACATTTACTAAATGATTTGCAGCTTGTATTGTAATTATAGAAAAACAGTAGTATGTATGAGTATGTATATTTTTTGTATAAACAAAAGTATGCCTTTTGTATTATTTTTTTCTAGCCACTTTTAAAACAATTCTAAAACTTCCACAGACATTAAGAAGCACAACTGTTTTCAAAATTGATAATAATAAGAAAACAGCATATTAGAATGCTGGTCCCTGGTGCCAGGCTCCTTTTCCCTGAGCCTTTAACTTTGTTATAATTGCATTCCACAAATATTTTCTTGCCATGACCTCAGTTTGAAAACCACTAATCTAGAAAGATATAGATACGTGAGCCAGGATTAATGAATATAGTTTGAAAGGTAGAATTACAGTGAATTTTCCATGGCAATTATGTAACTATGGAAACCATAAATGTGATTAATATATTATTTGTACTAATATGATTTATTATACTACACTTCTTACAGCATGTTGAACATGTAGCACATCAAAGTTAAAAATCCAACCCTAAATCTAAGTGATCTCATTAATATTTCAAGGGAGAAACCTGAATCACTAAAAAGGAAAAAACTTATTACCAAAAAATATATAATATATGAAATGAGTACTGTATCGATCATCTTCTGTATCTATAGTAAACAACTAGTCTCTCTTAGTTCATCCACAGAGAGCAAACAAACAAACAAACAAACAAACAAAAAGCATCATGGTTAGTGATTCATCTTAGCCTTCCTTTGTTAAAGATGACTGAATAGACTAGTTTGTGGTTAATCAATTGTTCAGATCCTTCCTGTTCCTGCTTTTATGAAGGTGTTGAAGAGCAAATGACATGGTGTTGAACAACAATGAGAGGGTGACTGACAGAGCAATCCATATCTAATTAGAGCAGCTGGCTTTTAAACTAGACAGTTTGATGAGAATGTGAACATTAAATCATCTGCCTGCTGCATGCAAATGGTCTCTTTTGGACCTTTTTAGACCTACTGTTATTAGACAAGAAAGGCAGACAGAAAGAAAGAAACACGGGAGAGAGGATTTGTGCCAAAATGCTGGAGAGTGCTGAAAAAAGGATAACACTTTACAACAAGGTTCATTAGTTAAACATTAGTTAATGAATTAACTAACATGTAATAACCATGAGCGATACATGTTTTACTATATTTACTAATATTCATTAATGTTAGTTAATGAAAATACAGTTGTTCAGTGTTTGTTCATGTTAGTTCACGGTACATTAATGTCAACAAGACTTTAATAATGTGTTAGTAAACAATAACAAAGATTAATAAATGCTGTATATGTGCAGTTAATTATTAGTTTATTTTAATTAATTTAGTTAACTAATGTTAACTAATGAACCAAAACCCCCCAAAAAACAACAAACAAACAAACAAACAAAACAATAAAAAAGACAGAACCAGTGAACCGTCAGGGTCATGGATTCTGTAAGAACAAGCAGCTTTGCTATTAAATGCAAGCGCAAATAATTCATACTGTAAAATTTAGGCCTTGTGAAATGAAGGGTTCAAAGCTTGGCAAAGTTAAGTTTGTGCGAAACGCAGCAGACAGTCTGTTAGAACTGTGTGAGTTGGCTATTAGTTGAAGAGAGACACCAAGCAGGGTCTAAGTTCTCACTCGGTTTACTGAAGAGTTGTTTGAGTATACATATGCGTGTGTGTGTTCTGTAACAATTATAAAAGAGAATAATCTTAGTAATATATACATACTATAACGAATCGTCACTCGGATTGAGATCCATAAGCAGGCTTTTATTAGCTAATAGAATAGTCAAACAGGCAAGGGTCAAATACCGGCAAACAGGAATGTCAGAGAACAGGCAGAATGATCGTCGTTGTACAGGCATATGTCAAGGTAGACAGCTATCAATCACAAAATCCAAAAACACGCAAACAGAGCAAAAGGTAGGCAGCAAAGAGTCGTACACGGTAATCCAACAGGTCGTTAACAGGGAGAGAGTAACAGGGGAAAAAAGCTCAGAAATGTACCAGACAGGAAACAAGACCTCACAAAGGATGCTAGGCTGAAAGTCTCTTAAATAGGACTGCTGACGAGTTGCAGCTGGTGCAGCAATCAGTACCAAGGTACAGGGCTTCTGGGAAATGTAGTGTGATGTGAATGGAGTGTGTGTATGACAGTGTGTGTGTCAGTATTCGGGCGAGGGTGCCCTCCGATGGTCAGAGGTGTTTCAAGTGTTTATTTCTTTTAATTTTGATGATTATAATTGACAACAAAGGAAAATCCCAAATTCAGTATCTCAGAAAATTTGAATATTGTGAAAAGGTTCAAAATTGAAGACACCTGGTGCCACACTCTAATCAGCTAATTTACACCTCCAAAGGCCTTTAAATGGTCTCTCAGTCTAGTTATGTAGGCTATACAATCATGGGGAAGACTGCTGACTTGACAGTTGTTCAAAAGACGACCATTGACACCTTGCACAAGACACCTTGGCAAGACACAAAAGGTCATTGCAAAAGAGGCTGGCTGTTCACAGAGCTCTGTGTCCAAGCACATTAATAGGGAGGTGAAGGAAAGGAAAAGATGTGTTAGAAAAAAAAAAGTATACAAGCAATAGGGATAACCACACCCTGGAGAAAAAAAAAATTGTGGGGGAGATTTACAAAGAGTGGACTGCAGCTGGAGTCAGTGCTTCAAGAACCACTTCGCACAGATGTATGCAAGACATGGGTTGCAATTGATGCATTCCTTGTGTCAAGCCACTCTTGAACAACAGACAGCGTCAGAAGCGTCTCGCCTGGGCTAAAGACAAAAAGTACTGGACTGCTGCTGAGTGGTCCAAAATTATGTTCTCTGATGAAAGTAAATTTTGCATTTCCTTTGGAAATCAAGGTCCCAGAGTCTGGAGGAAGAGAGGAGAGGCACACAATCCACGTTGCTTGAGGTCCAGTGTAAAGTTTCCACAGTCAGTGATGGTTTGGGGTGCCATTTCATCGGCTGGTGTCAGTCCACTGTGTTTTCCAAGGTCCAGGGTCAACACATCCATATACCAGGAAGTTTTAGAGCATTTCATGCTTCCTGCTGCTGACCAACTTTATGGAGATGCAGTTTCACTTGCACACAGTGCCAAAGCAACCAGTACCAATACCAGTACCAATATACCAATATTTACTTGTTATGTACGCACACAGCAACTCAATATAGACTTAAACTGAAAAGCGATAAAGCATCATGAACTATAATGAAGATGACTAACTTTGCACTTTCTAATATGCGCTGAATCTATTTCCAACACGGTTCCGCTTTAGCACATGACGCTATGGTAACATTGTGCGCTGTGGTTGGTCAGGGTTATCTGGGACATTTAAAGCATCTGGGCCTTTTATACACCTTGAGACCATTAAAATTAAGCAAGGTTGAATAAAATGGGCAACTTCAAATGCTTAATGTTACAGTCAAAACTAATAGGCTGTAGTGTGATTAAAATTTTTACAGAAACTACTTTGAGATTGCAGATTGTCAAGCTACACTTTATTTCAAGTTCTTCAAAAACTACTCTAAAAAAGTATCTTTCAACACTACCAGCCACAAATTTAAAAAAAAAAAAACTTATTGGAAAAAACCTGAGTCGTAACCTGAGACATTCCCTTTCGAGCGAACTCACACTGCGCCGATGCCGATACCGACACTTTGGGGAACGATACCCACTATGCAAGACCAAAACAAGCCTGCCCTAGTGGAACCCGGCACAACTAGGACGAGAGCACTTGTGCACCCGGTGTGCAGGGAAGATGCAGACTATAAAACCTGATGAACGTATGTGGGGTGGACCACCCAGCCGCATTGCAGATGTCCTGCAATGGGACCCCTGCCAGGTGGGCCCTAGAGGACGCCATGCACCACTCTAGTAGAGTGGGCCCTCAAGGCTACAGGTGAAGGCAAACTGCGCAACTGATAGGCCAAGGCAATAGCCTGAACAATCCAATTACTGATTTTCTGCTTAGAAGCAGGAACTCCCTTCTTGGGTGATCCAAAACACACCAACAAATGTTCTGACCTCCTCCAGTGAGAGGACCTTTGAACAAAGATCTTCAATGCTCTTACAGGGCAGAGCAGATGAAGCCTCTCTTCTTCTGCCGCCACATGAGGTGGAGGATGGAAGGCCTGAAGTACCAACCAGCTGTGCCCCCCTAGATGTCACCTTGGGCACATAGCCAGGCCTGGGATGTAGAATGGCTACCCATGCTCTCTACACCACATGGAAAACACATTCCACTTTATGCTGTACAGTCTCCTCATGGAAGGAGCCATGGAACTGAGAGTCGCCTCAACCACTCCAGCTAATAAACCAGCCTCTAGGTACTGAGCCCCCTCAGGGGCCAGACCCACAGTTTCCACAGCTCTAGCTGAGGGTGAAATATTGTACCCCCTGCCAGAGACATCTGCCACGGCTGACCTGCCAGGAGTGCCAGCAATAGACTGACCCCATCCTTCCGGCCCCCCTCCAGAACTCCCGGAAGCAGAGCGATCAGAGGAAACGCATACAGGCATAGCCTCTGCCACGTCTGTATGATGGCATCCAGCCCCAGCGGGTCGTCTCTTGATACGCAAACAAATCTACTTCCACTATGCTGAACCTCTCGCACATCAACTTCACCACCTCGGGATGAAGTCTCCATTCTGAGAGACGACAGTTTCCCCTGGGAGCACCCCATTGAACTTCTGAGGGCAATAGCCGAACTGCAGTCTGTACCCCTTCTCTACTGTATGCAGGGCCCACAGAGATATATTCAGAAGACATTGCCATGTGCCGATATAATATACTGAGGGAATCAGCCTCTCGAGGCTGACCTCGGGTGTTCTTTGAGTATCTTTCATGTACTGGCAGGAAAAGGTCGAAAACGATTTTCTGAAACCTGTCGACGACAGTATTGACTGCGTCGCCAAACAGGCCAAAAGGCAATATCGGGGCATCTAAAAGAAAAGCATTGTCCTTCTCCTTCACCCCTGATAAATTTAGCCACAGATGTCTCTCCGTGGTTACCATAGCTGCCATGGAATGGCCGATGGCACGGGCCGTCTCCTTGGTAACACGGAAAGACAAATCTGCAGCTCTCCGCAGCTCCCTATGTCCTGCAGAGTTGGTCCCTCGCCCTCATCTAAATCTTTTAAAATATCAGCCTGGTATACCTGCATAAGCACCATCGTATGCAAGCATGTACCAGTTTGACCAGCTGCCATATAATCCCTGTCCACCACTAAAGATGTATCACGACACGGTTTGGTGGGCAGTACCAGTAATTTAAGGGATGATGCAGCGTCAGGGGAGAGGTAACTGGCTAAAGCCTCTTCTACCCAAGGCATCATCCCATAACTGTGCTCAAGGGATCCAATTATATTACTGCAATCTAACATAGAAGGATTAGATGGCCGTGTAGAGAACGGTTTATTCCATGACTTACACAACTCATTGTGCAATTCAGGAAAAAAATGGTAAACCCTCTGCTGCAGGAAACGTTCATCCAATTTGCTTTTCACTTGCACTTCCTGTCTTTCTTGTTTCCAGTTAATATTCAGTTTGGCCACAGCACGTGTCAACACATCAACCAGCTCCTCCTGTCTGGGTGAATGCAGTGGCATGCTCTCTGCAATTTCACCCACCTCGATGCTGAGCACGACCAATTCCTCAGAATTAGACAGCTCAAACATTGGGTTCTCCTCCCGCATGCCCGCCCCACGGCTTCTTCTGCATGGGGAGTGAGAACATTGGAACTGTCAGATGAGGACTGAGAATGTGGTGCAGCAGTCTCGAGCCCTCCTGACACATCCATCTGCGAGCCCCACGATCTAAGCCACAGGGACCCGAACCATGGGGTACGCGAGCCTGGCCGGCCTCATCAATCACATCACACTCATTGTGCAAGTCAGGAAAAAATGGTAAACCCTGTGCTGCTGGAAGCATTCATCCAATTTGCTTTTCACTTGCACTTCCTGTCTTTCTTGTGGCCAGTTAATATTCAGTTTGGCCACAGCACGAGTCAACACATCAACCAGCTCCTCCTGTTCGGGTGAATGCAGTGGCGATCTCTCTGCAATTTCACCCGCCTCGATGCTGAGCATGTCTAAGTCCTCAGAATCAGACAGCTAAAACATCAGGTTCTCCTCCCACAAGCCCGCCCCACAGCTTCTTCCTTCATACCCTCTCGGGACCTCAGCCTGGTGTTCAGAGCACTCCAGATTCTCCCCTTTGAGAAATCCATTTTCCCCAATCAGTTGCTCTAAAGATGGAGAGGATGCGAAGCTTTAGGACTTCAGACCTGTTTTGGAGGCCAACAGAAGGGAAAGGCTGTCTCCAAGCAGAGGAGGACCCACTGGATAGTGGATGCCATCGCCTTGGCTTACCAAGCACTGCCCTTGCCCACTCAGGCTAAGAGCTCACTCTACCAGGAGTGTTGCATCCTCCTGGTCACTAGCACGGGGTGCCTTGAAGACAGATATTTGTAGAGCTGCAGGCTGAGCAACACATACAACGTTCACTAGACTCTATAGACTTTGTATCGAGCCAGTCTCCTTCTGTGTTCTTACCTTAGCTGGTCAGAGGCATGGAAAGTACTTGAGATGTTTCTACAACTTGATTATAGTCCACCTGTGGTAAATTCAGTTGATTGGACATGATTTGGAAGGCACACACTTGTCTATAAAAGGTCCCATAGTTAAATGCATGTCAGGGCACAAACTAAGCCATGAATTCCAAGGAATTGTCTGTAGACCTCAGAGGCAGGATTGTATCAAGGCACAGATATGGGGAAGGGTACAGAAAAAAAATCTGCAGCATTGAAGGTGCTAATGAGCAAAGAGGCCTCCATCATCCATAAATGGAAGTTTGGAACCAACAGGACTCTTCCAAGAGCGGGCTGCCTAGCCAAACTGAGCAATTGGGGGGATCTAGAATCTAATGGTCACTATGATAGAGCTCCAGTGTTTCTCTGTGAAGAGAGAACCTTCCAGAAGAACAGTCATCTCTGCAGCATTCCACCAATCAGGTCTGTATGGTAGAGTGGCCAGATGGAAGCCACTCCTCAGTAAAAAGGCACATGACAGCCCACTGGAGTTTTCCAAAAGGTACCTGAATGACTCTTAGACCATGATAAACTAAATTCTCTAGTCTGATGAAACTGAAAGACTAGTCAGGATCAAGGGATAGATGAATGCAGCAATGTACAGATACATCCTTGGTGAAAATCTGCTTCAGAGCACTCTGGACCTCAGTTTGGGATGAAGGTTCATTTTCCAACAGGACAACGACCCTAAGCACACAGTCAAGACAAAAAAAGGTGTGACTATGGGACAACTCTGTGAATGTCCTTGAGTGTCCCAGCCAGAGCCCAGACTTGAACCCGATTGACCATCTCTGGAGAGATCTGAAAATGGCTGTACATCGACTCTCCCCATCCAATCTGATGCCCTGTAATTTTTTTTTTTTTTTTTTTGATAAATTTGTAAAGATTTCAAATAAACATATTCCACGTTGTCATTATGGGGTATCATTTGTGGAATTTTGTGGAAAATAAAGAACTTAATCCTTGTTTGAATAGGCTGTAACATAAAATGTGGAAAAAGTGAAGCACTGTGAATATTGTATCAAATAAATACCTAGGGTTGTGTGTGTTTTTTTTTAAGAGAGTCGAAAAATAAGCAGATATAGTTTTTTAAGGCCACCACCCCTTTGCCTTTCAGACATGGCTTATGTTTATAACCGTAATCTTGGGGGGTGGACTTTGGACATTGAGTGCTTTTGAAGAAATGGGTCTAATATTCAGCAACCCAAGCTCTATAACTTTTTCATCTGTATTATATCTATTTTTTACTTGTTGAATATCAATTAATTTTTTACCCTTAAATGGGTGTGGGAGTTTTTTGTATTTAATAATTCGAGGAATAGACACAGCCTCTATGGCCACGTACACACTGCAGCTAAATTCGGCTGTCAGTTCAACTTTTAGTGCTTAATCGCTTTCTGTACACAGAAACCCCATTTGAGGTCATCACCAACCACCCGAATATTGAATATAACTGTGAAGCCAAGAGACTGAATCCTCATCAAGCAGTGCTTCCAGAAAAATGCAGATTTTTTTTTTTGTGATTGTTGCAGGCAAAAATCCTTGATTGTGCGGCACGTTTTCTTAAAAAATGCGATGGAATATGCGGGATATTTTTGCAATTTTATGCAATGGAATTGCGGGAGAAAAAACTTCTTTACTAGATTCAACTTCAAGGTATCTTAGCAACCTAGAGACAAGAATTGTAAGGCGGAGACCCTCCCAAGTCCTCACCAACCCGATCTAGAAAATCCTTCTCCTGAACCTCTCCTCCCTCCAGCCATGATCGACAGCCTCATACAATGGTCCATAGATGAACAAATCCTCCTAAGACTTTTAAGATAATATAAGCTAATCGATAAGCTAATAAGCTAATCGATAAGCTAATCGATCCGAACCTCCAGGGGGGCTCGTGTATGTACCACCAACCCGCCACTGTGACAAAACTCTGAACCCAGTGGAAGAGACGTCAACCTCGACGATGAAAGGCAGGTCAAGATTCGCATGGACCAGGATCGTAGCGGTTTGGAAAGCCCTTTTAGTTGGTGGAAAGCTTCGGTGGGAGATGGATTCCAGGATAGAGACTTGGACCGGCATTTGAGCCATCAATGCTCAGCTGGTGTTGTGACAACCACGGGCATTCCAGGATGAGATCAGTAGTGCATCCCTCCAGCACCAGGAACGTTATCTCCTTAGTGTGCAGGCATCCCATGCGGAGTGTCAGTGTGGGGGAGAATTGCTGGATGTGACCACGGCTCAGCGGCTTTCCCTGGATGGTGTAAATTCTTAATGTAACGGGATTCAATGGAAGGAAGGAAGAAGATAGGGTCGGCGTGACTGGGACTCGGCTTTATTCACAGTTCAAAATATGTTACAGGTTTTTGACCTGTAACTCTGCCTGAGTATCGGACAAGTGTTCACTGTTGGCCAGAGGAGAACTGGCCCCTCGACTAAGCCTGGTTTCTCCCAAGGTTTTTTTCTCCATTTGTTGGAGTTTTGGTTCTTTGCCGCTTTTGCCTTTGGCTTGCCTAAGTTGGGGACACTTGCTTGATATTCAGCAGTGTTTTTGATATGCCTGCATTGGCTCAGTTGTATGCGAACTGAGCTGAGCCGGACGACTACATCACTGTTTTCTCCAATGATGATATACATAAATTAACTAGACTAATAACTATTGATCTTCGCAACGGAATGAATCAAAAATATATAGAATAAGCTGCACAATGACACCATTTTCTTTATTTGCCAATTATTAATGTAAAGTTGCTTTGCCACAATTTGCATTGTAAAAAGCGCTATATAAATAAAGGTGACTTGACTTGATCAGCGAACATAAGCAGAAGTCAAGTCAATGTTTACATTAGAGTAAAAGCCTAAATTAAATCTGTTCATCATAACAAGCTGATTTCATATGGATAAGTGTTCCAATCTCTTTATGAACTTTTTGAAGCCTCAAAGTGTCAGTTGCAAAGGCAACCTTAGAAGGTAAGGTTAAGTCAAGGGTTTTATTCAACAGAATGGCAAGGTAAACAGGTATACGGTCGGGTATGGTGAGTTTACAAGTCCATGAAACAAACAGGTGACTTAGCTTGCAGAGTGATGTGTCTTTCTTTGTATTGCAGATCGTTCGAGTACTGTCCAGCGGTTCACGTACACGCCTGATGAAGAGTCGAAGCAGACGAAGAAACATCCAAAGGATCCGAAGAATACAGGTAAGCGTAGCAGGTGAGTCTGTAGTCCATAAGAGACAAGATCAGAAAAGGAACTGATGGCTGTGTGAGTCCTTTATAGGGCGTGAACGTGAATGAAGACAGGTGTAGATGGTTAGTACTCGGGTGATTGTGATCGTGTGGGTGGAGCTGGTCATGCCAGTGATGTGGGCGGTGTGACAGGCAGTCTATGGAAGGAAATCTGACAGAATTCTGTCTGAGTACATAATGACAGAAATTTCGTTTTGGGGTTAACTAACCCTATAAAGAAATTACATGTTAGTTTATTTATACCTTTGTAGCATTTTGGTGCTTGATCGATGAGCCAAAAGAGCATTCAATTGCCCTAAATGCACCAGCTAAAGATAGCTTTCAATGACACCTTTACTGCACTGAAAATCACCCTATGATAAGTAATAGAGAGTTAATGCTTGTTAATTACATTAATTTCTTCTTTTTCTCGTTACTTGCGTCAGTGGGTCCAACACTTACTGCAAAGCTAATGTGCTTACAGACTGCTCATTTGACCATTGCTGATACTCAGATCCACTAAAGAGGTACAGCTGAGGTTAATTTAGCTGCCAATTCCACATCATTTAAGCAAGATTAAACTTCTCTTTAATGAGGCTGTTTGGCTAATAATGACTGTGCCCAGTGTCAGCCAAAGACATGTGCAAATATCCCAGTAACATCAGAGGGCTCTAAATGAGTCTAATGGTCATTTTGTGGTATAGTACCGGGGGAAGAGATGTATTGATCATAAAGCAAACAAATTCAGCAAATGATGAGACACTTCACTTGATTTGCTTCTAGCAGCTCGCCTGCATTATGCAGCAAATGACTTATTCACTTTGGGATGGGTTTTAACCATTTTGTTACAGTTGGGTTCAGTAAGCATTAACTGTTTTACTAAGATTTCAGTCTGTATTCTTCTGGTCCACCAAATTTCATTGGTCATAAGCAGCTTTGGATGCTCCATTATGAACGGTTTGGTGTCAAACATTGATGTAGTTGTAGTTTCGATTATGGCTGGTCGATATAGAAGAACATTTAAAATATATCTGATAATTTTGCTGACAACATAAAATTATGTAACATTGTGAATATTGCAAGTAGGTCTTTTTATGCCATTTGACACTCAAGGGATAATTCACTCAAAAAGGAAAATTGTGTCATCACTTACTCTCTGACTTTATTCTATGTAAGAAAAGATATTTTGGATTAAAAAAATTCTCAGTGGTTTTTTATCTATACAATGGTGAAATTGAATGTTTTTGGACCACATTCACTTTCATTGTATATGGATAAAAAGACATTCAAAATATCGGTAACACTATAGGGTCCAAATCTCACTATTAACAAGTTATGTATCAGCATGTATATTACTAAGATTTTGGCAGTTTATTAATACAATATTGGCAGATATTAATGCCTTATTCTGCATAACCATATTCTACATCCTTAATCGTACCCAATACCTAAACATAACTACAACCTTACTAATTATTAATAAGCAGTAATTAGCGGTTTATAGAGGCAAAGGTCGTATTTAATAGTTAGTTAATTGTGAAAATTAAACTAAACTAGAGTGTGAGTAAAACATCTTGTTTTGTGTTCTGCATAAGAAAGAAAGCCATGCAGGTTTGGAACCCAATAGGGGTGAGTAAATGATGACAGAATTTTAACTATGACTTTGAATGTGGCATGGTTGTTGGTGCCAGTTTGGTTGGTCTGAGTATTTCAGAAACTACTGATGTACTGAGATTTTTACACACAACCATCTCTAGGAGTTACAGAGAATGATGCGAAAAAGAGAAGATATCCAGTGAGCGGCAGTTCTGTGGGTGAAAATGCCTTGTTGATGCTAGAGATAAAAGGAGAATGGCCAGACAGTTTGAGCTGAAAGGCAACAGTAACTCAAATAACCACTCATTGCAACCGAGGTCTATAAAAGAGCATCTCTGAATGCATGTCAAACCTTGAACCAGATAGATTACAGCAGCAGAAGACCACACTACGTGCCACTCCTGTCAGCTAAGAACGGGCAACCAAGGCCACAATTCAGACAAACTCACCAAAATTGGACAATAAAAGTTTGGAAAAACAATGCCTGGTCTAACGAGTCTCGATTTCTGCTGCGTCATTCAGGTGGTAGTTTCAGAATTTGGCATAGCATTTCATGGGCAACAGTGCAGGCTGTTGGTGGTAGTGTAATGGTGTGGGGGGTGTTTTCTATGCTCACTTGGTACTAATGGGCCCGAAGTGTGCCTTGTTTAAACGCCACAGCTTACCTGAGTATTTTTGATGACCACGTCCATCTCTTTATGGCCACAGTGTACCCATCTTCTGATGGCTACTTCCAGCAGGATAATGCACCATTTCACAAAGCTCAAATCATCTCAAACAGGTTTCTTGAACATAAAAATTAGTTCACTAGCCTCAAATGGCCTCCACAGTGTAACACCGGATGACAGAATATGAAGGTTTGCAAAACACAAATAGGTTTATTCACAAGAAGACTGGGTAACATGAACGACAGTGTGCTACGCACAAACAAAACCGACCAAGGAAGGATGACAGACAGGAACTAATATACACAGATGATAATGAGACACAGGTGATAAGGATAACTGATTAAACTATACTGAGGACAGGTGTAGACATGACGTAAGACTGAACTAAACATGACAGAACTAAATATGTGTGACATCACGCCCCCTTTCGGAAAGGCGCATCCTCGCGCCGTAACAGTCCACAGAGGAGAAAAGAAGAGGACGGAGGCTTCAGAGAAGGGCGTGGAGAAGGGTGTGTAGCTGGAGGCGAGGCAGCAAACTGGGGCCGATGGCCACGGACGCCATGGAGGAGCTGACGATGGGAGGAGCTAGGGAGGAGTCCCGCGAGTTGAGTAGGGTGACTTCCTGGGGCTGATCGACGGTGGTGGAACCATGGCAGTTGGTGGAGGACCCGGCGGAAACTTCCTGGCCGACGGACCTCGGTGACACCGCCGAGCCGGAAGTTTGGCGCCGAGCCGCTGACTCACGTGACCGAGGCACCGACGATGGCCTGGATGACTGGAGCGATGCTGTGGTGACAGAGGATGACAGGGAGGTTGAAGGGAGGGAGGAGCTAGCTGACGGCATAGGGGTGACGGGTGGAGGTGTAGCCGCCAACCCGGAAGTCCGTGGCGGTTGCAGAGCATCGACCCCTGGAGGCCGAACTGGAGGGATGAGGAAGCCCAGCGGAGCTTCCGGGCTGATGAGCCGAGGAGGTGATGAGGGAGGTGTGGGTCGAGGTGCTGGTGACTGGCTGACGGGTCGAGGTGGTGACACGGGCCCGGAGGCTTGAAGTGACGCCGGGGACTCCGCCTCAATCTGGGCTGGTGGAAGGGAAGCCTGAGGCGCTGATGAGGAGCCGCACAGAGTGAGCGGCGGGGACAGAGCCGAGGAGCTGGACGACAGCAAGGGTGGCCACAGATCCAGGGGGCTGGTTATGACCAGCGATGGAGACGGGATCGGGGAGACAGGCAGGCTTTCGGACAGGACCGGCGAAGAAGACAGGGTTTTAAGGGCGGGGATTTGGGTGGGGAATGGATTCGCGGACCACAGATCGATTAAATCCCGGTCCGCTCCTGGCTCTGAGATGAACTGTTCCACGTGCTGCAACTTCGGCGCCCTGAAATCGTCGACTCCCACTTCGACCTCAGCACGCACCCTGGGCTTCCAGGCTGAGACGGAGCGGTAGTCCTTCCGGAGCGTCCAGAAGATGCCCCCCAGGTAGGGCCTGACTTCTGGACTCAGTAGCAGGGCTGCAGTGGGTAAGTCCATCTTCTCCTTATTTCTCGTTTGAGAAGTTCTTCTCTTTTGAGGGTCGGTTATTCTGTAACACCGGATGACAGGATACGAAGGTTTGCAAAACACAAATTCACAAGAAGTTTATTCACAAGAAGACTGGGTAACATGAACGACAGTGTGCTACGCACAAACAATAACCGACCAAGGACGGATGACAGACAGGAACTAATGTACACAGATGACAATGAGACACAGGTGATAAGGATAACTGATTAAACTAAACTGAGGACAGGTGTAGACATGACGTAAGACTGAACTAAACATGACAGAACTAAATACGTGTGACACACAGTCACCAGATCTGCATCCAATAGAGCACCTTTGGGATGTGGTAGAATGGGAGATTAGCAGTATCGCAACAAATCTGCAACACTGAGTAATGCTATTATGTCAATATGGACCAAAATCTCAGAGGAATATTTCCAGCGTTTTGCTGAATCTATATCATGAAGAATTAAAGTGCAGTAAGCAATTTTTGAAAAACGCTGTTAAAAGTGGATCAGACTGAATGCCAACAAACTTGTAGCCCATCAGCAGTAGGGGGTATGTGGGCTTAGCAAGAGGGAGATTTGAAGAAAGACTTCAGAAAGAGAGATGGTTGAGAGACATTACAAGTGAGAAAAACTGTTTTCATACACTTTGGGGACGGAGAAATGAAGGGAGGGGTGTGGTTGATATCAACCGTCAACAGTATTCTACAATAATTTTGAGAAATCGCATTCTGTACCTCTATGGCAGTTCCGAAGGCAAAAGGGGATCCAACTTTTGAAAGGTTTACCTATTAAAGTGACCAGTGAGTATATACCTTATTTTACTCAAACATTTTAAATCTACTTGTCTAAAATGGTTGTTTGGTTGAATCAATACAACAAATTCATATTCAAGCTAATAAAGTTCGAGCAAATACATAAATATCAAGATATGTATCACACAAATATCCTCAAAATTGCTGATTTTTTATTTAACCTATATTGCCCAGACAATCCATGTTATGTTGCTGAGATGATCAACAACAATGCTACAATGCACCAGTATGACATCAGATAAAGTATAAATCAGCTAGGTGCTTAAATATTACAGTCATGATGGAGAGAATTACCATACAACAGTGAATCTGTCAGAGTCACTGCATTTGATTGATTGAGCTTTCAGTACAGGTGACAGCATTCTCTATACTTGAAGATAATTACAAAAGTTTATTTAATCAAAGAAGAGACAATGGTTGTTTGGCCAGCAGCACTAAATCATATCAGATAACATTATCTGTAGAATAATTATATAATGACAAGATAATTAACATCCATCCGACTAAACTTTTTAGGATATACTTTTCAGGTATAGACTCCTCAGGTAAACAGGCCATGTAGTTTTAGGGAAAAGCCCCAGTAGAGATAGTTATGGTTCATTATAGCAAGCTTGCCTCTGTTTTTACCTTTGTAATGTAACATTCACACACTGGAAAGACCTGAAACAGAATCCAACATCAAAAAAAAAAAAAAAAGTAAAGTCATGACGGGGAGAGAGAGAGAGAGAGAGAGAGAGAGAGAGAGAGAGAGAGAGAATTCAATTTTTTCCCCCTCACTCTTTCGTTTTCAAAGTAATCAGCCTCCTATTACTGGCTGCAGGAAAGACCTCAGAAATCTGAGTGAAGGCTTGTGTTTGATCATCATTGACAGATAGAGGGTATCAAAGGAGAGCTGAAAACAAGAAAGGTCTGGAGAAAATATAAAATAAGTACATTGTGATTAAAAAATACATATATATATATATATATATATATATATATATATATATATATATATATATATATATTCACTACATAGTCAATTCTGTTATCAATTTAATTCTGGTGTCCCTGACTTCTTGTTTGGATAGAAAGTGATTAGTAGCCACCATTTTAATGCATTAACTCTGTTTGAAGTGTGTGTGTGTGTGTGTGTGTGTGTGTGTGTGTGTGTGTGTGTGTGACTGGGATCTTATGAGAGCAGTGTTTAGAATACAGATCTCTGAATACAGGTACTGCTCTTGATGAGTGAATTTTATGATCTTTATCAAATAATTTTAAATTCATCATACCTACAGGATGATGGATTTTTTTTCTTATTTCCTCATTAGTGAATGATTTTAAATTGAAACTGAAACTGAATATTGAAAATATGCGTTTAAAGAAATCTTTATTGCAGCAGGTCTGTCAGTAAGAGGTTCAGAAAAGCTCCAAAAAAAGTACATATTTGAAGTAGAATTACTGTGTAACGGTTTAAATAGAAAAAAAACAGTCACTTTTGATCAATTTAATGCATCCTTGCTAAATAATGTATTAAAGCATTCACTGAATAAATAAAAATTTGAATAAGGATATAAAGATAAGGTGTGAAAATTGGAAAAGTGCACAATTAGGCTTAACTGTTATAGCAAAATAATCACTTAGTCCACATTTACACAGCAGGCATTGATGCCCAATTCCGATTTGTTGACAATATCTGATGGCGACCAGCTTACATCTTCTTTTAAATCTTATTCATATCCAATATCTGAATTTACACTATAAAACAACCCAAGGTAGAAAAAAAAAAAAATGACCTGGAAAAGTTTAGGTCGAAAAGGAAGTAAAATTGATGTGATTTGCAATAGATGCAGATGAAATGATAATACAAGCTTTAATTTTAGCTTAACAATGATGTACGAATTACATTGACAGGGGAATGTCTGATATGTCTGCTTACATGGCATATGCAAATGCACATTTCGGATTCATTTCAGATTCATTTCTACATATGAAGGAGGTTTGAAATTATTGGAAACCATGTTTTTCTTTTATTCATTTTTTGGCTGCTTACATGTCCGTGGGTCATATTCAATCTGTGCCATATTAGAGGGAAAAAAATTGGAATTGGGTCACTTGAAACTGTAATGTAAATGCAGCCTAAAAGTATTTGAAATTCCAAGTTGGTGATGGGTTATCTACAATGCCGTTCTTTCTATTCTCAGAAAATCATTAAATTCACCAGCTTGGTTGGTGTCAGTGCAGGCCTGCATTCTTCTCAAGGCTCCTGCTATTCACACACAAGCTGATCTACAATAGACCAACTGGGGCAAAAGCCAGACTGATCGTGTCTTTGGGTGTCTATCGGTGTTCAGGATGTGCCACAGCTGAATAAACATGAGTGAACATAGTCAATAGAAAAGCAATTGAAAACCGTCCGAAGAAGAATCAACAGCAGCGTAATGAAAGCTCTCCATTGAAAGGACAGTTATCACTGAGCTGATGTATTAGTGTGAGAGCTGGCAAAAGCATAATGGAAATGCATAAAAGAAGTGAGAGGAGGCACTGATGATATCTGAGCTAATTAATCTGAATCCTTGCTCAGACAAAACCCAAGACATGTTGATGTTTGCCATACGACAACTGTGCAATCTCCAATAAAGGCCCTTTCAGGATCAACTTGTGAAACTTGCTAAGACTAGTCAGAACTGATTAATTGCAGCAAACTGCCTTAGTTACCATGAAAATAAATAAATAAAATAAATTATATATATATATACACACACAGACATAAGGGACTCAAAACCAAAAGTACGGCCTAGATCTACATGTGGAATTTTATGACACCTTATGTGTGTATGATAAAGAGCTTAATGCAGGTGTAGGCAGCTCCTAAAACATATGAATGGGGCCAATTAAGCCTCATATCTCACGTTACAGAAAGGTAATTGGTATACTCAGCAAGACTGGAAAACACGTTGTGTGAAGCTGAGCTTCCTGTGCACAAGATTTTCGTTGAGTTTCTACACCTACACAGGCTACTCTAATTGTGTGACTTTCTTTTTCTGTAACAGGAAGAGAGACTGAACTGATCAAAGCTAATGGTGTTTTCTAAGGTGAGCATCAAATCCTACTATGGTCCACTCTACATAGTGGTAAAGTAAGAATGAAGCAGAGTTAAAGTTAATGAGACAATAAAGTGATGATTGAGCATTAGTGATGAACACCTGGGCCCCTATTTAAATGATCTAAGAGCATGGTCTAAAGCGCACAGTGCAAGTGAGTCTAACGAAGGGAAAAAATGATCGGCACGCCCAGCGCATGGTCCTTATTTTCTAATGAGTAATGGGTGTGTTTTGGGCATGACGTGCAATAAACCAATCAGCGTCTCATCTCCCATTCCCTTCAAAAGCCAGTTGCGCTCACGCCATGGCGGATTCACTATTTACACTATTTAAAGCATGCGAGCAAACCATATATTGAACAAGCCGGATTCCACCAAAGCATTTTTATCTTAATAAACACATTAATAATCTTTTACATTGTAATCCTTTTATTTTTAATATTTGGCATGTTTGTGTGCCCTTATGCCGTTTGAAAACCCTAAAACACTTGTAGGCTAATATTCCTTGTCAAAAATGACCAGCCTGCAAAAAATGACTTATACGCCTCTCATTATGTTACCTTATCGCCAAATATTGTTTGTTTTCTTTCAATTAGGACAGGTTTTGTATTGATTTTTGGAAGTGATAGGTCGTAGACCTTATGTATCTGAGTTTATGTACCTCAGTTTTTGAGTGAAAAAAGTGTTATTTGAAAAAAAAAATACTAGTGTTTGTCATGTGTGCTTTAATGTTTAATCAGGAAAAGTCACACGACTCACACGGTCTACAAAAAAAAAAAAGCTTATATTTTATCACCTGCTATTGGATTGAAAGTTCTTGTCAACTTTTTTTTTTTCTTTCAGTTAAGACAGGTTTAGTATTTATTTTTATTTATTTATTTTTTAACTGATTGATCTTAGGGCTCTTATCACTGGTTTGAGTCAAAATAGTGTTATGCTCAAAATAGTTAGTTTCTGCACAGGAAAAGGTGTGTATGTGCATGGGTGCATGAGTATGCATGTATCCACACATGCACAGGCCCACATGTACATATGTGAACATTATGAGCACACTCCTGAACACTAATTGTTTTTCTGATTTTCAACTCCCTCATTCATTTAAAATGAGCGGTCATTTTTGGCCAATATAAACTCAGATCAATGAGGTCTACGTCATCAGTATCAAAAATAAATACAAAACATGTCCTAATTTAAAGAAAACAAGTTGACAAAAAGATTGAATTCAATATTTGGTGATAAAATAGTATAACAAGACATTTATAAGCTTTTTTTTTTTTTTTTTTAGTCTGGTCATTATTGGCCAGGAACACTACATGTGTGACTTTGTGCCATTTTGTACAAAATAAAACCATTTCAAAACAAATGTCCTGGTTAAACATTGAAGCACACTAGTGTGGTCAGTGTTTGCTTTAGTTGGGCTCTTGGCAAATTGATGAATAAAGTGATTGAAGGAGCAGATCAGCTTACACTTTTTGCCTTTAAGAAGAATGAACATCACAAAGTGGTCTCCCTCTCCTTCTCCCTCTCTCAAAAAATAAGATTACTCCAGCGTGAATTGCATTGCTAACCCACCCCAACACTTACGCAGAATAATAATAATAAATGCTGATATATGCACACTAGACGTAATGCAACCGAGGTGAATATATCTATTTTCAGTCAAACAATGAATTAATGCATAAATTAATGAAATAATTACATTTTATTTACTGACAACAATAGGAAACTTGAATAAATGAGAAAAGATATAATAAGAATAAAAGTTACAATCACAACAAATACAATATACACAAGTTAATAATACATGAAATAAAGCTTTATTCAAACTTATTGTTCTAACAATCTCGTATTTACAGGCAGTGAACCCCACATCCTACTGTCATCTCACCACAGCTGTGCCAATTCTGCGGCTTTATTTTTATGAAGCAGCGGCCCATCATGCCCACTTTCTCCTGTCATTGCTGCAGTCAGACTGGAATCTTAACATAGATGGGAAAGTTACATCGAGGCTATCCTTGTCTGCTCCAAACATTTGTGTGCCTGCTCTCCATGAGCATGACAGGGTAAAATGATTTAATAGACAGCCAATGATTTAAACAGGTTAAAACGCTTTCCAATTCCTGCCAGCATTCCGTTTCTTGCCACGTTTCACATAATATTTTAACAATTACATGCTAAGTTTTGTTGTAGCTTTATTATTTTTGTGGTTTAGTGGGCTAAACCACTGAACTGATAGTAGAGGGTTGCTGCTTCAATCTCCACAGCCACCACCACCAGTGTGTCCTTGAGAAAGGCACTTTACTTCAGGTTGCTCCATGGGGATCGTCCCTGTAATAAGTGCACTAAAAGTCAATAAAAGCGTCTGCCAAATGCATAAATGTAAAAAAATATTTTTTGTAAAGGTCTTGCTCAATATAGCTGATATATTTCTTAATGTTTATTTCTTCGAGGGTACTACTATAATATAAATGCATACATGCATTTCATAAAAATACAAAATGCTTAAAGGGCAAGTTCACCCAAATATATAAATTTTCATTATTTACTCGCCTTCACACTGTTCAATATCAGACATGGAGCCTGACTTTCGAAAGCTTCATGACACTCTTTGATGATGCTTCTGATTGCCGGGCTCTATTGTATGAACAGAAACTAGCACAACAAATTTGACCAAAATCACAATCTTTTTTTCTTTTGCTATTTTTCTACAGTAGATGCTCTCCCTGGCTCCTGGGCTCAATGAGGATGAAGAGACCACAGCAACATCTGGCCCAGATGAGGCAATAAGGGCAGGTGGAGTGTTTGAGGGGGTCTGCCCCCAATTATCTCATCCATGGCTCTATAGCATTTCCAGAATGCTCCTGGTGGCTCCCCATCCTCAGCGCTCATACCTGTCTGCAGACATTTTAGATCCTACAAAGCTGCACAAACATAATACAAAAGCAGTCATTTTAGCAGAACAATGTCACTTGACTGATATTCTATATTTTTGTTTCAGGATTTCCCTTTTTTTCTAAAATGTCACAGTCACATTGCCTTGCAGGCCCTGCTTCACCACAAAAGCTCTTCAGCAAATGCACAGGAATCATAAATGAGAAAAGTGCTGTAATAGCTGTTTGAAATTACATAGTTCTGGTATGAAACTCTAGATGGCACAGGCTGATAGGTCTAGCTCATTTGGTAGTGATCATGACATTATCTACACAGCACAGCTGATTGGTTGTTGTTGCATCAGCGACCAATGAGCTGCGGCTCAAACAAATACTGTTTGCTGTGAGCAGTCAGCAGCGTGCTTTCATAATGTATCTGGAATCAACATCCAAAATAAGTGATAGGTGATTTATTCTACATCTCGGTGCATACTGTGTGGTCCAGTTATTTATTACTAAATGGAGCAGTCTTTACAAGTTTTAAACTATCTTTATATTAGAAATGTTTTAACTAGTTGCATTGTTGCCACGTGAATCAGTGAGGCATACAAGCAGCAGTGTTTACTGCATGGTTTATGCAGCAGCAGCAGCAGTCTATTTTATGTCATTGCTGATTTGAATGCTGTTAGCATGGATATGAAAACAGAGAAAGTACTATAAGAATTTGCGCTTTAAACAGCATTTAGCATATATAGCAGTATAACTTTAATGATGCATTCATTTATTTTCAAGAGCAGTGTTTTCATTAGCTATGCTAAATGTGAGGTTGATTTAAATACTTATTCTGTCGGTGTCACGCTAAAATCACAATCATACAGTTAAACTAAGCATCACATTTATAGTATGTGGAGTGATTTACTAAGCAAACGTTGGAGCAATATGCAGTTGTGTCTACCCTTACAAAAAAGAACTGCAGTATATTGAAGTAAACTGCAGTAAAACTGCAGTACCAAGTAGTTTAACTGCAGTTTAATGAAGCACAACCATAGATTTGCAGTATAATGAAGTATAGTCACAGTACAACTGCAGTAAAACTGTAGTATAAGTACAGCTGCAGTAAAATGAAGTACAACTGAAAGTTGCATTAAGTATAAAAACAGTATAACTGCAGTTGTATTGCAGTTTTATTTTACTAGTACTTTAGATGTATTGCAGTATAGTTGTACTCCAGTAAAACTACAGACATTTTAGCTTATACTGCAATACTGCAGTTTTTTTCGTGTCCAAAAAACTGCATTTTTCTATATGTAACAAAAACTGTAGTATTACTTCTAAAAAACCGCTGTAATCTTTTGTAAGGGTATGCAGCAGCAAATGGTCTATTGTTTGTATCTCTGTGAATATTATGCTGTCTATAGATGAGAAGGTTAAAGTAAAATAAGCATTCATATTCATGGCTTGCGTGTTAGCTGGAGAAAAAGACAAGTTCTTTTATTTCAAGGGTTGTGTTTTCATTAGCTATTGCAGCAAAATTATCTCAAAGGGGAAATATTAATAATTATTAATAACTCATTATGATTACTCATTATGATTAATTATGAATATTTTGATCAGTTAATCAGATTAACGATGTAGCTAAATTAAAATTACAATCAGTTCATCCCCTGAACACTCAGTATTGACTGAGAGGCCACCAGCAGGAGTTGTCTTGGGGCAGAAGCAAGAGAAAACGGGAGGAGACTGTGTACTGGCTTTTAGCTTTGGGTGCTGGCCTCTTCTCTTCTAGGTCAGTGGGCCAATCATACTAAATTTATTATTATTATTATTATTATAACATATCTTTGCATCAGCTTTTCGACAAAATTCTTGCTACATCAACGATAAACCAAGGGTTTGTTATTATTATTATTTTATATTCTACAATGTATCCTGGTTAAGGTGTGGTCAGATTTACAGATCTGCAATTTTTTGCACTCAAAATCCAGTTATTTCAATTGGAATCCACATGATTGGGAATTTCACAAATTTCACTACAGGTTAAATTTGGTCACATGGATTCACTGTGTTGACCAACGAAAAGCTGCTTGGCTTCAAAGTGACTTTCGTGTGAGCTGTGGTTCATACATTCATTTAGCATAAATTCACCAAAATTTGCTAATATGACAGCACCACAAATCCTCTGTGATATTCACAGTATTATGAAACACACAATACATAAGGCAGATGCTGCTTTGGGGAAACTGTGGAAGAGACTAGAGGTGCTGATTCTCCAGGCCATCAGTGCCTCTGGAGGACACTAATGCTTGTTACTGCCTCATGTTCGGCTCTTTACAGACTGGCATGCGTGTTCTCCTCGGCTACTGACAGGGCACATCTGTTTGAAAACATTTTTAGGTGTTATAAATTAAACATTGCTTACATGTTGGTTCATCTCTCTATCTGTGCACAGGGGAAGGATTTCAAGAGACCTTTATAAATATAACATTTTGGGGGAAATATTACTAATGGAACGCATTGTATGGAGGAGGGAGGGGGGTATGCATACTGGGAGATGAAAATTTAAAACACATGCAGAGAATGTGGAAAAAAAAGCAATCAGGTAATCAACATGCAAAGTTTTACATTAGGGACATGAATAAATTCATCTAACTATTCGATATCAACTCAATTATTAAGGGGGAAAAGCATATTTAAAAATATATCAACAGTGATTTAAAAAATAAAATCTAATTATTTAAAAAAAAATCATCATGCTGTATAAACTTCAAAATACAGAAACAGGATAAAGGTAATAATGTTTCTTTAAATTATACAAATGTACAGCATATGTCTGTTTTTTCCTTTTAAAATGTATTTGTTATGTCTAGCTATTGTTTTGTTCATGTTAATGTTCATGTTTTCTTGTTTCTGTTCATTGTTCATGTTTCATTGTCGTTGTCATGTGTCATGCTTGTTTACCCATGTGCCCCAGCTGTCTTATGTCAAGTGATTCCCCAGTTTGTCATGTGACATTGGATTTATGTTTGTTTTGTGGATTATGTGGATATTCCCTGTAATTTTGTTGTCAAATCAGGTCAAGTCATTGGATTTATGTTTGTTTTGTGGATTTATAAATAAAGCTGCACTTGGTTTCTCACCTAAACTCGCGTCCAGTGGATCAAATGTTACAGTAATAGTCTGTATGAAGTACTGAGTTTTGTTCTGATGAATGGTGGTTTTAGGGGTTTTGAATCATAATTTATCATATGTTAGATAAATTAAAGAGAACATCAATGTAGAAAATTACCTCAAAAGAGAAATATGAATAATTAATTATAACTCTTATTGTTTATAAATGTTTGGACCAGTTAATTTAATTAACTTGATGTGGCTGAATTATTATTACAATCAATCTGTTCGTCCAGAGAACATTGATCTTCTATCAACTCTCTATTTTTCATGGCCACAAAAAAAACAACAACTGACATTGATTTATAAGCAGACCAGAATCAACTTGCAATAATGTACACAAATTGTGTTTTAACTAAATCACAATCAAATAACTACTCGAAACAAACACATACACACAAATCACACATAAATGGGAATTGGAAAAGTTAAAGTAAATCAAACTGGAACAGGGAATAAGGATGGAAAGAGTCATTAACCATGTAAAAGAACCATCAGTTTATTACTTCAAAGCACCTTTGTTACCAAATGGGTTCACAACTTATTCTAAACCACAGTTCAGTTATTTAACTGTAAAATACCTACATAGCCACTGAATGATTGTCCGAATATGCGGTCTGAGGAGAAATTCATGATGGTTCGGTCCGATGGTACTGAAATTGCAGTCAATTTCTTCCATGTTAAATGAAGAAATTACAATGAATTTCAGATGTTAGTCTGACTCTGTTACTGTTGAGGAAGTTACAATAGTTAAGGCATATGCCTTGAGGACTGCTGGTGCTGCACCGGCTCTGGGGCCTGGTGAGAGCCTACATGAACAGCAACCAGGAGAATAGAGAAGAAAAAGAGGGAGATCCTTCCAACAGTCCCCTTTAACTCCTGAGGGAGATCACTTTTTTGTGTTTGCATTAACCAATGAGAAAAGTGCAATTTTCCATCTGAAAAAGTTCCTTTGTTTGGAAGCTGACTTATTAGCATGATTGGAGTAAGCTGGCAGTTTGTGCGCCTTTATGCTCTAGTTAATATAACAAGCATACAATGCATAAGGAGGAGATATATACCAATGTGCAGGGTGTCACACAAGGAATAATTTGATAGGAAGCATGATACCAATAAAAGTATGTTTTCTAGTCGATTTGTCAAAAAGCATTCATAAAAAGGTATACAGTGCAAAAGACACTATAAGAAACACTCATAAACACAATGTCCCGATCATATGCATCATTTATAAAACATTTTGTTTATAAATTAATGATGAAAAGTTTGTTAATGGAGTGAGAGTTACTCTTCATATTCCTTTTGGTCGTAAATGGCTTTCATGTCTGGGTGTTACTTGTGTGTCGGATTGGTCCAGATGCTACATCAAATTACATATTAGTTGTTAAGAACATCCTACTGATTAGTTCTGAATAATTTCATAGAAGCTGAGAGATGTTTGTCACAGCTCTCAAGAATTAGAGAAAATTAAAATGTCATATTTTATAGCTTTTCCTCAGAGGATTCCTGAATTTCAAAGCTTTTTATGTGCGTGTTAGATATATATATATATATATATATATATATATATATAGTTACTTCTGTCCTGCACTGATTAAACCATAGACATTTACTCTCTCCCTGTCAAGCACTCTGGCTTCAAATAACTGTTATACATAATACTAGAGACAAACACTTGAAAAGATGTTCACAATGAGCTCTGCTTCTAAATGCTGATAAATAATTATAAATAATCTTAATTTATCATATAAGGTGAATTGTAAAAACAAACAGCATAAGGCTTGGGTCTCACCACAGCTTATTCTAGACCAGAACACCATCTTAGGGTGGTCAGACTACGAGTGATCTGTGGACGTGAATTGAGGCCATCGTCAAAAAGTGACCCAATTTACCTGAATTCTCCCTAGTTTTGTTTGTTTATTTTTAAAAGTAACTCTGCTTCCTAAAGTTTGTATGTTGAGGAAATGAGAGTGAATGTGCATAAACAGCCTCTTTCTATCCTCCCAGGCCCAGCATCCAATTCACCCAGACACCACCGCCGGTATTGAATGAGATTGCTCAGCACTCCACCATTCTCTAGCTGACTCAAGGCTAACACAGATGGACAAACCCTGAGAGACTGCGGCCAAATACACACAAATATAACTTTGGAGTGAATGAAAATTGCATTGATTGCTTTTCAATGCAATGTCAGCGTCGCTTTTGTTGAGTGTCGGATCAATTCCATTTGCGACTGTGCTTGTCATTCAGGACACATTCTAAGTATTGCTAAGTATACTGTGTGCCTTTATAATTTATAGGCTTTCTCTTCCACGAAAATGAGTAAAAAAAATATTGATTATACCATCTTGTACTTGCACTTTCTCAAGTGAAAATGTCCTTCCCCTGTTTTATAAATACCACCTGTCTCCAACTAGCAATAACAAGTAGTATTCTATAGTGTGTGCTGAGAATGTTTGTCCATTATTTCCTTTGCCATTGGTTTGTGAAGAATTAGTTGCAATATGTTTATTTAAAAATGTCTTCATTGATTTTATCAGTAGTACGAGCCATCCAGTGTAATTATTAACAAAATCAAAAGATTTTTTTTTTTGGGATACATATGTAATACAAATAAGCTCAGGATATATATATATATATATTATATATATATATATATATATATATAAAATGAAATATAAGTGAGTCAGCGGACAAACAGAAATTACACCAAACACTCCTACATATATTCTAGTTTACATTCATATCTATTTATGTTTCCAGCAGCACTATTTTTGCATTAAGGTAAATGATAACACTTTGTTTTAATAGTCCACTTTAGACATTGTAACTTTGCAACTACATGTAAAATACCAGTCACACCAGACTGTCTGCTAAATATCTAACACATTATTTTGATAGTCCCTCAACAAACATTCTACTGACTATAAGTAACTTTGCAAGTCAACTTACTCTTATTCTAGTCAACTTATTCTGTCAACCCTAACCTATCAGTCAAGATCAGTGGTGTCAAATTAGGGCAGATGGAAAAAAAAAAAAATGTAATCACATGGCAAAATTTACAGGTGTAATCAAACCTGAAACAAGGATTCTAATCAAATCAGTAACCACAAATCATAAACATGAACAAAATAAATCAAACATGTAACACAGTGTGCTTGAGAATTGGCCATTAACATTTACCATACAAACCAGAAATCAATTAAAAAACTTAAAAAAAAACAGTGCTCTGTGAAAACTGCCTTTTTACATTAATGTTTTTTATTTAATATTTTTAATTAGGGATGCTCTAATTATGATTTTTCATGACTAATTCTAATATTTTAAACAATAAATTGGCTGGATTTGATACCGGTTTCCGACTTAATATAGTAAGTCTGTAGCAAGCCATTTGAAATTAGATGCAACCACTACATTTTGATAATGATAATGATAAGCACAAAAAATATATATTTTTTTAAATTTGAATTATATTGTATAATTTCAAGAAAGCGAATACAGAACTTGGTCTGACTTTTGTTAAGCCACATGCTATAATTATGCTAGAAGACGCCTGCACAAAACAAAAACAGCAGAGGACTGAATTAAAATGCAAATTTACCCTGTCAGTAGGTGGTGCTTATAGAACAGCAGCAATATTTTCCTTGTTTACCACTGCACACCACTGTACACAAAGCAATCTTGCACTTATAAACATTACTTTATACGGCAGTAAGAGGACAAGAAAATGCCATCTAAACTCTTTTGAAGACAATTCCTTTCATAGATACATTTATTTAAACCCCTACCCCCTGTCACAGATCTGTCAGGCCCTTACACCAACCATTCCCAGCCCATTCCATCACCTGAATACCAATCACCTGCACCTCATCTACACCCTCATCACTCACTGGCATATAAACACACACAACAAACAAACAAAGTGGACTCTCTCCTTATTTCTCCTACAATTCGCCAAGCAAGATTCTCCAGCGATTCCCTTGTACTTACCTCCTGTGTTTATCCAGCGTGTTCTCCTCTCCAGAGTCTCCAGAGTCCAGTGTCTCCATGTGTGTACTCACTGCTCAGTAAGGTGTGTGTCTCAAAATCAACCTCCCGCTCATCCACGATCCCCTGGTCCTGTAAGGAAAAGACTGTCATTACCATCACCTTCCACCCAGCCTAAAGTATCATTGCTCTGCTTCCTCACCTGTTTAAGTTGTAAGGGTGGTTCACCTACAGGGGTTCAGACTCCAGGGTTGCCAAATGACTAAAGAAATGTTATCAGCAAGATGGTAGAAAACTGTGCATTTCTTGTATATTACCATCCACTGTAACTTAACGACAGAAATAAGCACAGTCACAATAGCAAAATATGTGGGAGAGCATTGCTATAATGTGACAATATTATATTCCAATAAGTAGCACGTTAAAGTTAATACCAAATCAAACTAGATAGCACATTATTTGTAGTGAAAGAGTTTAATGACAATATATTGGTTTATGGTTACACTTAAAATGGTTACAAAATAAATGAGATAATAAAACTTTATACCATTAATCGTACCCAGCATGTATGTAAAAAGTTACCACAGAGAGAGAGAGAGAGAGAGCCCAAGTAAAAGGGCAAAGAATCAAAGAGGAGAGCAAGAAAGCAGAGAGTAAAAAGAATGGCAATAATTAAAAAAAACTTCTTTTATCCCTTCCTTGACCATGTGACTGAAACCCAAATGTGAGACATTCAAACTGACCAATCAGAAGTAAAACTTCCGCCACTGTACTAATGTAACGTTGTGGTATGCAGGAACACTTTAACACAGTTTAATAATCCACAGGAAGGAGACAGGATACAGGTTCACACCATTTACGATACTTTTACGACGAACCAGGACAGGACTGACACAGAGGGAATATATACTGAGAAACACAAGAGGATAACAAGTGGGGCACAGGTGACAGACATGACTAATTAACGAACACAGCTGAAGACAATGAACTAATAATGATAATGACAGCTCGAAACCAAAACAAAGACCAAATGACAACCGAAGAAGCACAACAAAGAACACATGACTGGTGACGGAACAACTGAAAACAAGGAACAGCAAAAACCAAGAACACGAAAGATACAGGTGACAAGACTAGAACTAACGACAAGGAACATGTGACAATTGACAGGACTGGGGAACAGAAGAAACAGATGGACATGGACACGATTGTGACAACTAAAAGTGCACAGGCATCTTAGCCTAAAGGCCTTGATCACTATCAGCATCTTTGTGTCTTCCAAATAGCCCTTGTAGAATGAGAGAGGGGGTTGAAACAGTAAAGCAAATGTCTTTGTTCATTTTTAAAATATCTTTGGATATTTTCAGTCTTACAACGTTGTTGTCAATAAACATCTTGTTAACTATCATCTCGGTGTGTACACTATTTGCTCTGCTAGTGAATCCATGTTCTCCTCTTTGCGTCAGTCTGACCATCTGACCTGTTGGTCCATCTCTGACCTGTTAACGCCCTCTCTACAGATTTTGTAATATCCCCATAAATATTACATTGGATACCTTGGATACATTGGATTGGATACCTTTTTTATAGGCCGTATTCGGTCTGCTGGCTCTATGATTGTCATCCCTGGTCTAGAGTCTGCTAATCCTCTATAGTATAATTGACATGTAAATGCAAATTAATGAATTAGTTTATCTGTACTTGCAAAGTTAGTAGCATTGTAATTACTATTTTAAACTAAAATATTTAGTAGAATGTCTAAAGTGGGAAAAAGTCTGTTTTTTAGGGACAAACCTATATGAAAATTCTAGGCCAAAACAGAAACATCTTTGGTTACTTGACTGTAAACCTGTTCCCTGAAAATAGCGGGATTGAGATGCTGTGCTCACAGCGCTATGGGAAAACATCTTTGTTTGACGGGTTGTGAAGTGTGTGTTGTATCAACCACGCACGACACCAAAGCACTATGAGAGTGTTCCATAAGCATAAGGAGTTGTATACTCTCCAAACACTCTTGCAGACAAAACACATCCCGATCGTTCAAGCAGTACTAATGCATCTCGAACAAGCCTTCCATCAACAATGTTGATGGAATGTTGCATTACTATTGATACTCATGGCTTTGCGAACCTACATCGGCACCCAAACACGGCGAATTCAACCTGTATGTGCAGCTAGGCCCTGTTTTGTTAAGATGGACATTACAATCAAGCTGCTATAAGCTCAATTAGCTGCTATTTTAAAAAATGGTCATCACAAGTTTCTGTTTATCTTGTTGGCCATGGTAACCCTGCCCCAAGTCCCTGACAGAAGCGGTTCTTACTTCTAGATGAGCAATGTTTTGTTGCTACCACAGGAACCACTTTTCCCGGTTTAGAGCTGGTGCTTTGGGTATTTAAATACAAAGAACTGATTTGAAACTAGGCTCTGGATCTGAACCAGCACTCAAACTGCTTTGGTTTGAAAAGGGTTAACAGAGCTTCATGTTCAAGGTTGTTGAAACCGATACCGGCTCCTTTCCCAACTGCATTGTCACCCAGTACAACGAGTGGAAGAGGTCACCGCCATCGGACTGCTCCCTCAACCAAGTGTAATGTAAATATCACTTAATTAACTTAACACATAACTTAACCTCTTTCCAGAGACCTTGTCATATTTATCTTTCCATAAGGTAACAGTAATGGCTGTTGCTGAATATCCCATTCAGCCAGCCACCAGAAGGAGCCCTCTCCCGAGTAGTAGTCACGGACCTGCTCTTCTCTGTTCCTGTTTATTTCATGTATTTATCCCCTTACGGCACACCTGTTACAGATGAGGCTCCCTCTTCACTTCCTCCGGATCAGCAGAGGGAGCTCTCACCAGAATACTGACTGTTTCAAATTTCCCATAGTTCATCATAGAGGGGACTGATTACACCTACACCTGCAGTTCAGTACACACACACTGTTTAAGCACACCACACACACACACACACTACCATTGCGAAGTCTTTATTTGCTACGGTGGTCATATCTGAGCATTACTTTTGTGGATGGTTTTTCTGTGTTTGATCTTGGACTGTTTCCTGCTGTTTGATTCTCTGCTGCCTGCATGACTATTGCCTGTTTATTGGACTGTGATTGTAAGGTGCCTGCATTGACCCTTTTGCCTGATTCTCAGACTGTATATGTCTGTCGCCTGCCTCGACCCTAGCCTGTCCCTGTTTACGATTCTGTTTTGCCTTCTCCGCTGCCACTGCTGTGTATTGGTCCTGTACTGTTTGACTCTGACCAAAATAAAGCTGCAGATGGATCCTCAATCTGCTGACTCATGAACAGACACATAACCAACACATATTTAGAAAGCCAACACTTGAGAGTTTACACTTCAATACTCAGAATATTAAGATTATTGCAGAATAGACTGTTATTGATATGGAGATATATAAGCTCAAAAATAAAAAAACAAGAACAAAATATTGAGAATATAATTTTTAAATTTATTAAAAAAAATTGTGCATGTAACAACTTATAACCACAAGTAAAGTGAAGTCACACGTCTGCTCATGCTTCATGTCAAATCATTACTGTATTTAAGTACATTTTTCAAGTATCTGTACGTTACTCAAGTATGTTTTATTTTGAGCAAAATTTACTTTTACTTCACTACATTCCAAAGCATCATACGTTTTACTCCACTAAATTTCATAAAACACATCGTTACTCATCATTTTAAAATAAAGAAATCGTCACATGATCAGAAACGCAAAAGCGGTGTCAGATTCGTGCACGAACTAATTCTTTTCTGTTAAATCGGTTCACAAATCACATCAAACAGTTCATTCGCGAATTGGACTGATTGTATTGCAGCTGTTCTCAAGTACACAACTCACTGATTCAATGATCAGTTCAGAGCAAGCCACCAATGAACTGAATTTACAAATCTGACTGAAAATTAGCCAAGAACTGGGGGATCCTTTAATTGCGTGTGCTACTGATGGCAAAAGTAAGTTAGATTAGTAATGTTGAATTTTAGGGTTAATTATAACTGAAAGTCATATTTGGGTCACTGTCAGTTGTTTGTGAACTAAATCTGTTGTAAAGGGAAATCTGTTTAAGCTCACTGAAATGCTTTAACGCGGAAATGTCCACACCAGTGTCTACAGATCGCGATTTCGATTCAAACGTATTAAATCAAATTGTAAAACTAACTTGGCGCTTCAAAATTGTAGTATCGATTAAATTACATCATTACCACAGGTGGCGACAAGTGACTGTTAAACTATTTGAGATTAAATGATTCATTGAAAAGATTTGTTCAAAAACATTGATTCATCCAGTAATGAAACAAGTGAAGTAGTTATGAGTAATTCATTGAATCGTTCATTCAAAACCATTTTTTAAATAATTAAATTAAATTAAATATTTTAAATAGATTGCAACAGTTAATATTTTGTCCCCTAGTAAATATGTTATTATGTTTAGTTGTCTGTTCAGAATCGTGGGAGAATGATGATCTCTATTTGAAAAAAAAAAAAATCCAGAATCGTGCAATTCTAACACAAATTAAAATAACGCATATATGTTCATCTTCCCCGCTGCTGTAGCAATTTCTTAATATAGTGTGTACTTAGCCTTATATGTTTTATGTTTTTATTGTTTGTAAACACACATTACATATTATGCATCCAGTAATCTACTGACTAGTGCTGGCTATTTGACAATTCATAATCATTCAGAATTATTCTGAGCAAAAAGATTATATAAAATGTATAATATAAAATTAAATTATATAAGTGGCCTATATAAAATTACAAAATAAACATTCATGAATCAGTACTTTATTTTTACTTAAGAACATTAAAAATCAAGTACTTTTGTACGTTCACTTTTCAAGTAAAATCGAAAAGGAGCACTAAATACTTTCACTTAAGTAATATTTTATTATACGTATCTGTGCTTTTGCTCAAGTACTTGATTTGACACTGTGAAAATCACACTCAAACCATATTCAATCGCAATCATGTGTTTATTCGTATATGTATATGTGCTTCTTGTTTCACGAGTAGAGATGTTTCTTTAAGTTTGTTCTTCACAGAGCTCAGAATGAAGAAGCGTACAGGATAGCATCATGCAGAAGGGCAGGTAATATGGTCACATAAAATGATTGACAGCTCAATCCCAATTAATGACTGATGCAAACCAAGAATAGGAGAGACAGAGCTCGCTCTGAACGCTCCTTCAGATCTTCAGATTGCATAATTCAGTGGGAAATGAATAGAAATGGGCCAAATTGATTTATTTTTCACTCCTGACATTAAGAAATGTCACTGCAACAGATCAAGTGTAGTGATTGGGTGTGGGGCAGTGCACACATCAGGCGACAATGAGCCATATTTGCCCAGAGGGTTCAGGAAGATAAGCATAGACGTCCCCACCCCGACTATCAACCTGGTAAAAGGGTCTGATTATCCACACATGACATCAAGCTCCGGCTACCCTGCAGGAAGCTCAGTCCTAGGTATGTCGGTGCTTTCAAAACATTACATGAGAATAACCCTGTTACATACTGTCTACAGCTTACTGCTCATTATCATATGACTCCCTTCTGAAACTGGTCCAGCCCACATCTGGCCCTGGTACCATAGATCCTGAACCATCACCTCTGTTGGAGAATGATGGAGTGCTGAACCTACATGGTGAATAAGATTCTGGACTCTAGGTGTAGAGGGGGCTGGGTGTAGTACCTGGTGGGCTGGGAGGGCTACGGATGAGAGGACAGATTGTGGGCAGCTGCCAAAGTCATATTGGACCTTTTACTGATCCACGATTTCCACCAAGCACACCCTAACCACCTAGTGGCATGACCTAGGGGGCACCAGGAGGTGTTCTTGGAAGCTGGTTCTGTAATGGCTGTGGCTGAATGCCAAAAACATGGAATTTTGGAATAGTGGATTACTCCCTTGTTTTAACCATGGCATGTGAGTGAGGTGTCTAATATGTTGACAATGTAAAAACATTCCTAAGGGCTTTTGACTCTTGAAATAGTTAACCCTGGTTCCTTCTAAACCCTGGTAAATGGAAACCTGGGTTATCTTGCTTCACGTTTCACAATGCTCATAGTTTACCCGGGGTTAACAATTATTCCTGGGTATTCATAAACTGATGTTTCACATTGTACATTCCTAAAACCTGGGTTCTTATTTGTATATTTTTCGGTGTCAGTGTCATTGATTGGATAAATGCAGCAGACAACTTATTTACATAGGCTAGCTATAGCATTGTGCATTCTCATATTACTGATTGTTGCTGGCTTGGATAACCTAGTTCACCTTCTTATCCTAGCCTATAGCCTGGTTGACCTAATAGATAAAGCTTGTAAAGCTTGTACTCTCCTCAGTCTGAGGGTTTTAGTACCTATCTCCCTAAGTTTGGTCAAAGGTTGAAGGCTTCTCTCGAGGCCTCCCAGTTAGTTCAGCCCTTAGGCTGTCAGCACTTTTAGGGTGTACAGCCTCCTTAGCCCCTTGAAATATAGGTGCTTTGTATATCCTAGGATTTTGATTTGTATAAGCTTTTTATATCCATATACTCCCCTCGCTTGCAAGGGTAGATGGCACTTAGCAGAGTCCTGCTCTCCAGAATGTGCATCTCTAAGATCCAGTCTGAGTTGGTCCACTATCCTTTCTGCATTCCCTATTTCTGGCAGGTTGTTGGCAGACTAGGATACTAGTTCAGCTAGAAGCCAGGTCAACCTCCCTGGTGGCATTTGGGGTTGACTTTGTTCCCCTGAAAAGTGACTAGCTGGGGTTCCTAGCCACACTCCCTGAAAGGGACCCCTTCTGTTGAAGTTGTTGGTTCCAGGGTTTTGAGAGGCCTTGGCAGGGCTTCCTGTGTTATTATTTAGGCCTCTTTGAGGCTTATAGATGAGGATTTGACCGTAGGAAGTGCTGTCTCTGACAGCCCATTTGTGACCAATAGGGTGAGTAGGTCTAGCATTTGATTTGAAAAATGCACTCCCCTCAGGATGTTGGTGTAGGTATATCATTTCCCTAGCGCTCAGATGCAGCTCGGATTCCCTTTCAAAAGGAAACGTCTCAGTTTACGCATGTAACCGTGGTGTGCATGTAACCAGGGAAAGAGACGCTGCTTCCCTGCAGATGATAAGTGGATGTCATGTTATCTGGGCTCCAGATTATGTGGTTCACATTGTTATGATGTCATGTGCGGTCACCAGTCAATATGATATTGCTGAGATTGGATATGTGTTTCAGTCACCATTTCCTGCGTAGGCGGTTTCCCTTGCTCTCTCACTTTTCTGCTGGTCTTTCACCATCCACACTAAAGGTGTATGTGGCGGCCATATTTGTCTTCCACGCATCTTTAGGTGGTGCATCTCTGGGGAAACAATATCTTGTAACTCATTTTCTTCATGGAGCTCTAAGGATGAGGCCTAAGGCTCAAGTTAGGATTCCAACCTGGGACCTGACAGTAGTTCTGGAAAGGTTATCCCTGAAAACCGTCGAGCCGTTGGACACGGCATCTGACAAATTTATCGCTCTAAAGATGGTTTTCTACTAGTGATTACATCCCTCAAAAAAGTTGTGAACTTTCAAGCTCTGTCAGTTGTCCCCTCCTGTCTGGAGTCTATTCCAGGTGGCATCAAAGCTATTTTGCACCTGAGACCTGGTTATGTACCTAAAGTACCCATTAATGTGGCTCGGTCAATAATCCTTCAGACCTTTCATCCTCCTCAGGTGTCGGCTGAACGTGAGAAGCTATTGATACTCAGCCCTGTCAGGGCCCTTGAGTTATACATGAGAAAAACCTCTTAGTGGAGAAATCCATTGAACTGCTGATATGCTTCAGGCCCCCTAATAAGGGCTGCCTGGCTACCAAACCAAAAGCATGTGGATTGTTGAGGCTATTTTTAGGACATTTTTAATGCTGCGGGATGGTCCTCCCCACGCACCTTCATCAGGTTCCATAGACTGGACCTGCCGGCTACACCAGAATACCAGGTGCTCATGTCCTAAGCTGTGCCTTATTTGCTTATTTCAACCGGCACAAGGTCATGGGATGACGTTGCACCAATCAGAATTGGTAATTGGTATCCCTTTGTAGCTTTCATGTACGCCGTCACATGTGACGTCATGACGTAACACCATTTAAGATTGGACTAGTATGTACTCCAGATGCTGTCAAGCTGGAGGCATGCGTGTTGTTCTTTTCTCAGGGAACAAGGGTTACAGTCAATTCACAAGACATTTACTTGCAAATGCATGTCACATCAACATGTACAGTCGTGACCAAAAGTTTTGAGAATTACATAAATATTGGAAATTGGAAAAGTTGCTGCTTAAGTGTTTATAATAGCAATTTGCATATACTCCAGAATGTTATGAAGAGTGATCAGATGAATTGCATAGTCCTTCTTTGCCATGAAAATTTACTTAATCCCAAAAAAAAACCTTTCCACTGCATTTCATTGCTGCCATTAAAGGACCTGCTGAGATCATTTCAGTAATCGTCTTGTTAACTCAGGTGAAAATGTTGACGAGCACAAGGCTGGAGATCATTATGTCAGGCTGATTGGGTTGGAATGGCAGACTTGACATGTTAAAAGGAGGGTGATGCTTGAAATCATTGTTCTTCCATTGTTAACCATGGTGACCTGCAAAGAAACGCGTGCAGCCATAATTGCGTTGCATAAAAATGGCTTCACAGGCAAGGATATTGTGGCTACTAAGATTGCACCTAAATCAGCAACTTATAGGATCATCAGCAACTTCAAGGAAAGAGGTTCAATTCTTGTAAAGAAGGCTTCAGGGCGTCCAAGAAAGTCCAGCAAGTGCCAGGATCGTCTCCTAAAGAGGATTCAGCTGCGGGATCGGAGTGCCACCAGTGCAGAGCTTGCTCAGGAATGACAGCAGGCAGGTGTGAGTGCATCTGTACGCACAGTGAGGCCAAGACTTTTGGAAGATGGCCTGGTGTCAAGAAGTGAAGCAAAGAAGCCACTTCTCTCCAAAAAAAACCATCAGGGACAGATTGATCTTCTGCAGAAAGTATCGTGAATGGACTGCTGAGCACTGGGGCAAAGTCATATTCTCCGATGAAGCCCCTTTCCGATTGTTTGGGGCATCTGGAAAAAGGCTTCTCAGGAGAAGAAAAGGTGAGCGCTACCATCAGTCCTGTGTTATACCAACAGTAAAGCATCCTGAGACCATTCATGTGTGTGGGGTTGCTTCTCATCCAAGGGAGTGGGCTCACTCACAATTCTGCCCAAAAACACCGCCATGAATAAAGAATGGTACCAAAACACCCTCCAACAGCAACTTCTTCCAACAATCCAACAACAGTTTAGTGAAGAACAATGCATTTTCCAGCATGATGGAGCACCGCGCCATAAGGCAAAAGTGATAACTAAGTGGCTCGGGGACCAGAACGTTGAAATTTTGGGTCCATGGCCTGGAAACTCCCCAGATCTTAATCCCATTGAGAACTTGTGGTCAATCCTCAAAAGGCGGGTGGACAAACAAAAACCCACTAATTCTGACAAACTCCAAGAAGTGATTATGAAAGAATGGGTTGCTATCAGTCAGGATTTGGCCCAGAAGTTGATTGAGAGCATGCCCAGTCGAATTGCAGAGGTCCTGAAAAAGAACGGCCAACACTGCAAATACTGACTCTTTGCATAAATGTCATGTAATTGTCGATAAAAGCCTTTGAAATGTATGAAGTGCTTGTAATTATATTTAAGTACATCACAGAAACAACTGAAACAAAAATCTAAAAGCAGTTTAGCAGCAAACTTTGTGAAAACTAATATTTATGTAATTCTCAAAACTTTTGGCCACGGCTGTAGGTATGTGTATGTGACGAGCAGGGCGGGCGAGAGCCGTGGGGGAACGGCGCGAGGCCGGTGACGCGAGTGTTAACGAGCTTCAGGTGCTCGGCGCACCGGTCTCGAGTCCTCCACGGAGGAGCTCCGGAAGCATAAAGGAGGAGCGACGACAGTGAAGGACGAGAGAGGACCAGGCCTGGGATTTTATGTTGAGTGTGATTTAGTTTGTGTGGGCGGCAGTCGCCGTGAGGAACACGGTGCGCCGAGCACCTGAAGCTCGTTAACACTCGCGTCACCGGCCTCGCGCTGTTCCCCCACGGCTCCCGCCCGCCCTACTCGTCACAGTGTATTTAACCTTTTCAAGCCCAATTAGGCTATAAAAAGTTTCTCAGTCAGTTCTCTCAGCTCTATGAGTAGCATATCATATGTGCATATCTCTCTGCTCTCCACACAGACAGAAATGGTCTCTCAGAGAACATACACATATACTATACTTTTTCTTTTCTAATTGGAATTCAAAGGTTTAAAATCAACTGTTTTTAACCCACAGTGCTTAAAAACGCATCCAAACAATAAGCTTTTGTGATTGCACTGCAAAGCAACATCATGAGAGCAAAACTGCGATAGAGAAAATAGTCCACCAAATAGTCTACCAGTTGACAAATTTCTACAGTGAGTGTTATTAAAGACTATCATTATATTCTCCTTTGTTGTGCGTTTCATTTCATACAGCAAAACGTGATAACTGTGAGGTGTGGAACATGGAACCACAATAGAATGTAATGGATTCATTGTTCAAGCAATCACTGCTGAATTCACTGATGATTTCAATTTATATTTAATTGTTATTTTAAATGTTTTTACAATCCGATTTTTCCCAAGATCAATGTTTGAGCTTGCCAAAGCCAGTCATTTTTATGAGGAATTATTAGTGCAGAGAAGACATGTATTTTGAGCTTATTGCTCTCATTACTAAAGCCCTCTCATCTGAACCATTCCCCAAAATTACTCATGAAAAGACAGCAAAAATGAAAACCTTATTGTGAAGGACGCAGCAATAACTACCTGATCCACTGAATGTGAATTATTCAAATTGTTGAAATGAATAGCATGAGCCTTGTGTCAGAAATTAATTAAACAGAGTAATACCAAGATGATGTTGATAGATAGTAAATTATTTAAAGCAAAGCAACACTGCTATTTTTGTACACAACCAATAAATAGTGTGTGAAGCAACAGAAATGCTCAGACTTTCAGATTAAGGATTATACAAGATGCACAATGCGAAACGTTGTGTCTTGAGAAATCAAATCTCAAGAACAGAAACTAAACCCAAACATAGATTTAGGGACTCAACAGGGCACACTGATTTCATTTTCCCTGAAATTGTCCTTCACCACTCCATCAGATACAGATACATACATCATACATACCACTAAGCTTACTTCTTAACTCTTGAGAGAGAGAGAGAGAGAGAGAGAGAGAGAGAGAGAGAGAGAGAGAGAGAGAGAGAGAGAGAGAGAGAGAGAGAGAGAGAGAGAGAGAGAGATGTCCTTGAGATAATACAGCATCTGTTAAAATAATAATAAGAAGAAAAAAAATAAAATGCTATAAAAAAAACCAACATTATTTATCATTTTGATGACATTTATATTGTAGATGTCGTGTTTAGTGTCTGAATGCAATATCCATGACTTCACCAAGACTTTATCTCAGCAGATTGCATTATGCTGTCAAACAATTCAACAGGAAAATAAGACACAATATCATTAAAAAGGAGTTGTGTTCTAATCCTAATCTGGTCAATAGTAATCAGTGAGGTGGAGAATGTTTGAGCTAAGGAGCTTGTCTTGAAGAAGGAAAGGAAAACAGATAGGATTAGGATGTGATTTTAATACCAAATCCATGTGTCTTCCGCATTATGAAAAATGAAGTCATCTCAAGATTTGAATCAAGTGAGTCATCTTTGAACATGCAAGCATTTATGTTTTTGTTTAATGTATATTGGAACGAATGCTAAGAATATTTGATCAGATTAAAGATTTTCTTATTTAAACCCATGTTAATATTTTTCATCATAGTAAAATACATGATTTCCACACTTCTGTTCTGCCATAGCCTCATGGCCTTTTGGTTATTTGCAGGAAATGCATTGATTTTCAATTCTAATATTTTTGAATGAAACAAAATGTTTTTATATTTTTATTATAAAATATATTATTTATATATCTTTATTTTTTCATTTATAATTTGTGACTTATTACATTTACAAAGCACACTAAAACTGAGAGTGCAAAACTGCCAACTAGATAACAAACGGTTTACACTTCCAACCCCTTTGTGCTGCCGCATTAGAACAATCTGACCTGACTACATGATTCAGTTTGTGACACCGCTATATTAGGGCAAAGAAATATACACTGAAAAAGTAATGAGATTTTAACTATAAACTATAGTAAAAACGCAACAGTAAAAAAAAATGTTAATAGGTTAACATAACGTAAGTTATTATACATATTAACATATTATATACAAGGAAAAACTGTAAAAGCTCTAACTAGACATGTTATGTAATTTCACAGTAAAATGCTGTAAATTTTTACAATTACAATTAGAAGTGAAAAAAGAACAAATTAACAATTTACAGTCAAAAACTGTAAAATGATATTCCTACAATTCCTTGTGTGACACTCCACATTTGAAATTATTTTGTTTAAATAATCATGTTTCATTATAGTTTTTGTTATCATTTATATATATATATTAGGGTTTTATGTTACATCATCTGTTGTTTAATGAATGTTTATTGCATTATTTAAGTGTTGTGGATTACCTTGATAGTGTTTTGTGTGTGAATGACTCTTTGCACCTTCAGCTCGTGGAAAAGCTACCAGTGGTGAACTCTGACTCTTCATGCGGTTTTCTCTTTTACCATCTGTTTTATTTTGGTTGTCAGTGTATGTTAAAGGTTCAAAACCAATTTCAGTAGCAGTGTGCATTGTTGAATTTACTGGTATACAGTGAGAATTTCTTGCTTGTAAATAACACAGTAAAATTTACAGTTTGTTCTCTAAATGTGTTTAGAGTTTTTCTGTATTTTTTTTATTAAACAATTATTTTGGCAACCACAGCTACCAAAATTATTTCGTAAAAAGTACAGATTTCTTACAGTATACATTATTTCATAAAAGAGGGAAAATAAAATACTGTTTAAAAAAAAAAAAAAAAAACTAAATCACTATAAAAAAGTTTTGTTTCAGTGTGACAAGCTCCAGAGAAGAAAGGAAACAGATTGCAGAAAGCAGCATCCTGCTTGTTTTCTTTATTTTACAAAAGCTTTACATTTTTGAACGGTGTCTTGCTTCAATCAAGACACTGTCAAAATCACTGAAAGGTATCAAATACTTCAAAAGATATCTAGTCCATTTCTAAAAGTGTCCTTGAGGGTAACATCGCTGAAGCCCACCAAGTAACAAAGTCTACAAAAGTCCTCAACATAATCTTCAATGGCGTGATTGTCCTGACAGAGCTGTAGAAGAGCAACTTCTGGCTTCGCTTTGAGGGTCTAGTATTCTGTAATAGTGGTCCACTGAAGGTAAGTTAAAGAGAACCCAAGTACAGTTTATTCATTTAAATCCACAACGTGAACAAAAATAACGAAGACATGGCAGACACATAACTCACCACGGTGGTTCAAGGACAAAACGTAACAAAGACACATGGCTAACATGAGGGTTTAAATACACAGACTAACCCTAATGACATAAGACACACTTGTGCACAATCAACCCAATGAACCAATGACAACATGGGACACGTGACAAGGGAGCACATGACAAACAAGGGAAACACATGACAACAGAGACATGAAACAATAAACATGAAACAAAACCCGTCACCATCTGTGACGATGATCCTGTTGATTTAGTCTCATTTTTGTTGCAGCTGGCAGTATTATCTCAGAACATTTCTTTCTATTGCTGCAAGCAGCCAAGGCAGCCCTATATAAAGCAATGAGGTTATTGATTACTACACAAGTATCCAGTAAATGGTTAACAGAGAGAGATAGTTATGAGTAGAAAAGCTAAATCAGTAAGCAGTGCTTAAACGGTATAGTTCCAGCTGACATCAGCCTTGATCGGTCTGTAAAAATAGTGTGTCTCTTAATTTGTTGTGTTAACTCATTCTGAAAATGCAGAGAGACAATACATATGAAACTGTGTTTTCTTAACACAGGGCTGATTTTAATGTAATCACAGAATTGAGTGGAATGAGGGGTTATTTACGTACTATCGCGTATTTCAACACACCACTGTGGTCTGAAATGAGTAATTCATCAGCGACTAAACTGCTCAAAGATTCATGCTGAGGTCATGACACATACAAAAATACATACATTTGACATCTTGCTTTTAATCAGCCAAATATCCAGAATAATCATCTTGCACATTTGCTTGCCTTTACTGAGGACTGCCCTTGTGATCCTTTAACATACTTGTTAATTACAGAAATAATGCTGTTAAACCAAATATACTTAAGTGTGAACTGAACATAATGCTTATGGGCAAATAATTGGATGTAAATGACAATTAAATTAAAATGTATTACAGTTGAAATGTAAGTTTTTAGTAAGCAATAAGTTAAATTTAGTGCTTTTGGTCCATCTTAAATAGGACTTCAGTACATTTTTATTTGTAATTTCAAAATTACCTCTTTTGTCTTTGAAATATAATTAAAGTGTATCACATGCATTGTGTACTAAAATATACTTTAATGTATTTCTGTGTACATTACGTGTATGTCATGTAATGTAGTGATAAACAGAATCATGGTTCGGTATGTACCTTGGTTTCGGTGACACAGTTTGACAGGAGTTCGGTACAACAGGAAAAAGCAACAAATCTCCAATGCTAGGTGTCTTTTCCATTTATTATGAACAGACAGTAGTGCAAGTTACAGTTTATTCCCCCCTGAGAGGACATTCTGTTTACTAAGCATAGGTCATATTTTTTGTAGGGCAGATAAAAAACAAAATGTATCTGATCACAATCAGCTACAAAACTAAAAAAGGCATCTCTTGCAAATCTCTTCGTAAAATACAAAATAAATAGAGTACTGAAAAATAAAATTTGTGCAGAGATTAGTTTTTACAGCAATGTGTTCTGGTATGAGTAGGCCTAATTTTCATTCCCTGAATTCATTCCTTCCCATTCATTCCTGGAGTATGGACATGATATGTCTTCCTACATGGTTGTTTAAGAAATGAAAAGCTACACAGTTAAAAGAAAAGTTCCCAAACATACAACACGCTGGAAACAATAATAGCAGCAATAATTATCCAGGCATAGACTCTTAAGCACAGTATTTGCCTATTTTTGCCAGACAACACAATCTAATTGATACTATAATTTAATGCCAGAATCAACCTGGTCAGATTACTCTGTCAATTGGACAACAATAATGTATAACTTTGTAGCCATGACTACATAACACATACACCCCAGAAATGATCTTAATGATGAAAACAACAACTTTCTGTATAGTTAACATTATGGAAAAATTGTCAATTCAGCTTAATTTTTACAGAACCCCAAATATTCCTTTAAAAAATAGACAACTGATATTGATTGACAATTATTCAGTGGGAGAGGTAAGGGTCAAATTTTCATATGGTTTTGTCCTGTCTTCCAAATTTGGTAAAAGGCAAAGGAAAGCTTCCTTTAACTCTAAACCTGAACATTTCTCAATATCAATACCACACAGGCAACTTTTGAAAACGTTCTTCCACGGTTCAGGACTCTTGCCCAAAGAGATACTGTAGCTCGCCTTACCTCACTTGAAAGGAATAATCTTTCTTTTCTGCTGTTTCAACATCATTAAAAAAGAGAAATCTATAATTATAACTTCCCAACAAGGCAAAGAATAACACAGAAGACTATGGGTTTTGTCCAGTAAGACTTTCCCTGAATACTGAATGGTATGTCTATACCCAATGCAAGTTCTAGAATGTCTTATGATTTAGCCATAATTCATATTGCTAAGGTTATAATTACCATACGCTGTCTATCTTTCCTTGAGATGACAGTACACTCTGTGTACACTGGATTACTGAAAGACGCATCCTCTTTCTTGTTGTTAACAATGCCAACAGTGTGTTTAAGAACATGTGGGGTTAAAAAGAGCTCTCAGCCAAGTTGTATTATTAGTGTAGACCTTTCTTCTTGATGTCTTAAGTCCCAACTTTAAAATAATACAGCAGAATTCTGTCTTGGTTATAGGCCAAAGCAAGGAACAAAATGTGAACAGCAGCGATTGCTCCAGGGCATCCCAGCATGACAGAGGAGAGAAAGCCATTTTTTATAGCATAATTAATGAATAAATGCATGCTTGAAATGAATTCTTTAAGCTTAAACAGTTATGATGCATACATCAACCTCAGTTTCAAGAAGTCATCCAAATCCCTGAACAGACACAACGAGAAACATCCCTTTAAACAGCACTTGCACCTTTGAATAATTGTATTCATTTCCATCCACTGCAGCAAGTTTTGATAACAAACCAGCCCGTATTTGGTGGGGTTTTTTTTTTTTTATTTTTTTAGTTCGCCCACTCTCACAATGCTGCAATTAGTTCGAAATTGAGCCAGGAAGTCCATTTACAGCATATGGGAAATAATTGGTGGTGGTTATATTCCCTTGGGATCCTGTCTTTGATTATTCAGGGGGAAGATGAGCCCACTAAATGAAGTGCCAAGGAGCACAAGACTCAAATCACCTGGCTACTTCAGTATGGCACCTCTTATTCTTCGCCCTGACAGAAAAATCTATGGCTGGTCACCACAAAACGATGTAATTTACGTCTCCTTTCAGCCCATGGAGTCCAATGCAGAGTCACTATAATTGGCTTAGTTTCCAAGTGTCATACACTGAGTGTGTGCAGAGAACATTGACTGGAGAGGGTTTATCTGACTTAGATACATTGTTAGCAAAGCCCGAATTGTTGCTGCAGGAGTTCTTTTTCTGCATTAAAAATAAGCTAGATAGCAATATACTCTTTACTTAGGGGCCATTTACATGACACCATTTTCAACTAAAAATGGAAAACTTGTTATATATAAACTTGTTATTGGCCATTTATTTGCATGACCACAGTGTTTTGGGAGCCTGAAAACACAAACTTTTGAAAATGAGTTTATACCATTATCATCTCCATGTAAATAACCAAAGCTCAAATTTGCATAATTACCTACATAATTGAGAGATTGTGCAAAGAGGTTAGAAAGTACCCTCATTTGTACTACTCTAGTATGAAAGAATACTAAGATATTTACATGGGTTGTAACTCGTAGTGAAAGATTGCTCAAAACTGAGTCGGATGCCTGTGTATGCGTATGTGTCAAATGAAGTATACTACAGGCAGTGCACAAGGCTGTGTATAAACAAAGTATACCCAAGGCTTATAGGTGCGTAGTAGAGGTCTTCACAGGTCCACTTGGATCCGAAAACCCGAGACCTGACTCAAGACCTGAGCGGGTTTAGGTCCAAAACTTCAATGAGTGTCTTGAGCTCAGGTCGGGTATTAGTTCAGTATTAGTTGTCTCGGGTCTCAGATAATTTAAAATAAATGTGACCCTGGACCATAAGTAGCATAGGTATATTTGTAGCAATAGCCAACAATACATTGTTTGGGTCAAAATTATCATTTTTTCTTGATGCCAAAAATCATTATGATATTAAGTAAAGATCATGTCCCATGAAGATATATTAGAAATTTCCTACTGTAAATATTCGTTTTTGTGAGTGGATATGCATTGCTAAGGACTTCATTTGGACAACTTTAAAGGCGATTTTCTCAATATTTAGATTTTTTTGCACCCTCAGATTTTCAAATAGTTAAAGGAACATACGTTTGTAACCTCACACACAGAACTCCTTCTTATAGCTATAAGATCTATCAGGAAAAGCCACACTAGCAAATCCATATCCACTGGTCATGCTTGAAAGCCAAACTCAGAAATAACTTTTATCCATTGGGCAGACAATAGTTTAAAATAATAATAAATAAGTAAAGGAATAAATAACTGAGAGTAAAGGAACTGCGGTCAAATAAATCAGCAGGACACCTGGATTTTTTTCTGACTGACTGCGCAGGCTGCACATGCGGGTCACATGTCAATGGCGTTTACATTCGGGTCCAGCGAGGTTTGAAAATAAACATTGTCAGGTCGGATTCGGGTCAGGTTTTTCTTTTAAAAACTAATTTATGCATGTCGGGTTCCGGTAAGAAGTGGTTTGGGTCTATTCGGGTCAAATACAGATTTTAGGATCTAAGGAGATCTCTAGTGCATAGTGTATATAAAAAAAATGCAAAGGAAAGGATTTTCCAGTTTTATCTCATAGATGTAGTGTAAACGTACTCCAAGTCACAGCAACTGTAAAATATAACTGTATAATATGTAGCTGACTCACCAATGTTCCTTGACACCAAGCTTGCGTCTCGGGCAATGCCACCCTCTCCCCGCTAGGAACAAGCCTTCCTCCTACATTAGGCCGCTGCAGCAAGCCCTCGCCAAGCTGCGCCGTAGATTCAGTGCCATCCAGCCCTCGCTCTCCACCCCAGTCAGCATAAACCCGTAAGAGCACAGCTAAAATCCTTCTTGTTTTCTGTCACTAAACCACAAGACACTGTTTATGTCGTCGTAATACTCGATTTGATCGGGGGAATACACATTATAAACAGTTTTTCTGAACAAAAACTGTTGAAACTGTTTTTCAACTCGCATGCACTGTCACACACAGAATCATAGTCATCACTGTCCTGCAATTTATCAACAAATCGCTCAGAACTGAAAGTTATAGCATATAAGTATTTCTGTTTTGAAGTAATTTAAACCCTGTTCCAGTTTCATCATAGAAACACCACACAGACTGATTCACACACAAATTCAAATTCACACACAAATTCACACACACTGTCTGTCTGTCATTCTCACTGAAGCATTCAAATAAATGTATGTTTCTGTTCCACTTTATCTGTACATAAAACCGTATGTTTTCAATTGTCTAACCTTTTCTCAACAGCCTCAGCAGTGTTTTCTCCCTGCAGTGATCCCTCTGCTCCCACAGGAACTCCTTTTGTCGGTCCAATGTTTTTCTCCACAGCTGCAGCAGTGTTTCCTCCAGCTCCCGCAGGAGCTCAGTTTCCCTTGCTAATTTTCTCCACTGCTGCAGCAATGATTTCCCTTGTCCAACGATGCGAGAGCCCATGAATGGCAGACCATCAGCCCTGTGCTCTGCAAATTTTTGGCGATTGTCAGTACATTCCTGGCTGCTGTCCCACGTTGGTTTTGCACCTTTTGGGGGAGTACTCTGAGTTCGGGCCAAGTACGCTGTCTCCTCAGACAGCATATTATTTGTAAGTGTGAACTCGTGAAAAGCATTTACGTGAATAAGAGTATAATCATATAAAACATTTGCCAAATTATGACTGAAAAAAGTGATGCTACTTAATTGCGTTATATATTTGTGTGTGTGTGTTTTTTTACATAGCAAAGGAAAATACACGTATACAATGAATGCAATCTCGCAACCTCATCGCTAGATGCCACAAAAATTGGACATTGGATGCAAAATTCACTTTTACATTGTGTGTTGGCAGTGTGTCTACGTACTCACCAAATACTGATAAAAATCCCTCCTTCAGGGAATGAGGGTTACATACGTAACTTAGTCATTCGCATTCAGTCGATCCCTTTCGACGTTACGTCAGAATGGAACTGTCTAGTGGGGTCCCTTCCAAGACGCCACAATGACTGTCTTCCAGTGACCTGTGTAAGTGATAGCACCCTGTAGTGAGACCACAGAAACACAGAATACACTGGGTAGCATATTCAGCTGAGTATGCTAACGATCTGCCTTCTCGTGGGAGGTTTTACAAGCACATAAGACCCAGCTCGTAGCGGAGATTCATATGGAAGATCACTGAGGTACCCAGCCCATAGGGTGGACATGTTTCAATGTCAGAGATGGCAAGAGTGGCTTGCCAAGGGAAAGACATGTGCTGACGAAGAGACTTACTGTGGAAGTACACACATGGTCCACAGCTAGTCTGACACAGGGGCTGACCGAAGGGGCATGTACACAAGTGCTCGAAGAGGACGAAGAGATTCCACTTCAGGGCATAGTCTTCTAGTCGACAAGGCTCTAGCCAAAGTGATGTGGTAGCTACCACCTGAGGTGGCAAGGTACCTAAACCTTCCGTGATCCATCCAGAACCCACACATGCTGGTTCCAAAGATCAGGACGCGGGTGCCAGAGGGTGCCCCATCTCTAAGAAAGGAGGTCCTTCCTCAGAGGGATTGGCCAAGGAGGGGCCGTCATGAGGAGTACAAGTTCGAAGAACCAGGTCCGGCTGGGCCAATAAGGCGCAACCATGAGGATCTGCTCCTCATCCTCCCTGATCTTGTGCAAAGTCTGTGAGAAAAGGCTCACTGGGGGAAACGCATACTAGTGTCGGTCCTACAGCCAGCTATGTGCCAGAGCGTTTGTGCCGAGGGTGCCCTTGGCCAGGGAGAAAAACAACTGGCTGGGGATGGATTCTCCATTCCCTGGGGCCAGACTGCTGTCATGAGAGTTCATCGGCTGCACGATTAAGCCTACCTGGGATGTGAATGGCACATAGTGACCTCAGATGCTTCGGACTCCATAAGAGGAGATGGCGAGCAAGTTGCAACATGCGGCAGGAGCGTAGACCACCCTGACAGATTGATGTACTGCGGTTGGAGTGTTGTCCGTACAGACCAGAACGTTCTTCCCCTTCAGCAGGGCCCTGAAGCGGTGCAGAGAAAGCTGTACTGCTAGCAACTCAAGGCAACTGACATGCCCCTGCATTCTGCGTCCTGTTCATGAACCTGACGCAGCATGTCCGAGCGGTAACGACCGCCTGCGGATGCCATAAGCTGTGCGAACATGGCAGCTGAGTCTATTTCCATACCGAGAAAAGAGATCCTCTGCACAGGGGAGAGTTTGTTTTTTTTCCAGTTGACCTGATGGCCCAGACAGGCGAGCTGTCTGAGCACGAGATCCCTGTGCTCACACAACTGTTCTCGAGAGTGAGCCAAAATCAGTCGTCGAGGCAGTTGAGGATATGGACACCCTGAGGGGAAAGAGAGTGTCTTTACCTTCGTAAAGACGCAGGGAAACAGGGACAACCTTGTACTTGCATGCTTTCCCCTCGATTCCACCCTTTGCCAACAGGGTCGTGACCTCCGTGTGCATGATAGGAGCATCCCTGCCCAGTGTAGCGTCGCTTAGCGAGGAGAAGGTAGCACGCTCTGTGGCGGACACTGACTGATAACTGGCAAGGGAAGAGGGAGACGAGAGCGGTGAGGTGTTGCGTCGCCTACTGTCATCACCCAACGGCCTCTTGGGACCCTGAGGTAGATGAAACAACTCTTTTATTGAGGTTTGGGTACCACTGGCCATGGGGCCAGTGAAAGAACAGAAAGAAAACAAGAACAAAAGAGTTTCCCCCAGCCCTGGGGTCCTGGCAATCAGCGAGTGCAGCCCCCAGGAACCAATCAGCCGAATCCTCATCTCCTGAGTCAAGTCAAGTCAGTTATATATCTTATATAATTAATATAATAAATAAATAAATAAATAATTACAAACAGTGATGCAATCGTCCAGTTCAGCTCAGTTCACATACAATGGCGCCAATGCAGGCATACCAAAAACTCTGCTGAATATCAAGTATGTGTCCCCAACTAAGCAAGCCAAAGGCAACAGCAGCAAGGAACCAAAACTCCAACAAAATAAACCTTGGGAGAAACCAGGCTTATTCTTGGGGCTCCTCTGGCCAACAGTGAACACTTGCTTGATATTCAGGCAAAGTTACAGGTCATAAGTCTGATTTGGGATTGCAACAGTCAAAATATTTAATCCAGTTCCATCTAGTTTAAGATCTTTTCCATCACGCCAGTACGGGACGGTTTGTTGGGGATCTGTGCCACTGGCTGACGTGTCAGTAAGGTCTTCACAAAGGATGTGCTAGGTGATACAGTCCATGCTGACACTTCAGGGCTGCGTTGCTGTCGTGTATAGGCGCAGGTTCTCCATCTGACCTGATTATGGCCCGGATTAAGCTAATTACGGTAAATGGTAAACCTCGGGATAAGCAGAGGGACCTAAATTAGCATAGACGCCATTCTTCTTCTGACCTGAGTTTAGGTGCCAAATAGGAAAAGGATCTACCACATGCGGTTGATTTTGATATGCTAGGTATTAGCAACTGGTTAGAATTCTGAGATTGTAATAGACACAAAGGACTATAATGCATTAACAGCTCACTCAGGTACTGGAGAGCAAAACTATTTAATGCTTTGTAAGTAATTAGCAAGATTTAAAAATCTATACATAGATATACATAGAATCTGGTTTTACATATGTTAGAAAAGTGGCTTTCAAATAAAGACTGGTATCAAAGAGTACACCCAGGTTCCTAAATGACGAAGACGACTTAACAGAAGCCATCAAGTGTTAGAGAGTAATCCAGTTTATTATGTGCAGAAGTTTTTGGTCCAATAATTAGAATATCTGTTTTTTTTTTGTTTGTTTTTTTCTGAATTTAGGAGTAGTAAATTACCAGTCATCCAATTTTTTAGATCAGGTATGCATTCTGTTAATTTGGAGAATTGGTAAGTTTCGTCAGGGAGCCAAGAAATATAGAGCTGAGTATCATCAGCGTAACAGTGAAAACTAATGCCATGCTTCCTAATGATATCTCCCAAGGGTAGCATGTACAGAGTGAAAAGCAACAGCCCTAGTACTGAGCCTTGCGGTACTCCATATTGAACTTGTGATCGATATGACATCTCTTTGTTTACTACTACAAACTGATAACGGTCAGATAAGTATGATTTGAACCATGCCAATGCAATTCCACTAATTTTCAAGTCTATTCAAAACAGCATTGTGGTCGTTAGTGTCAAAAGCAGCACTGAGGTCTAGTAACACTAATAGAGAGATACAACAACGATCTGATAATAAGAGCAAATTATTTGTAACTCTAATGAGAGCTGTCTCAGTACTATGGTACGGTCTAAATCCTCACTGGAAATCCTCACAGATACCATTTCTTTTCAAGAAGGAACAGAGTTGCGATGATACTGCCTTTTCTAGTATTTTTGACAGAAAAGATAGATTGGAGATCAGCCTGTAATTGACTACTTCTCTTGGATCAAGTTGTGGTTTTTTGATAAGAGGTTTGATAATAGCTAGCTTAAATGTTTTCAATACGTAACCTAGTGATAAAGACGAATTAACAATAATAAGAGGAGGATCCATGACCTCTGGAAGCATTTCTTTCAATAGCTTAGTCAGGGTCTAACATACATGTTGTTGATTTCGATGATTTAACAAGTTTAGACAATTCTTCCTCTCCTATAGCAGCGAATGAATGGAATTTTTCCTCAGGGATATCACAATGCACTCTCTGATGTGATACTGTAGAAGACAGTTGCATGCCTATAATTTTCTCACTAATATTGTCGATCTTGCCAGTCATTTACTGATGTTCTTTTTGGAAACATCAGAAGTTGAAGTTGTATTTCTCGCTAATTTAGACACTGTATCAAATGAATAATTAGGGTTGTGTTTATTTTCTTCTAAAAGATTTAAAAAATAAGCAGATCTAGCAGTTTTTAAGGCCTTTCTGTACTCAACCAGTCTCCACGAAATACGAAAAACTTCTAGCTTTGATTTTTTCCAGCTTGATTTCTTCCATACCATGGCGTTGGTCTAATTTCATTAATCTTTTTTAAGCGCAAAGGTGCAATAGAGTCTAGGGTGCTGGAAAACAGAGTGTCAATGGTTTCTGTTGCAGCATGGAGTTCTGCTAAGCTATCTGGTTTGCTAAGGCAATGAAACGGATCAGGAAGATTATTTATGAAGCAATCTTTAGTGTTAAAAGTGATAGTTCTACCATATTTGTTGCAGGGAGCGATTTTGCAGCCTTGGTTAGATGTAGCATGCACGGCATCAATATCAATTCCATGTGACAATATTAGATCTAAAGTATGATTACAACAATGAGTGGGTCCTGACATGTGTTATCTAACTCAAATAAAGTTTACAATATGTTGCAAAACTGTTACAAATAAACCTTAAAATAAACTCTCAAATCCTGTTATTTCGTTTGGTTCTAAAGGAAATTTCAAGGGCTTCAAGGTTTTGGGCTCATGGTAATAGATAATTATAGACCATGAATAATATTTAATACATACCAGTGTCTGAATAATAATATTTTATTAATAGATCAGTGTGCTAAGAGTCTTTTCACATAAACTGAGATGATTAAGCAAGAGACTTGTGACCAAAATTGAGGCCATTATAGCCTTAATAAATTATACTACTTTGAATACTTAAGTACATTCGAAGGCAAATACTTTTGTACTTTTACTCAAGTAAAATTTAAAAGGGAGTACTTTTAATTTTACTGGAGTAATATTTTACCTAGTGTATCTCTACTGTAACTCAAGTACTTGGTTTGTGCACTTCGTCCACCACTGGTCTCTATATGATGATATCTTGGAGAAAGAGTTTCTGTGTTGGGATGTATCTGACTTCTGTGACGTGAGACAGCTAGCAGACGGTTGGTTTAGCCATCTGCTTCCTGACCTGCACCCCAGTTAGTCAAGGTTCTAAGCTCTAAGAGCAGCACTATCCCAGGAGGGATGAATACTATCTCTTTTTAACAGGTCAGGTCTGCCCCAAAAACTTTTCCAATTGTCTATGAAACCTATATTATTCTGTGGACACCACTTAGATAGCCAGCCAGCCCATGAGTGATGATAGTCTGCTAAGTATCTCATCACTCCGATGAACAGGGAGAGAGCGAGAGCAAATTACAGTGCTTAACATCGTACTCGTAGAAAAAGGAGAGTGTGACAGACTGAGTGGAGAGATAGATCACAAGTGTCTCTTCCACCTTAGGCATTGGCCCATAACCGTGCTCTTTAAAGCCAACTATGAATAGTGCGACAACTGTGTACCCTGTGATATAGAGGTTGTGCTCGTGAGGGCAGAAAACGTTCATCCAGTGTTCTTTGGACATACATCCTGCCTCTCATTTGGCCAATAGATTTTCAACTTGGCTACAACACGAGTCACAACCTCTACCAGCTCCTCAAATGCAGAAGAGTGGAATGGCGAATCCTCAATGTCTCCTGGATCGATGCTTTCGACATTCAACTCCTCAGAACTGGATACATGAAGCACCGGCGCTTCAACCAGAGTGAATCCCCCACAGCATGATGCTGCCACCACTATACTTCACTGTTGGGATTGTATTGGACAGGTGATGAACAGTGCCTAGTTTTCTCCACACATACTGCTTAGAATTAAGGCCAAAAAGTTCTATCTTGGTATCATCAGACCAGAGAATCTTATTTCTCACCATCTTGGAGTCCTTCAGGTGTTTTTTTTTTAGCAAACTCCATGCAGGCTTTCATGTGTCTTGCACTGAGGAGTGGCCATTCTGCCATGAAGCCCCAACTGGTGGAGGGCTGCAGTAATGGTTGACTTTCTACAACTTTCTCCCATCTCCCGACTGCATCTCTGGAGCTCAGCCAAAGTGATCTTTGAGTTTTTCTTTATCTCTCTCACCAAGGCTCTTCTCCCCAGATAGCTCAGTTTGGCCGGACGGCCAGCTCTAGGACGGGCTTTGGTCATCACACATGTCTTCGATTTAAGGATTATGGAGGCCACTCTGCTCTTAGGAACCTTAAGTGAAGCAGAATTTTTTTTTTTTTTTTTTGTAACCTTGGCCAGATCTGTGTCTTGCCACAATTCTGTCTCTGAGCTCTTCAGGCAGTTCCTTTGACCTGATGATTCTCATTTGCTCTGACATGCACTGTGAGCTGTAAGGTCTTATATAGACAGGTGTGTGGCTTTCCTAATCAAGTCCAATCAGTATAATCAAACACAGCTGGACTCAAATGAAGGTGTAGAACCATCTCAAGGATGATCAGAAGAAATGGACAGCACCTGAGTTAAATAATACTTTCCGTACCCACTGTATATATATATATATATATTCATATAGTAAATATATTCACTCTGGTTGAAGCGCCGGTGCTTCATGTATGCAGTTCCCTTCCTCCGACCTCCCTGTTGGCCCGGCTTGCCTCATCATCATCGCCTCAGTCCCGCAAGCTAGCAGCTCAGACCCAGGCTTCCAGGCCTTCGAGGTTGCCCAGGTACTTCAGCCTCTCTGCACCGCTGGTTCCTCCAATTTCTGTCTAGATTAGTTTTGTTAGTTGCTATGGTGTCTCACTTGTTTATCTCTGTCTTGCCAAACCTGTTTAGTGTCCTCAGTTACTTTGTGTACAGTCATGGCCAAAGGTTTTGAGAATTACATAAATATTGGAAATTGGAAAAGTTGCTGCTTAAGTTTTTATAATAGCAATTTGCACATACTCCAGAATGTTAGGAAGAGTGATCAGATGAATTGCATAGTCCTTCTTTGCCATGAAAATTAACTTAATCCCCAAAAAACCTTTCCACTGCATTTCATTGCTGTCATTTAAGGACCTGCTGAGATCATTTCAGTAATCGTCTTGTTAACTCAGATGAGAATGTTGATGAGCACAAGGCTGGAGATCATTATGTCAGGCTGATTGGGTTAGAATGGCAGACTTGACATGTTAAAAGGAGGGTGATGCTTGAAATCATTGTTCTTCCATTGTTAACCATGGTGACCTGCAAAGAAACGCGTGCAGCCATAATTGCGTTGCATAAAAATGGCTTCACAGGCAAGGATATTGTGGCTATTAAGATTGCACCTAAATCAACAATTTATAGGATCATCTGCAACTTCAAGGAAAGAGGTTCAATTCTTGTAAAGAAGGCTTCAGCAAGTGCCAGGATCGTCTCCTAAAGAGGATTCAGCTGCGGGATTGGAGTGCCAGCAGTGCAGAGCTTGCTCAGGAATGGCAGCAGGCAGGTGTGAGCGCATCTGCACGCACAGTGAGGCCAAGATTTTTGGAAGATGACCTCGTGTCAAGAAGGGCAGCAAAGAAGCCACTTCTCTCCAAAAAACCATCAGGGACAGATTGATCTTCTGCAGCAAGTATCATGAATGAACTGCTGAGGACTAGGGCAAAGTCATATTCTCCGATGAAGCCCCTTTCCGATTGTTTGGGGCATCTGGAAAAAGGCTTCTCAGGAGAAGAAAAGGTGAGCGCTACCATCAGTCCTGTGTCATGCCAACAGTAAAGCATCCTGAGACCATTCATGTGTGGGGTTGCTTCTCATCCAAGGGAGTGGTCTCACTCACAATTCTGCCCAAAAACACAGCCATGAATAAAGAATGGTACCAAAACACCCTCCAACAGCAACTTCTTCCAACAATCCAACAACAGTTTGGTGAAGAACAATGCATTTTCCAGCATGATGGAGCACCGTGCCATAAGGCAAAAGTGATAACTAAGTGGCTCGGGGATCAGAACATTGAAATTTTGGGTCCTGGAAACTCCCCAGATCTTAATCCCATTGAGAACTTGTGGTCAATCCTCAAGAGGTGGGTGGACAAACAAAAACCCACTAATTCTGACAAACTCCAAGAAGTGATTATGAAAGAATGGGTTGCTATCAGTCAGGATTTGGCCCAGAAGTTGATTGAGAGCATGCCCAGTCGAATTGCAGAGGTCCTGAAAAAGAACGGCCAACACTGCAAATACTGACTCTTTGCATAAATGTCATGTAATTGTCGATAAAAGCCTTTGAAACGTATGAAGTGCTTGTAATTATATTTCAGTACATCACAGAAACAACTGAAACAAAGATCTAAAAGCAGTTTAGCAGCAAGCTTTGTGAAAACTAATATTTATGTAATTCTCAAAACTTTTGGCCATGACTGTATTATACAACCTGTTCTGTTCAGTCCATGTCGGTTATTATTGGTGTAACAATGTCATGTTCTTCTGTTGGATTAAAGAGTGGGTTTCAAACTATTACATTCATGAAAGTGAAAGTGGTGATATGGTCAGGTATGGTGACCCATACTTGAAATTTGTGCTCTGCATTTATCCCATCCAAGTGCACACACACAGCAGTGAGTAGTGAACACACATACACACACAGTGAACACACACCCGGAGCAGTGGGCAGCTATTGCTACAGCGCCCGGGGAGCATTTTTTTTTTAGGGTTAGGTGCCTTGCTCAAGGGCACCTTAGTCGTGGTATCGAAGGTGGAGAGAATGTTGTTTATTCACAATCCCCACCTTCAATTCCTGCCTTCATTGTGTGCTTTCTAAAGGCCAATTCACACCGCACAGAAAAATACCAAAAAATACATCTGTTGGAGTTTGTTGGATCAGTATGATACTGTTGCCGATATTTGGAGTTTGTTTTCACTTGACTGAACATGTTTAATCGGTATGTGTTGGGTCGTGGACTGTCTGAGCAGTGTAGAATGATTTTCTAACAAACCACAACAAACTCTGATGTAATTTGATGTAAGATTCATTGATACTGTAACGTGCATCCAAAAAATTTATATATTTGGATTTTTGCCGAAGAGAGAGGTATAAGCCTGAGAGCAACACAGGTTTATCTTCGGTTTCATTTTAAATTATTTAATTTTCTCTTGTTTACCAGTGTATACCAACCACAACGCAAGTTGCGATCAGATTGATAGCTACAGTTGGATTTCAGGTTACAACGAGACATGTATACAGTGTATATGTATGTATGTATGTGTGTGTGTATATATATATACATATATATGTATATATATATACACACATATATATATATATATATGCAGTATTTTGCTTCGACTATATATAATGTGCTGTTTTTATAATCATGTCTACATTATTGTCATTATGAGATGTGCAGCGATATTTACATGAAGGAAAGAAAAATGCTCATTAAATGGTCTCACACTTCCAGAAGAGCAGGGTCAAAATTTACTTCAGAGAATTGCATTATTTTAAGGCTCTGTTGAATCTCACATTAGCTGCAGACACTGTAGTGAGAGTGGGGATGAGAGGGTCAGAATATTGTCACACTAATGCACTGGTACATTAATGAGCACAATTTATTGTAATTAGTTTTCGAAGTCTGTGGCAGGAAACCGTTGGAGTAATAAATAAAAAATAATTGAGGAATTGAGGTTATGCAGCCAGATGAAATTAATGTTGAAGAATTTTGAGGTATTTATTTATTTATTTATTATTATTATTACTATTATTATTATTATTATTATCATAATCATAAAGCTATTTGAGGGCCTTATAAAAAGGATTCTAGGAATCGTAAGACAAAAAAAAAAAAACCTCCTGCTCTTTGCTCTTCTGATGCATTGTTTTTAAAATATTTTTTCATAAAGTATTGTATTTTTCTCAAACTTATGGAGTTCACGAGAGTTCCTCTCTATTTTTCCATATTTCTACTGTAGCCAAAGAGGTACTTGGTGTGTCACCATTTTCGTCCGTTGTGTTGAATTTAAGTAATTATAAAAAAAATGTAAAAAGCAGCATTGCATAAAATTATTTGTAAGGGATTGAAACATCACACCATGAATAGTTGAATAAATAATAATAAAAAAAAGTCATACAGATTTTGTTCTTTATTTTGGAAAACACAAAAGAAAATATTTGCAATGTTTCAAATGTTTTTGATTCTTGTAGTTTTTAATTTATGACCTTAAATTGAAATATCCTTTGTTTAGCTGATATGTTAAATAATATTTCCAAATCCTTTACTTTAGCACGGAAATGAGGAACCTACTCGCAAACATTGCAAGCTGTGAAGCTTCCTGCTGAGATCACTGGCCCCTCTCACCAGGTCTCAAACATTTATTCGAGGTTTCCGGGATGATTAGAGACGTCGGATCGCCGCATCCACAAGGCGGGCTTGAGTCTTGTCATCCGTGCCCACAATCATTTCTGTCCTCTCACGCTTTTTCTTTTCTATCAATCAAACAACTTGTGTAGTCGAAGTCATCTACAAGACAAAACAAGGAAATCTATGTCATCTCTCCTTTTTTTGTTACTACTGCTGCCTGCATCATATATATAATATTATAGCTTTTCTTTCGAGGATCAGAGGATCATACGTCACACAGAGCGTGAACAGACATGACACAGTCCAGTCTTTGTCTTCATGCGTACGTTGAGCGTTGAGCGTACGCGATCTCGCTCTGTGTGTGTTGCTTTCTCTGTGTCTGTTGGTGTTCGTTTGGGTGCCGGGGGTCATTGGTCGGGCCAGTGGCATTCGGTCGGTTCAGGTTCGATCCGCGCTTTGATTCGGCCTTTCGCGCTTCCTTGTTTTTTTTGTGCACACCGTGGTTTTGCACGTTGTGCAGTCTGTTTGTTGTGTTGTCCGTGTCTTGTTTCGCGTGTGTGTGTTGTGTTCATGTCGCATTTCGTGTTATTTACATCGCCCGCGTGCCTTTCATGTCGTGTTTTTTGTGTGAACGCGCAGTCTGTGAGTGCGCACTAGTTTTGTTGCATGTCCTTGTGTTTGTTTTTGTGCTCGTGTTTGTGTGCAATGGTTTGTGATGTTTTGTGATACCATGTGCTCGTTGTCTTGTCATGTGTTGGTGTGAGTCTTGTGCTTTGTCATGTTTTTGTGTCCACTGTCTATTGGTGTCGAGTGTCACCTGTCTTCCCCTTTATTGTTCCTCGTTTGTCACCCCTCTTATTCTCCCTGTGTTTGTCTGTCCTCCTTTGGATCGTCTCTTCTGTCTGTCTTCGTCGGTGTGTGTGTCTTCAGTCCTGTTTTGAAGTCAAGTGTCGTTTCAAGTCCCCAAGTCAAGTTTTTTGGTCAAGTGTTTGTTTTTGTTTTACTTTCTTTTTTTTTTTTGGTTTGTTTTTTTTTATTTTTACTAAAAGTCTTTACCTAATCCAAAGCGACCTTTCCCCTACCTCTTCCCTCTAACAAACCTCCTCAAAGAAATGAAACGATCCCTTCCATATATCCAGCAGCCAAGAAAGAAGCTCCTTTCATCCGCCCTCCAAGCTCCTCTCACCAGCAGCAGAACGCGAGCCTGTGCCTTTCACTTTTGCACAGCACTTCCTTTCACGAGGGCCAAAAGGAGAGTTGTTCCAGTTTTGCAGCGAGGACATTTTTTTTTACAACAGGGATGAACCCATCAGCGATCCAGGAGATGGAAACACTGGGGGATTGTCTTTCTGGCAAATTTTTTGGGCCTGGAGATGATTTTGTCTTTCTGTTTTTTGGTGGGGTGTATTTTTACCAACGGGAGAGGAAGGGGAGCCTTCCCCCCCCTCCGATGACCCCCCCCCTCCCAGGACCCTCAAAAACCCCCAGTCCCCCTTCCCTCCGATGAGCCCCAACTAGGGAAGAGAAAAGGAAGGGTTGGGGGCCAGCCCCCCCATCCCCCCCTCCCCCCCCAGCCGCCCCAGCCCCCCCGGTAGCCGGAGGCCCCCCCAGAGCCCCCCCCAGGCCCCGCCCCAGGCCCAGCCCGGAGCAGGGGCCCTCTCCAGGGGTAGGCCCCGCAGGCCCCCACGAGCCCCCCGAGGCCGATGGCCCTCATTGCCCTCATGCTTGCTCTGCCCGGCATTCTCCCTGGTCCTCCCTGTATGGCCCATTGAGCCATTGAAGCCATTGCTTGTCTGGCTTGTGTCTGTGTGTGCGAGCCACACACTCCCACACACACACCGGCCACCGCTCTCCAGCGCCGCCCTACCCCCGGCCAGCCCTCTCTCCCCTGATCCCTCCACCGAGCAGCCACGCTCTCCGCCCCTCGGCACCCAGGCCGCCGAGCCAACGTTGCGGCCTCCCCCCACCGAGCAGCCCGCACGCCCGCGCCCCGGGCCATAGCGGCCTCTCCCTCTCCCGCTCTCCCCCCCCGCGGCCTGAGTGGCGGGAGCCTCCCTGGCGGTCCCCTGCTGGCCACCGAGCTGCCCGCTGCCCCTGGTCTCCCTGGCGGGATGGTTCCCTCCTCCCCCCCCCCCCTGGCTCCTGGTCCGTGTTTGGATGGGGATTCTCCCTCCCCACGACTGGGTGAACCTTCCTGTTGGCTCTGACTTGGCTTCCCTCCCTCCCTCCCCTCTTTGTCTTTGTGTATTAGTTTTGTTGGTCTTGTCATGATGTGTTGGTCTTGTTGTCGTGTTTTGGGGAACCATATAGAATTTGCTGATTTTCTATCAGAGTTAGTACTGGCCGCGGATAAAGTCCTTATTGTTGGTGATTTTAATATCCATATAGATAATGAAAAAGACGCATTGGGATTGGCATTTACAGATATTCTAAACTCTATTGGAGTTAGATAACACATGACAGGACCCACTCATAGTCGTAATCATACTTTAGATCTAATATTGTCAAATGGACTCGATATCGATGCCGTGCATGCTATATTTAACCAAGGCTGCACTTGTTAAATCATCTAAATCAACAACATGTAAGTTAGACCCTGTACCGACTATTGAAAGAGATGCTTCCAGAGGTCATAGATTCTCTTCTTAATTTCATTAATTCATCTTTATCTCTAGGTTACATATTGAAAACATTTAAGGTGGCTATTATCAAACCTCTTATCAAAAAACCACAACTTGATCCTAGAAAATTAGTCAATTACAGGCCGATCTCCAATCTACCTTTTCTGTCAAAAATACTAGAAAAGGCAGTATCATCGCAACTGTGTTCCTTCTTGATTTCCAGTCAGGATTTAGACCGTACCATAGTGCTGAGACAGCTCTCATTAGAGTTATATATGATTTGCTCTTATTATCAGATCGTTGTTGTATTTCTCTATTAGTGTTACTAGATCTCAGTGCTGCTTTTGACACTATCGACCACAATGTTGTTTTGAATAGACTCGAAAATTAGTGGAATTGTATTGGCATTGTTCAAATCATACTTATCTGACTGTTATCAGTTTGTAGTAGTAAACAAAGAGATGTCATATCGATCACAAGTTCAATATGGAGTACCACAAGGCTCAGAACTAGAACCTTTGCTTTACATTCTGTACATGCTACCCTTGGGAGATGTCATTAGGAAGCATGACATTGATTTTCACTGTTAAGCTGATGATACTCAGCTCTATATTTCTTTGCCCCCTGACGAAACTTACCAATTTTCAAAATTAACGGAATGCATACCTGATCTAAAAAATTGGATGACTGGTAATTTCCCACTCCTAAATTCAGAAAAAAACAGAGATTCTAATTATCGAATCAAAAACTTCTGCACATAATAACCTAGAATGCTGTCTAACACTTGATGGCTTCTATTAAGTCATCTTTGTCATTTAGGAACCTGGGTGTGCTCTTTGATACCAATCTTTTTATTTGAAAGCCACATTTCTAGCAAATGTAAAACCGCATTCTTCCATCCTCAAAATATATCTAAACTATGACCTATGCTCTCAATGGCAAATGCGGAACAGTTAATTCATGTGTTCGTGACCTCAAGTCTAGATTACTGTAACGCTGTACTGGGTGGTTGTCCTGCTTGCTTTATAAACAAACTACAGCAGGTCCAAAACGCAGCTGCTAGAGTCCTTACTAGAATCAGGAAGTATGAACATATTAGCCCGGTTCTGTCAACACTGCACTGGCGTTCTATTAAACATTGTATAGATTTTAAAATCTTGCTGATTACTTACAAAGTGCTAAATGGTTTAGATACTGGTACTGGACCTGAGTGAGCTGTTAATGCATTATAGCTCTTCACGTCTTTTACGATCTCTAGATTCTGGCCAGTTGTTAATACCTAGCATATCGCATGTGGTAGATTTTTTTTCTTTTTGGCACCTAATCTCTGGAACAATCTTCCTAGCATTGACACGCTCTGTCAAAAACGCATCTCTTTAACCTGGCATACACATAACACATTATCAGTTTATGTTTTCATATCCATTAAAGGATTGTTAGGCTGCATAGATTATCTTCATACATTTGAAGAAGAATGACGTCCATGCTAATTTTAGTCTCTCTGCTTATCCCGAGGTTAATTATTAAGTGGCTGCAGTGGCTCTGGGCGATCAGCGGCGTCCTGCTGTGACTCTGGGCGATCAGCGGCGTCCTGCTGTGGCTCTGGGCGATCAGTGGCAGAGCGCTGTGGCTCTGGATGAACAGCGGGGGTGCGCTGTGGCTCTGGATGAACAGTGGTGGAAAACTGTGGCTCTGGACAATCTGCAGCGGCGCACAGTGGCTCTGAATGAACAACGGTGACATGCTGTGGTTCTGGACGATCAGCGACGGAGCGCTGTTTCAATGCTGACCTGACGGACAGCAGTGAGGAGTCCTGACTCTGGGCGATCCAAACACCTTGGACCCCAGGATAGCACTGCTGGAACCCCCACAGAGATCTTGGGACTGGCCTGACAGACAGGCAGGGACCGTTCCACTGAAGGGACATGTGGGGGTAGTCAGCGTGAGGTGGGCTGACGGAGCGGGGCTCTTTTGGTTGGGACTGGACAGGGAACACATTCCTTGACCTCGAACCCAGACCCGTTTAACTCTATATTTATAAAATCAACTAGAATATAATCACACATGGGTTCGAGTGGGCGAATAGTGTTCATGTCCAGCCCCACACCGCAACAAGTGAAGCATCTCATCCCACCAGATGAGAGAGCTCGACGAACTCCCCCACATACCTCTCCAGCGGACGTCCCCGCTGCCAGATGCCCCACAGATGATCCTCGGCTTCTGCAGGATCCATAGTGATCGGCATCGTAGTTGTAGTAGTATTTGGGGGCAGTTCTTCTGTAACGTTCTGGGTGTGTGCCGGAACAAGCGCACGGAGAATGATGGCTTCTTTAACAGCAGTTTATTTACAAATAGGAACAGGATACAGACAGGAATGCATCACCACACAAGTGCGTAACTTTAAGAACTGACAAGGACTGGACAGACACGGAGGGAATATATAAAGATGAACACAAGAGGATAATTAGCGGGGCACAGGTGACAGACATAACTGATTACAAGACATGGCTGGAGACAATGAACTAATGACGAGGCACATGGAGAACCAAAACAAAGATCACATGACAACTGACAGGGACTGACGAAAGCAAAACAAGGGAACACATGACAGATGACAGGACTAGAACTCAAAACAAGGAACATGTGACAGAAGACAGAACTGGGGAACATAGGTACAGAAATACAAAGACATGATTATGACAACTGTAAAGCTGCTTTGACACTATTTGCATTGTAAAAAGCACTATATAAATAAAGGCGACTTTACTTGACTCAGTCTGCGTAGACCCTAAAGGCCCTGACAAGGCCCCGACATTGCCCACCAAGTCAGTGAGAATAACATCAGCTTTGGTGGGCAAAGCTTATGTGGCTTCTGATCAGGATGTAGCATGCTTACACACTGTGAGTGTGTTGCAAGCCTACCAGGCTGATTTGTTAGCCAAACTTGATGAGGGTGGGGGTACTGGCCGTAATGCTGTCAGTGCACTATTGCAGCCCTGGTGGCCATGAAGAGACATCTGTGGTTGAATCTGAGAGACATTAGAGAGAAGGAGAAAACTTTTTAATGTACGCACCACTTTCGCCTCCTGGCCTCTCTGGTGACGCAGTTAACACTGTGGTAGAGAGGTTCCAGGAGGCCAGTAACAAGCGGCCACAAGCTTCCACAACACAGGAAGTTCCTGAGGTTCGCTTTCAGGGGCGAAGCGTACCAATATCGGACCTAGCATTATCGCCCCATACTTTCACCAAATAGAAAACGGAAGAGGGAGTGAGACACTGCATTGCCCTGCCATACTTCCAGTATGCCTGTCAGCGACTACTTTAGATTTTTTTGAAGCTACGTTTCACTGTGTGCTAGCGTGCTCAATAGTTTGCTGGTCGTGACGTCACCCGCTTCTGACATCTCGTCATACCATTAGGCTGATTTCACATGTGCTTCATCACACAAATCAATCACACAAAGTATTTCCATTATCACCCCACACTTTCAACAAAGAGAGAGAAAAGACATTACATTCTTTGTTATCAACAACATTAAACATCACATGATGTCAGGGTTTCCCAAACTGGGTTTTGTAATCAATTCAACAATCCGTCCATGCATCCATTCTGGAGACCGCTAATCCTTGCAGGCTTGCAGGTAAATCATAACAGTATAAAATTAAAAGAGCTCATTGTAAATAATCAAAATAAAACACTTGGAATAATTTATTATTTTATTTGTTTACCTGACTGTCATCAGAGAAATGTGAACATGCAAAAATGTGCTGTTAAATTTATTTAAATAATTACTTCAATTTTCAGAAGTACTTAACTTTAGGTCAAATGGGTTTTGGCGGAGAAATATTTTGAGAATCTCTAATAAACATGAAAATGACATCACACAGCCAAAGTCTTACAGGTTTTAAATATTTTTTCCAGTTTTCCAGAATCAATAAAGAGTGAAGGTCACTGGATATCACAGCTATTCATTGTAATATTGTAATTATGTAATCGTTAAAAAAGTGACTGTAATTTTATTGTGAATATGTACGTATGTATATATAATGAATAAATCATATCATATTTATGTATTTGTGCTTCATTTAGATTTGTGTGTATTCATGCCAGTGCCTATGAGTGCAGTGGTCCACTCCAAGGAGCACATTCTGCATTTGAGGAGCACATATTAATGACTGAAAATCACTTTACTCTTCACGAGTCCTGAATCATACAGAGAAGCAGAAACAATCCTCCAACCAGTCACAGCCAATTTAAAATGCATCTCTGAGGAAATCAAATCGCATCTGGATGTTGACACTCACGTTCTGCATTAATTGTCGGTATTAATAAAGACATAGGCGCGTGTGCATCCATGCATACGTACAGTAATTAAAGAGCAGGTCTCAATCTTCTCTCGCTCACTCTGTGTAGAATAACCTTGTCCACTACAAAAAACATGGGTGAAATATTGCACAAGGATTGCTCAGCTCACTCTAATATGAATAAACGAGGACCTCAGAGTGCCCTCTGCCATGTTCCACTATCACTCCCCGTGGCTGCAGACTTGTCCACCAACTGCAGCCAGTCACATTAATCGTTGGCAACACGGTCGCCCACACATAACTGGTAAAGTGGGTGGGCGATAGGTGTCATTTATAATGTATGGCTTCACCTGAGGGGGTGGCATGATTTCCAATTACACCTCACACCTCTAGGGCTTCACTGTGTAATTATGCAGGAGTGAATCCGTTACAGAAACTTGGGCAGATAAAACTGAGGTCAACTGAAACAAAGTTGCTGTCTGTTATTGTAATGTGCACTGAAAATGTATATGTATGTTAATGTAAAATGTCAATTAGTTATATACAAAAAGTTGTTAGAACTGCGTTTCTAATGGTAAGAGCAGCTATTAGAAACGTTGATAACTATAAATATCCTACATTAGCATATCAATATTTTAAAGATAAAACACTTTCAATCCATATTAATAGATTTTATAACTTTAATCTTGTTCCAAAACTGAATGCTGTTATGTTTTAAGTGGTACAGAAAAAGAGGTTTGAAGAATTTAAGAATATTATCTCTTTCCCACGTCTGTTTTTTTTTTTTTTTTTTCTATAGTAATATACTATGGGTCATAAGTTTGGAAAAATTTAGATTTTTCTTCTATATTTTTGTTTCTTATGATTACTAATTCTGTATTTAATAGATGAAAATAAAATAAAACAGTCATATTTTGAAAAATTATTACAATTTGAAAGAATTGTTTTCTTACACTTTAAAATGTAATTTATTGCTGTGGTGGCAGAGCTGAATTTTCAGTATCATTACTCCAGTCTTCAATGTCACATGATCCTTCAGCAATAATTATAATATGCAGATTTGCTGCTCAAGAAATGTCTTGGGTTACCACTGTAACCGTTGGTCTCTGAGAAGGGAATGAGACGCTTTGGGAATCTACAATCTGCATGATTGAGTCTGAAGCACGTGTGTGAAATTAGTCTGTTGGCATTCCAGAACTCTAGCTTTGTTTGGGCCCCTTCAGAAACCAAATCCACAACTTTCATATTTCTGGGTGGGAAGGAATGTGCCCTCTCCCTGAGATAGAAGGTCCCTCCTGACCGATGACTCCTCCCCAGACCCTGAGTGGCCTTGTATAATCACTCCCTAGCCTGTGAGAGATGCATCTGTCATGAGTGTGACACAATGACAATGAGCTCCTAACATGGGACACTGGGACAAGAATCAAGGCTTCTTCCACTTCACCATGGTACAAAAGCACCTGCTAGTAACCTTGATCATGCAGAGTGGGTTGCTCCTTGAGGAAAACCCCTTGGCCTTGAGCCACCACTGCAGGGATCTCATGTACAGCAGGGCAAAAGGTATCACGTTGGATGCAGCTGCCATCACGCCCAGCTGTCTCTGAAACTGTTTGACAGTGAGTGACTGGCCTAGCTTTATCCCATTTATGGCCGTGAGGATAGCAGCAACATGAGCAGGCGATAGACAGTCAATTCAGATCACTGAATTCCACACCACACCAAGAAAAGTGGTCCTCTGTACTGGAGAAGGCACATTTTTCTTGGCATTCAGTCTTAACCCCAATTTTTGTATGTGGATGATAATGACATCTTAATGCTGAACCATCATATGCCCCAATTGAGCTGGAATGAGCCACTCATTTATGTAATTCAACAAGCAGATACCTTGGAGTCTCAACTGAGCCAAAGCTGCACCCATTTATCAAGGTGATAAAGCTAGACCTAAGGGAAGAACCTGATATTGATACATGAAAGTAAGCGTCCTTTAGATCTAAAAACTTCTTTGTGGAGGTCGGGAAAAATGGAAGGCCCAGGAGTGGAGGAAATGATTTTGGAAATAAAAAGTGCTCGTCCAGTTTGCTTCTTGAATGAGCACCCTGCTCCTCGGCGGCCAATTGATGTTAAACTTCGGCTCGACATTTGTCAAAGTTTCAATCCCAGCGAAAGTGTGCTGGATTCCTCGGGTGAAGGCAGAGAAAAGGCAGCACTCCTCTCGATCCCTCTTCAAGATCCATTTGCAAACATCGGAATTTCAAGAGGGGCTAGGAACCGCAGGAAACATGAACACACTCCTCGAAGAGTGGCAGGTGGGAGTAGAGCATGCAAAGCATTAGACTTTCGCAATGTACACAATGACAGCCCACTGATAGCTCACTGATCATGCCATCACCTGTGCTTCAGACGCAATCATGCAGAAGCATTCCCAAAGCTTCAATACTATGACGCAGCATGGGTTCCCTCAAAAGGAACATTTATTTTTGTTTTTATCTATGTTGAAAACAGTTGTACTGTGTAATATTTACATTATTTCAGTAATTTTTGATGAATAAGAAAAATAACATTTGTTTGAAATTTTCCAACAATGTAAATGTCTTTGCTTTCATTTTTCATCAATTTAATTAATCTGTGCTGAATAAAGTATTAATTTATTTCAAACAAAATCTTAATGACCTAAATTTTTTAATGGTACTGTACACTGTGCACAATGGTAAAAACTACAAGACCTCACCTAAGGGGTCTGGTGTGTTACTGCAGTGGATGCACCAAACATTGTTTAATGTCAAACTTTTTTCTTCTTCTTCTTCTTTTTTTTGTAAAAAAAAAATAATAATAATAAAATGTGTATATGCAAGTGTACTGTTGCACGCACCCTGCTCTGTCTTTCTGTCCACCTAGGAGGTCCATAAACTGATATCTGTAGTATTGTTTGTTAGGGGTGTGACCAAATCTCATACCACGAGATCTCGCGAGACTATAACGTGACGAAATTTCTTGTTGTGGTGAAAAGTTGTCTCGTGGTGCTATCAGTGTGAGGGTGAAATTATTATTGAAGATGCCCCCGCCACTTTCAAATCGTTTGTGTGGAAACATTTTGGTTTTCCAGTCGAAATAATAAAAGGAGAAAGAATAACACACAAGACACAAACAATATGTAAACATTGTAAGAAAACTATGCCGTACACCTCAGCCAAGGTTGTACAGACTCTTAGGGGCCGTTCACATTTTCATTCGCGCAAAAAGGAAGTGACGCAGTCGCGACGTGCATGCGGTACGGCGCGCTCGTTTTTTCCTGGCGCGCATGTGCCACGGCGAGATAAAAAAAATCAACTTTTCAGGATGCCGCAAGCACACCGCAGGTCATGTGACAAGAACCAACCGATCAGCTTCGACCTTTCCGTAACAAAACATGGAAATCTCAGTCGAACAGCTGATCATAGCTGTACAGGGGGGTTGTTATATCTCATCTCCATGAATATATCTAGTAGTAAAGCTAAAGCAAGGGCTAAAAATGAATTTATCCCTTGCTGAAACTTCCTGAAGGTCGTGGAGAGCACAGTTCATGGTTGCATAGCAACGACAGACGCTACAGAGGTGCGAGCTCCCGAACGCTTGCAAAAGCTTCCTGCCGCGCATTACACACTTTTTTAGGCACGATATGTGAACAGCCCCTAAAGAGGCAGGAAGCATCGCTATTACTGCTGACGGTTGGACTTCTCGGTGTGCGCAGAGCTTTATCACAGTTACAGCCACACAATCAATAGTGACTGGGAAATAGTCGACTTTGTACTGCAGTTAAAGTGACACTTAAAGTGTAATTTGAATTTTTTATTTATATGTTTATTTTATTTATACTGTTTAATTTATGTTTAATCTGCAGAAAGAAGTTCAGTGAGATTTCTCATGTGAAAGTGTACAGGGCAGAAAACAATAAAATGACACGCATTACAAGTTGATTTCAAAATACACCAACATTTTTGCATTTTATGATTTTCAGTTGAATAAAAGACTATTTTCCCTCCATACGTTTCATTATTGAGGATTTCTTAAAAATACTATAAAAATCTCGTCTCGTGAACCCAATCTCGTGTCTCATCTCGTGGGATAGGGATCTCGTCACACCCCTATTGTTTGTGCTTTTGGAACCACAGTGGTCCACTGCAGAAGATGCACTTCAGCAGCTAATTACATCGATGCAATTCTCTTTAACATTAGCTCGTTGGTCCACACCAGCTCCAAAACTCGCCAACACGTCATGTTCCATGGAAAAGGATCTCACCAAAATCCATTGCGCAATCGTTGAACGGGAAAGAGAAAGAGACAGATGTATTACAGATTAAAGGATTAGCATCAGACCTGCCTCTGACTTAAGCCTTAAACCTCCATCAGAGCTCAGAAGGGCTCATCCAAGGTGCTGATCTGGCTCATCCGTGTTTGTTAATAGAGCTAGATCCTGACAAAGCGACATCATAAATCTAGGGAGATTTGGCAGCAACCTTATTACTGACAATTTTTGAGCTCTGGAGAAAATACTATGGTTCTTTCAGCCAGTGACCTCACAAATGATCATGAAGAAAATGCAGAATGAATGAAAGGATGTGGAAATGCTTTGGAAAACACTTGTGTCGACCCAACATCGCAAGAGGGAACATGGAGAATTGCAACAAGGACTCTGTTGAATTCTGATCAACTACAGAGGAGCAATGTTTATCACATTTTGTACTTCCTGAAATTTGTACATATTTAACATAAAAACGTAGTTTGGAAATTGGAACAATACTACTACTGCTTTCTGGTGCAATTTCTCCATGCAACCACCTGGGTCCAAATCACAGTAGTCCAGTGTTTGTTGTTACAGATGGATACAGCAAAATGATCAAAAAACACAAGCTGCACGTTGTCCCACGTTGACCTGGCCTGTGAGTCCATGGAACCCCTAGTTTTGAGGCCTGGAGGAAAATTACACATTGAATTTACTGTAATTATTCAGCAACTGAAAATCTTATGACTTCTGAGGTGGTCTAAATCTCATGTGTGAAATCTGGCAGGAGTATGGTTGAGGATTTCAACAACTTTCTAGATAACATGTGCTGTAGATAACATGTACTTCTGTATATTCTGTGCCCTGGAATGAACTGATATGAATGAAGAAAAATATTTTTTTTAGCAAAGCTAAAAATGTTCATTATCTACTGTGGCCAAATAGGTCTTTTCTAGGTTTCAGATGCAGGTCTTTTTGAGCCCATTACCTGAATCATAAATGCAACTGAACAAAATCAGCTTTTCAGAATACGTAATACAGAAAAAAAAAAACTGGAAATCAAACAATGCTGTAAAATTTAAATTCTGTCATCATTTACTCACCCTCCTGTTATTCCAAACCCCATAAGACTTTCGTTTCGTGAGACTTCAGAATACAAATAAAGATATTTTAATGAAATGGTAAGATTTCTCTCCCTTCATTGAAAGTCTGTTCACTCAGAACTCTGACAGTTCAAAATATACAGATCATAAAATACATTCATATGAATAAAGCTGTTCAATTCAGTTCTTCTGAAGAGACATGGTCGATTTATATGATGAATATGATCATTTAATTTAGCTTTTTTCAGTATGCTTGAAGTTCTGGTTACCATATTTGATGACCATATTTGTGCTCTATGTATGTTTGTCGATCAATGTGAATAAGAGCTTAAATGAAATCTGTTTATCAGAAAGCGATCATGTCTCATCATAATTTGTTTTAACGTAAAGGAAGTGTTTGTGCTGCCTTAAAATATTAAATTGTCAACTCAAATATCCAAGTTGTCACTTAGTGCAACTTCACATTTCAAGTTGCTTAGAATTTAAGTTTTAAGGCAGCATTAACTCTCTAAGTTAAAATGTTATTTAATTTTTTCTCTCTCTATTATTATTTTACAATCTCTTTATTAACATTTTGAACCGTCAGAGTTTTGAGTGAATAAACTATCAAAGGATGGACAGAAACCTATCATATTTCATTAAAAATATCTTCATTTGTGTTCCGAAAATGAACAAAAGTCTTCACCATGATAGTGAGTAAATGATGAGAGAATTTTAATTTTTGGGTGAACTAACAATTTAATAGAAAAATATTACATGAACTCAATAACTGAATATTTTATTATTGAAATAATCACAACACAGCATTTAACTGGTTCGTAGAATCGAACTGAACTGAACTTCAGTTATGGGTTCCTAATGAAATGTAATGAGCCAAAGCTAATGAGCCAATAAGTATTTCCAGATGGCAAAGAACCGGTTCACAATTAACAAATCAAAAACAACAGACTCAAAAAGAACCGAAAAAGCCAGTTGTAGCTGTTGAAGTTTCCAGAGGGTTATCACAGGGACATTTAGTTCTTTATGAATTGAGCTGACTGAAAAGTTGAATTTCAACTCTGTCTGTTTTATTCGTTCATTTCTGGACATGCTTATCAGCTGGACAGGTCTGCAAATGCTTATTGGCTAACTGGCTGATGGTTACTACGTTAAAAGAATGATTAGTTCAAGAATCAAACATAGTATAAAATTACAATTTAAAGTTCTTCTAACCTAATATTTGAATATGTAGTAAAATATTTTTGTGTAATATTTTTGAGGTCTGCCAACATTTTAGGGTTTACACGGGGTAACGGGCCACGCTTACCTTGACCTCTTGGCTGTGGTAAATATGTACCTTCAAGCTCCTAATTAAAACAAGCATATAACTTCTAAGTGTCAGATGATTTTCCCTGCATAGTACATCATACCATCCAAATATTCACAAAAGCCATTCTATTTAATGACACTCCTTTTCAGGAGTTTGTACATTTGTGGAAGTGCTTGCCAAAAAGTCCAGTGAGGCCTCTTCTCAAGCTTCCTGCCAGGCTGACAAGCAGTTTTTGAGGACATCCTCTGGACATGAAATGCATGAATTTTAAGCAGAGCAAAATAATGGACAACCTTTGCCTCAAGTGTTTAATTAACATATGGATAGGGTCTTTCACCTGCAAGCTCGGCTCTACTGGGACATCTGTCCGATTTCTCTATATCTAGCCCATGGGTTATGACAATCTGGAGTGACTTCTCTTTCCACTGATGTCTGACTCAGGACTCACTCAAGAGCCCCTGAGGACTCATTAGTAAGACAGAGCAAGAAGATATCAGCTTTCCATTTCTTGCCATCTTGTGCAGATGGACAGGCAGCCTAGGCAGAAAGAGTGTAAAATACTGGTAATCCATGCAGTTTCTTTAAAATCCCTTGATCCTAAGCCCACATGAGACATAGTGGCAGCTACTATCGTGAAGCTGTTAATGCTATAGGGGATAATTTTGACTGCTTATTGGCTCATAGTTATTCAGCATTTATCATAAATAAATAATCATCAATGAGTTTATTAGCATGAGATTATACTTTATGAGGAATAAAATTGTAAATAATTCAGAGACAACCTTCAGAGAACTAATATTGGAGCAAATGTCACAATCAATCCGTGAAAAACTGTGAGCGTACAAGAAATTGTCAGTGCAACCAAAACGTTGTTGTTGTTGTTTTTAGTCAAATTAATTTACTTATTGAAATATCATCAAAAATCATAATTATACTTAATGACTTAAGTAACTCAAAGAAAATTTCCGATTATCAATTTAAAAAGAGTTGTATTATGAATTATGAGCTTCATCAAAGGTTTTCTAGCAGAAATATACACAAAGAGAACAGTCTAAAGTCTTAAACTACAACATTATATGAAATATACATGCGATAAATTACATCTGTGAGTGATTTTGGCGAGCTCAATGGACAGGTATGGAAATAAGAGAGGAAAAGCAAGGAGTGCCTAAAAGAAACTCTTGAATGTGTTACTATTTCTTTTGCCTGAAATTCAGGGTCTTTTGTTTGCTAGTTCAAAAGATGTGTCCAAGCCTCTGTTACTATTTCAATAACCATTTTAAAACTGTGTGATAAAGCTTTTAATAATAATACTTTGTAAGGTTTGATTTTCCTTCTAAGATAAAAGCTGAGATCAAGCATCCTGCAATAAAGCAATAAAACTCATCTGGAAAGAAGATTTCAAAGGAATAGGACAACACCCTGCCCAAACTGCCCTCACTCATGTATTCGACCAGCCCCCCTCCCTCCACTCCCTACCTCCCCTCTGATTCAAGTCACTGAAGTTCTCCAAGAATGCATATGTACTATGTATGATGTATCTTGTGAATCTATTATTTTCCAATTTCATGTTTAGTATCATTTTAAATGTCTCGGTAAAATGTGCGATTGGTAAAATGGTCTCAGTTTCACAGCAGTCACTAGTATTATGAGAAAGTTTGAAAACTTAGGAGAATTCTGTTCTATTTTCTCTTCAAGAAAAACACCTCCTCTCCCCCGAAACCAGGTGCGGGGGCAATAAATATTTACAATCCTTTTGTTCTGGTCTGGGTATTTAGGAGAAAAGACACAGCAGCAAGACAGGAAATTCTGTAGGGAGACATGCATAACTTTTAAATACTCTTAGAGAAATCTTTTGAGTAATTGATGTTATGTGTTTATTTTATTTGAATTGGTTTATAATTGTGTAATTATGTATTTGGCATTGATACATTTTTACCTGATAAATAAATTGTTACATCTTGATTTACTTTGAATCCGTCTGAAATCATTGTCACCGGTAGATTTAAGTGGTTTTCGATATTTCCGCAATTCTAATAATAAATAATAATAATAAATGGAGCATGTAGCACGTTATTAAGATTTTGGATTTCTGACTATTATGACTTAACATGTTATAGTATCGTGACTAAAACGAACGGCACTTTTGTGTGAATAAGCATGACGCGATTCCATAATTTTTGTTTTTTAGTAAACGCTATATTCCTCTGTTTTGATTCTAAACTAACGAGGTTGTGACGTAAAGTGTATAAACGGCCGTATATAGCTTTTGAACGATGCGACGCCCTGATGAAAGGATAATTGGAATTAAGAGAAATTAAAGAATCAAAGATCTAAATTAATTCATATTTAATTGCGCGATCAGCTATTAATGTTACTCAGAAACATTACCAATTTGAGATTGTTTACAATTGGAGTCAGATTAAGCGAACAGCTAAAGGAAAATTTAAACTAAATCCTAAAAATTTATGTGAACTTAACGTGGGCACTGAAAAGACATACACGCATTATACCTTCACCCAGGTTCCGCCATTGGGCTGACGGGTGGTCCTTACAACTTCAAAGCATAAGAATGAACAAGAAGTTAAATCAGGAATAGCTGATGACAGACAGTTGAATTATTAAAAAACAATCCATTACTGTGCATTGTTTTAATATTTACTTGATTTCTAATGTCATGACCCTCAGGGGCCAAAACCATATAGGTTCCACATTTCTGGGTGGGGGTGAAATATTTTGTCTCCCGCCTGAGATAGAAGGTTTCTCCTTCTAGCCATCGTGGAGAGATACAAGGTCCAAGAACCAAATCCTGCTCGGCCAGTAAGGTGCTACTAGCAGTAGACTCTCTTCCCGGGCGAACCCTCTCCAGAACTCCTGGGAGTTGGCTTCGGCCATGTCTGTATCACGGTATCCAGTCCCAGAGGAGCTGGATGTGTGAGGGAAACAAAGTGGACAGTGCGTTGTATCCTGAGACGCAAACAGATCCACTTCCACTTGGCCATCAATCTCTGTATGAGCTTCACCGCCACGGGGTGAAGTCTCCATTCCCCTGGCCTCAGCCCCTGTCTCAACAGGATTCTGCTCCTGTATTATGGATATAGATTGCTCTCACGGAGAGCATTAAAAGATCTCTGATGTGTTGTCTGTACAGACAAGCACATGATGGCCTCTCAGGTCAGGGAGGAAGTACTTCAACGCATTGAAGACCATCATCATCTCCATGGGCCTCATGTATCAATGCTGCGTACGCAAAAAAAACTTTGCGTACACCAGCTTTCACACTCACAGTCAAATGTACTAACAGTGAAATTAACGTGAGAATGTGCGAAGAATTTTTCCCGCCTCTCCTGTCACTACAGTTACTGTCATTATTAGTTAATTTGTGTTCAGCTGTTTCATTAATTAATCTCGTTAACTCTCCTTGTGTTCAGTATTTAAGCCCTCAGTTTCTTTCTTGTCTTTGTCTTGCGTTAAATGTTTGGTTATGTTTTTCCATGTTATTGCTCCTGTTTTGATGTGTTGATTGTATTAAACGTTGTCCTTAAGGAATTCCTTCATCGTGTGCTTCCTTATACCACTAACCCGTAACGGAAGTGAAGATGCAAAAATGACAAATTGTTGTACAAATCTATCGCACCACCACCTGTGAGAAGCATTGCTATTAACTTACAATTTATAAGATAATTGAGATACTATTGTCACACGAGCTTTATGGGAATATTCTATCAATTATGCAATTAAAAACATAAGCCACACAATACCCATTCCCTTACAGGTGCTGACACATCTTGGTCTCCTGGCAACAGGTTCTTTCCAAAGGGAACTGGGAGAGCGCTTAGGAATAAGCCAGTCATCTTTGAGCCGTGCAATTCCAGCAGTATGGGAAGGGATCATCTGCATGTCTGTCAGGTATATAAGGTTCCCATTCGATGCAGTTGACCAGTCAAAAATTAAAAAGCCTAATTTTCCTAATGTAATCGGAGGGACCGACTGCACACACATTGCTATAAAGGCGTCAACTGAAGAAGAATTTGCATTTGTGAATCTGAAACATTTCCATTCAATAAATATGCTGATAATATGTGATGCAGAAATGTGCCTAACAAATATTGTGGCATGGTGGCCTGGGTCAACCCAGGATTCATACATCCTTACAAAGAGCATGGTTGGGATGAGGCTCCAAGCTGACTGGGTGTGCGATGTGTGGCTTCCTGGTGAGTGATGCATTTAAAATTATGGCTCTATTTATTTGTTTTTTTTACATTTAAGTACTGGCTGGTAACCCCCCTCACTAACCCACAAACTGACCAGGAGTGCACGTACAATGATGCCCGTTCTCGCACTCTGTCATTCTTTTTAAGGTCATTTACAGTGCAATTTTCAGATCCATCTGAAAATTGCAGTCTGTCTATCTCCGCTAGTAGCACCTTTAATTCACTTTCTGTAAGGTTTCGTTTCTTGCTGTTTGCTTTTGCCAAAGTGGACTCATTACCATATTAAAATTTATTTAATTAAGGGAGGAGACTGGATGGGGTGTTGTGCTCATGCAGATGTGCTCAGTATTATGTTAATTGGGATGAACAAAGAGAATATGTGTGGGATCCTGCATACGCAGAGATTCATACATCTGATTTTTTTGTGCATATGGACATTTACAGCTTTGTTTGTATGCAATGTTTTAGTATGAATTGTTGTAAGTTTGTACTCCCCTTGCTTAGAGGGTAAAAAGTGTTTTACTGAGTACACTGCTTGTTTGCGATGTGAATAGGTCCCAGGCTTTGGCGCTATTTTAATAGTCTATCACTGCTACTAGACTTGTTAAATGATAGTAGGCCTTAGCGGGCCTCTCTGTGGCGAGCACCATCAGTGTGGATGTTATAGCAACAAGAGACGCTCCGGATAGCTGGTTTTAGCAGGCCTCCCTGTGAGCGAGTACCCAGCAATTTGGGTATGAGACAGCTAGCAGACGTTTGCTGTCAGGTAGTAGACCTTGACGGACCTCCCTGTGAGCAAAACCCTTATGGTGTGGGGTTCTTAGCAGCTAGCAATGACTTGCTTTTGAGATAAGTCGGCCTTAGGAGGCCTCTTTGTGAGTGAGTCCCCTATAGTGCGGGTACTTTTTAGATTGGTCTGGTAGAGGTGCATGGGGTTGCTTCAGATTGTAGGCCTCAGCAGGCCTCTCTGAGGGCATATCCCCAGCAATGTGGGTATCTGGCAACCACCAATTGTTTGTTTTCAGTTTGTTGGCCTTAGCAGGCCACTCTGGGAATTAGCAGGCCTCCCTGTGGACGCCCTCAAGGTTGCAGGCGTTGGACTGCTAGCTAGACTTGCTATCAGGTAGCTGGCCTTGAGAGGCCACCCTGTGTTTTTAGCAGGCCTTCCTGTGGGCGAGCCCCAGTGTTGCAGGCCCTAGACAGCTAGCTATCCCTGAGAGCCAGCCCCTAATAAGTGACTCCATGGCAGCTAGCATTGACTACATTTAGGCAGTAAATGTTTGCCATTGAGATGTTTGGCCTTAGTAGGCCCCTCTGAAGGCAAATTCCTCACAGTATGGTTACATCTCTGCCATTCAATATTTGATACCAGGTAGTTGGCCACTGTAGGCCTCCCTGATGCGAGTCCCCAGCAGTTGGGTATCGGTCAGTAAGGTCTTGTCAGGTTGTTGGCCTTTCTGGCCTCCCTTAGACCGCACGCTACTAGTTTTGCTGGCTGGGCTAACCTAGTTCACTTTCATATTCTAGAATATAGCCTGGTCATCCTAATAGGTCGAGCTTGTACTCTCCTCATTCTCATGGTGGTTTGCAGTACTTGGCTCCCTAAGTCTGGTCAGAGGTTGAAGGCTTCTCTTGAGGCCTCCCAGTTAGATCAGCCCTTAAGCTGTGAGCAACTCCCTCGCGAGGGTTCCCTTTTAGAGTGCAAGGCCTCCTTGGCGCCTTGAAACATAGGTGCTTTGTAGATTCTAGGATCGAGCAGAGTAACTCACCTCGCTTGCAAGGGTCGATAGCACTTTGCTGATTTCTGCTCTTCAGGATTCCTGTCTCTAAGATCCGGTCTGAGGTGGTTTACTGCCCTTTCTGCAGTCCCTCGGATGCTTCTTTGTAAGACCTCTGTGTGTAGAGACTCTGTTTCTGAGGAAACAGACAGGTTGTTGGCAGACTAGGTAACTAGTACAGCTAGAAGTCGGGTCAGCCTCCCTGGTGGATTTTAGGGTTGACTTTGTTCCCCTGCCTTCAGGCCCCCTAACCACGCTTCCTTAAAGGGACCCCTTCTGTTGAACTTATTGGTTCCAAGCCTTGGTGTAAGATATGGAGGCCGCTTTGAGGCTTAGAGCTGAGGTTTTGCTGGGAGCGCTGTCACTGACAGCCCAGTTGGACCCGTAGGGTGAGTGGGTCTGGCGTTTCATTTGAATTTGCCTGATTCTGACAGTAGTCACTGCCATACGTTGACACGCACTCCCCTCAGCATGGCGGCGTGGGTATATCGTTCCCCTAGCATGAAGACGCAACTTGAAGTTCCCTATCGAAAGGGAATGTCTCAAGTTATGTATGTAACCATAGTTCCCTGAGAACAGGGAACGAGACGTTGCGTCACTTTGCCTTGCCTCGGGGCCCACCTGCTTACAGTCCCTTCAGACAATAAGCGGATGACATGTTTTCTGGCCACCCCATATATACACGTGGGGCACATTGTTATGATGTCATGGGCTGTCGCCGGTCAATATGATATTTCCAAGGTTGGATATGTATTTCAGACATTGGTTCCTGTGGAGCCGGTTCCCCTAGCGTGAAGACGCAACGTCTCGTTCCCTGTTCTCAGGGAACTATGGTTCCATACGTAATCTGAGACGTTTGCTGGGAGGCCAAGCAATTTTATACCATGCTGGCGTCTCATTGGTTTAAAAACATGCCTCCGTTATATTGTCATTTTATGCTCGTCCGGCAATTAGCAACAACACAACCATGTTTCTGCAGCGACTTTCTGCATGTTTCCTATAACAATGTCTGACGTTTACATTTTACATGGTGTGGGAAAGTCATAAAAACCATGAAAAATCTGATAAGAGCATGAAACAGATTTCCAGAAATGTTATTTGAATAGCATTTCAAACCATGAGTACAGCTCTAAACGATTTGGAAAAAAAATCCCATTCATGTATTTTTTGTTTGTTTGTTTGTTTTTTCACTTGATAAATCTGATTGGATTTCAATTGGATATGCACAAAAATTGGACTGACTGTCTGTGTGTAGCCTTATACTTTTTGGTATCAATTAGGTCAATGTACATTGATGACTTGTAAGAATAGCCTTTGCAGTTCATATAGCTGGCTACAGGCAGACTTTCCTCACTATTAATTGTAAGTGATCAAATAAGATGTGATACATACTGATACAGTCTTGATTTGTTGATTTGTATTTTCCTGACTTCATCCTGTTCCAGTTAGGTCTCAATCTTTCTCAGTGAGCTGAAACACCCTGTCTTATTGAAAGAGCAGACAGGATTCTGGCGGTGATTTCATATCTGTCAGTTTATGTCTAACTGAAGCTGGCAATGATCTGCAAAATACTCAGCCACACAGAGACTATTATCACTTTTTTAAAAAAAATCTCTGTGGGGTTATGTTGGATTTAGATTTATTGTAATGATTTCTGTCTCCATTTACACATACCAACTTTCTTTCAGGATACTATTTCTCACTTTTTGGCTGAAAAATTGAAGCATTTGACACCAGAAGAGTGCACTTAAATCGAGGTGGAAGTCATAGAAGTGTCTCCAGTCTCTCTAGTAGTTAACTTGAATGTTTGTGTGTTCCTTCCGATCTATCATATCAGCCATGTTATTATGCAGCAGCTCACACCAACACTCATATGTTCTGAATTCACGATACAAACTAGTCCTCGTTATTAAACCAAATTCTTCCACGTAATAGTAATAATGTCTTATGTATTATCACACAAATAGTGAGTAGTATCTGATAGTCCTACAGCAGATAGATAGTATCAGAGTTCTAAATTTATGCCATATATGATATGAATCGGTTGGAATTCATCATATTGTTATAAGTGTAAAATTAGAGTTTGAACTTGACCAAGGACAGTCTTTTAAATCGGTCATGTGTTTAAAGGTATCCATGCACACACACACACACACGCAGAGAGAGAGAGAGAGAGAGAGAGAGAGGCACCTGGTATTAAGATATGTTTTGGATCACAAGTGGACGAGAGAGACACATCCCTTCTACACTTAGTGTTTTAATCCATCTCTTCTGTCCACTTTCGATCTCTTCTGTCCGGATTTCTTTGAGGGGAAGGTCTATGGGCGGGTAAATGTATGGGATTTTTCAGAAATTTTGAATTAATAGGCAAAATAATTTCCATATGAACACAACTGTAGACAACGGGAAAATATAGAGAGAGATCATCAGCTATTGTCTCTGCTCTGACAGCCGCGAGACTGTGCTGAACACAGTAAGTGCCTGTTAGGAAACAGAAATGTTTAGAAAACATTGTTCTTAGTAATTTTTTGTCAGCGATCGATCAGGCTCTGCAGTCAACCAATACCAGCGCACACCAGAGTATTAATCAGTATTAATTAATAAAATATTATTATTAATTAAGTAATTAATTGATCCAGCTCCCTTGTCATCATAGTTACCCTGTATCTCTGTTCCATCGTCGTCTGTCCGCTTCTCCAGTCATCTTCACTCCCTGGAAACTTCAAGAGCCTTCACCCCGGACTCGAAGTGTGTGCCCTGCACGGCATCATCATCCGATCTTTGTCCCATCTACTAAACAGAAAGAGTGTCAGTATATGTATCTATCATCACATACTTCATTGACTTATTACTTACCTGTGTTTGTGGATCCCGTGTCGCTCAATAAACCTGTGTTATTCATAATCCTCTCTGTGAGTCTGTGTTCCGTTACAGTTTTTCATCTTCAAACCAAATTTATGGCTTCAGCCAGCAAAGTTTAAATCCCATCTGGCTAGCACGCTTTCCATAATGTTGTGTCAGTAGGCAATGAGTAGGGAGTCTTTAGTGGATGTTCAAATACAATTGACCACAAAAGTGTCTACACCACATGTAGAAACTCATGTCTTTTGTATGAATATAAGCATTTATCTGTAGGCCCAAGAAGACTACAGAGAGGTCCCACACGGGGAATAAGGCATGGCCTACGAGCATTTAACATTCTGCCGCATCTGAGGAACCTGATGATCAGGTCGTGCTTCCCTTGAGGGAATCTGGATTAATTTCCAGATTTTATCCACATTTGGTGAGGGGGAGGTGGTTTGAAATGCGATTCCAATCAGATTTTTACAGATGCATTTCAGTGTGGATGCTCTGGCAGGTGAAATCGGATTTCAAATTTTCTTTTCCCTCACTCTTAACGCATCACACAACAGTAACATCAAAACTGGTGGTGGAAATGCTGGAAGTATTTGTACAGTATTCAAAATGAATGTACAGTATGTCCAAAGTCTTTGGCCATGACTACAGCACGGAACATATTGTATATCCCTCATATATTATGTTTTTTTGGTGACACATATATAAGTGGTAAACTGAATATGCAAGCGCTGACTTTGCTTTAGATAACATGGTTCCACTTGGGATGTTGGCAATCATGTAGAATAGTAAATAGTAGTCTAGTGTAACATGGTTTTGTCATTGGTGAAAACAAGGGTGGCATAAATACACATCATGCCACTAAACATTCTCACACATTGTCTAGCCTAAAAGCAGGAAAGTGTCATAATTACCTAAACTGTGAAGTGATCTGAAACCCACAAGAGGGACAACAGCTGAGGGTTAGTCAAGGACAAACACTCAAATGCTGCTGACATTCCCTCCTCAACAGTCCAGCTGAATTAAATTGGTTCTGTCACTTACAAAGCTATGTGAATCACTTGGGAGAGACTTGGGTGATAACTGGCTTATCATATGGGGATAAAGAAAAAAATGTAAGCCAAGCCTTGATAAAATGAACCTTGGAAAAATATGAGTGCCAGGTGAGAGAGAAAGAAAGGTTGTATGAGATTTGTATGTTTAATGTAGTGGTAGTTATGTAAGGATTTGGTTTAGTTATAACCAGACATGGAACTGGTGATATTTCTGTGGAATAATATTTAGTAGAAGTCCAAAGTCATGTGACTGAAACAAATGAATACACATGAGATGTAAGATAAATAATTGAACAGTATTTTTCCTTGAGAAGAGTAAGATGACAGGTCAACAAACCAATAACATCATATTTTTCCTGTAATATTCTGCAGTCAAATCCTAAAATAAAAGGCAAACAGGCATAAAATCGACACACACCCATCCTAACAGTCGAATTTATTTCCTATTCAACCTTGGATAAACTGTTAGCCAAGCATACTCTATTTTATGCCCTGCTGGCTCATGAGGGTCATTTATGTTTTCTCATAAAGTATCTTGCACGTAAAACTACATCATGACTCTGCTGTGCAGTTGAGTGGAATAAAATAACACAAATGGAAAGTTTTACCACCAACATTTTTAGCTTCAGTGGTTTAATGTTTTCTGTCAAATAGCCAACAGTTTTTAAGCTACTCACAGTGTAAACCAGCTTGCAACTGAATTAATGATCATATCAGTTTCATACTCATTCATCCAAATTAGGTCTATTCATGTCGCGTCACTTGTTTCGCATTTGGACTTTTGTGTAGTTTGAGTTTCCAGTTACTGTTTTATTGTCTTTTATAGTTTTGTTGAGGATTATGCTGTTCTGTTCCTGTGTTCCATGGAAATATGAATCCATGTGGGTGTACACTAATTTCAAATGTCAATGAAACACAGCAGTTCGATATCAGTGCCGTTAACCATGTCGTAACCGCAAGTCTTCTCGAGGGCGCAACTTTCAAATTTGAACGATAACGAGCACGGGCTTTGACTGTAACTGTCGCTGCTGAGAATAAAGATGAAGATTGATGGATAAAAGGCTGAGTTTGGATCTGTTCCTTACAAACATAAGGATTCTAAAGATTTGGAGAACAGCGAATAAACAAAATTGATGTGATTTGTGAATGTATGTTGTGCTTTGGTGTATCATATTTGTATTTTCAGTCGCTGCATAGGAGAAAACCCCTTTTGTGTCTCACAGCAAACAAACTAAATATTACAAAACAATTACAGAAATTTTATTCGTTGTTTAGGTTTCAAAGTGTAGTCCTGTTTAACATTATATAATCCTCCGAAACGAGTTTGCAGCACAAGTCACGGACAGAAATGTTTCTGGAATTATTATGCAAATTATTATATGCAAATTGTGAATTTGAACCTTTAAAGAATGAAGACCAGAGAGGTTTTCAGAGAGATCATTTTTCACAAATACGTTAGGAAATAATGCAAAACAAAAGTGTTGTGGTAGTGGCAACTATTGGTGAAATTATTAAGAAGTAAAACTAGGATCATACCACATAGACAATGGCTTAAAAAAAATATTTGATGGAGACTTTCAAGAAAAAAGCCAAAAAAAAAGGAGCCTTTAAAGCAGATGCAGTCTTCAGAGAGCTTTGAAATTAAAGGTGCACCGCACAAAGAGTTCTGCATATCCCAGAGCCAAGAGAGGAACCACAAATTAAGTCCTGAATGGCATATGAAATCTGAGTTTTTGACTAAATTGATTAAGGATTTGAATACCTTTCTAAAGTGCTGCTGTATAATTAGAAAATATCTGTTAAAGTTTTCAAAGGTTACCTATTTATGCCCCTTTACAAAGTTTTAATTTTGGGGTCTACTAGAATAAGTTTTCATGTTTGAATGTTAAGAAAAAAAAAAATACATTCATTTTACAATTATACAATTTACATTTTTGTTGCTGCACCTCTCTTCCCAGTCGGTTTATAAGGCTCTGTTTAGGTTTGCGGTAAGGTTTATGACAAGGTTTGTGACCAGACGTCGTCCCTTTTTTTTTTGTTGTGTTTTCTTATTTTTTTGTTGTTTTTTTTGTTTGTTTGTTTTTTGCTTATGTATTATGTTGGGAATTATTTAAATGAGGAATATTTTGAAGTGTACATTCCCAGAAGAAAACTCAAGACTACTGCTGTGTTCCAGAAAACTCGATTCTGAGAATTTAGAAACTTCAAAATATGGTTTCATTTTCCACTGTGGGGCTGATAATGGCTGCTCTTTGGAATGTAATACAAATGCTTCAGTCATTGCCTTGGTAATGCAAGGTTTATATATACGATATGAGGTGTAAATATGGTGACCGTTATGGAGCATGATCATATTTCTACATAGTTTACACATAAACAAACTAATAAACTTAATGTGATTCATATTTGTCAGTCATATGTAAATGAAATAGGTAAGATTTATGTAATAGTTGAGTATATGAATAGTGAGAGATTTAATGTCTCTTTCTTCAGTTGATGATTCATTTGTGTTTCTCTCCTCCTCAGTGATTCTGCTTGTTAACAGCAGGTGTTCATCATTAATGTTCAATCATCACTTAATGATCTCATTAACTCTGACACTGCTTCAATGGTACTTTAACTCAGTAGTGCACACACATGACCACTAAACAGTGTTCATTAACCTGTGAACTATTACATAAATCTTACCTATTTCATTTACATATGACAGACAAATATGAATCACATTAAGTTTATTAGTTTGTTTATGCTAAAACTATGTAATCCAAATGGATGGAAAATTGCTATGTAATTAAATTACATAAAACTTATGTTTAAACTGAAATATTTTTTTGAGTGTACACACATTCTACCAGAGCAGTTCAGCATGAGCTACGGTCTCAGTTAAGAAAAGTAAACGAGTTTAATTTGCAAAGTAAGAAAGAAGTTTCAGTATTTTACACCTCGTGAGGAATAACAGTTTTATCGTGGTTACTTTTCTTAAATAAGACATCCTTGATGACGCATGCAGCCTTACAATGCGACCTTCAGAGGATGCAGCCTCCGAAATAAGATGCACCTAGTGTTAGACAACCGTGCTGAGAATTCTGGGTTGAGAACAGTTTGTAATTGTGCCGTGCTGTAAAAGGCTCCAGTGGAAATACACTTCTTCTTCTTCTTCTGTTCTTAAAACAGTTTGGCCCAATAGTGGAAAAGCCACTTCAGACATGTTCCAGACATCATTTCCATAAAGCAGGTGGGAAAAATCTAAATTACGTGTTCTCTGTAAATGCAGCATAAATCAAGGTGTTTTAGAAACAGTGCTCATGGATATAGAGAATAACTCCCTTTGGAATGACTTTGTACTTTGGAACTTTGCAGACCATTTTCATGCTCAAACAACATTATATACTAAATAAAGTTGAAGGGAAAAAAGCATTATAGGTCCTCTTTAAAACTCCTTATCAGAGTCTTTTTAAAATATTTACTCAAGTAAATAAACTACTCTTGAGGTGTATTATTGATGCATCGAGATAACCAAGTGTGAAATAGCCTAAGTTAAATTAAGTGACCTGTGCTCATCGACAGGCTTGACTTTATCCACTTGGCTGGTTAAATGGATTTAAATCCAATTTAAGGCGTAAGGAAAACCCCTGTGTTATTGGGATAAGTTGCACTAAAACAAATGTTGCAGGTAAATGAGGGGAGAAATATGTCAAATATTTTGAAGATAAATACCAACATTAAGTTTCAGCTTTGTCAGCTTTATTCACATCACGCTAAATTCACATCCCCAATCTCCTCTCTATTCTATTTGTTTCTTTCTCTTTCTTTGTATGTAGTTTTTGACTTTTTGAACAGATATTATACATTATTCAAAGTTAAAACACTTCTGCAATGTCTTTGAGCATACGATAAGCTAAACAGGAATCTGTTTCTGCGAAATCTGTTTTTGGGAAAACTGCAGTAACAAGGCCATGACTTTACCTTGGTGAGGCTTGTTGCTTTGGTAACAAGATTTAATGAATGAAATGTGTAATTGCCTTAATGTGGTGATGTTTACATCCTTGCTCTCATAAAGTATTTTGAGTAAGCCTGTATTTGCAGTTCATTTTGTTTGATGGAGTAGAGAGGGACTCATTTTCCTCACCATTACTTCACAAGCCTTAAGATGTTTCTTTTCCTCTGCAGAGCGTCTTGTAAAATCACACCATTTCAGATGGAATTATTTAATGTGGTTTGAAGCGGTTTCAAAGTGGTTTTGCTGTATTTATATTACTGTCTGATGGAGAAATATTCAGAAGGAGGATGGAGCATTGATACTGCTAATGTATATTTTTTCCTCATCACTCTTATGGGGTGACTAGATATTAAGTCATGATGTTCATACAGTATATATTATTTTTTTTATTTGATTTATTACAATTTATTTATTTGTCATTAATATAATGTAGGCAAAATGTTTATTATAGTCATGATGTTTATATGTATTTTTATTGTATTTTATTTATTTTATATTAATAAAATGTAGTTAGCAAAATTATATTTATTATAATGACTAAAAACAACCAAAAAAACAACCAAAAACCACCAGCAATGTAGGCAGTGACAATGTTGTGTGTCTTTGGCATGCTGGGACATTGTTAATAGTCTTCATGCTAGGCTTGTTGCTATGATACAGTACAGAGAATGAGCTGTTTTTATTTGTCATTTTAACCAATATTAAGTGAAAAATACATTGGTTTGATTGAATTGCTTTTAACAAGTTATGCCATTTTGCTAGGTCTCTGAGGGTTAAAGCATATGCATGTTAACAAATGCAAAGCACGGCTAAACAGGCTGAGTAAATCTTGATCCCCCTAGACGACTATTGGATTTTCAGCTAAAAACATTGCCATACGGCTGCTTATAATGCAAATCAATGCAGATTATTCCAGTCAGTAGCACGGATTACATATCAGATTATGCCTCAGGCCAGGGTCGTATTAGAGGGTTCAGAACATAATCTGACATAATATGACAGCACAAACATTCAAAATATTTGCTCTTTACAACAAGATTGAACACAAACTTACGGTAGACTAAAGGTCAAAAAATACAATCGGAAACAAAATTGCCTCATTTTTTTATGCTGCTTCATGGTCTCAGAATCCATCTCATCACCTGCTGGGACTCTTACACCTGGATGCTCTGTGAATGACGATTCATTTCGCGTTCGCTTCTTCATATTCTCTCGGCATGCTGAATGTTGCACATTGCATATTGCATATTGCTGTCCTTTTCTTTTCCATTTCTTAAAAATAGTTACATTAATCTCATGACACCCATGTACAATTTAAGGCTCACATCTTCTGGTCATTTCAAACATTCAGATCTCCAGTGGCTGTTTATTTGTCTTGCATCATTATGTTGAAGGGCTCAGCGACAGTGCAGCTCAGTTGTTCTGGGCTTTATTGTTAATTTGCATATAAACAGCATTCTAAGAGCTATTGATGCATCGGGAGACATGGTGTCCATTGTAATTCATGAGCGATTTCCTGAACACACTGTTTCTATTCCTATTCCTCAGCTATCGCACTCTCATTGACTTTCATACAGGCCAAGCAATATAGCAGGTTCAAAACAGTTGATCCCTCACAAAATGATAACTGTGTGTGTTTGGGGGAGAAAAGGACGTATGAGTGCATGCTGAAATGGAAAATGGATGGATGTGTATGAAGGTGTTTGTGGTGTGCTTGCCATAAAATCCTTATCAAATATTTATAACATATTTAAAAAAATGGTTTTTTTTCTGCAATTTAGAGTCTTTTCTATTCTATCACTCTGAAAGAAGTTATTTTGTAATGGCAGGGTGACCTATCTTGCTTATCATACCAAATCAATAAATAAAAATCTCGACATCAAATATCTATTTGACGTTATTCATAACTTATGTATTATCTTATAGCTTCTGCTAAAAATAGCCCATTCTAATGTAGAACAAAACAATCTGCCTAGCAACAAGACCATCAATATCCTAGGTGAAAAAAGCACATTGCTATAATATGCTTAAAATGCTCTATTTTCTTACACTAATTTTGTACTTAATATACTAAAAAAATTTCTTTAGAACTGATTTTTTATGAATATCTAAATGTACTCAACTGTCCTATTTTGAGACATCATGAAATATGAATTCTATGTCTATACTTGAACCCATAGTGTACTACAAGGGGTAACCGTATACATATTTTTTAATACGGAGATAGAATATTAAAAGCACATTTTAGTTCATATTGCACAGTTGAGTACATTTAGATGTTCGTAAGATTATATTAAGAAGTACTAAAGAACAATTTTTATTATATTAAGTACAAAATTAACGCACAAAAAAGCACTTTCAGTACATATTAGAAAAGTACTTTTTCACCTGGAATTACAGCAAAATTTAGGACAGTGGTGCTGCTTTTACACTGTAAAAAAAGGTTATTTTTAAAAGTAAATGAAACAAATATTAATGTATTGTGCCGTGGTGGTCTGCTGTCTGGCTCTGGTGGTCTTCTGCTCTGTCTGCGTTGCCGTGGAGTTCTTCTGCCCTGTCTACTCCGCCCAGGTGTACTCCAGTCCCGTCCGCTCTGCCCTCTGCCCTCCAGTTGCTTTGACTCTGCCCTGCCTTCCTGCTCTGCCAGCTCTTTGTCTTGCCCATGTTGTTCCTGTTTGCCATTGCTTGACCTGGCCTGTATTTATGACCATGTCTTTAAATAAAAGCCAGCAAATGGATCCGCACGTGTCATGTCTCGTCAGGCCCGTAACAATACCTTTCCAGAGGTATACCATTAACAAACATCCCGACGCATAAATATGTGCTGCATGCTTTCCTCTCAATAACAAAATAAACATGGAACTGCATTTAAAAAAGCATCTGATCATAGCGATGTGAATTTTTTTTTGCACAGGTTTTGCAATTCACCAGCAACATGTCAACAAATGTTTACAGGTTAGTTAAAATGACTGTTATGATAGTTTGATTATAAACTATATAGACTATAAAGATCTGGCTATGTGATAATTACTTTACATTCATTTCATGTGTCTTTGAACTGAAAAGAGGCTTTTGGGAGTGCGCATAACAGTCACATCCTTTTAATTTTCCCAGCAAAAACGTCTTTGAGTTCTTCACATAAAAGTCAGTATGCAGGCTTTCATAGAAAACCTAGGAAGTCAGGGAATGTTTTGCTACAAGCTGTTCACACACTGGCAATAAAAATGTGATTAATAAAAGAGAATTCTTACATCTAGCTCCTTTAAATCAATGTGTCATTTGCTGTGTCTTTGAAATTATTTGGAGTTATTTTTTTGGTAACACTTTACAATAAGGTACATTACTTAACTACATTAGTTAACACGATGTAATAATAAACTGCACTTATACAGTATTATTTAATCATTTTTAATATTAATTACAAAATTTACAAAATTAGTTAATGCACTGTGAACTAACATGAATAAACAATGTACAACTGTATTTTCATTAAGTAACGTTAACGAAGATTAGTAAATACAGTAACAAATGTATTGCTCATTGTTACTTCATGTTAGTTAATACATTAATACATTTTTAACTAATGAACCTAATTGTAAAGTGTTACCATTTTTTTTCAGTGTACCCCGAACTGATGAATGCAACAGCTGACCAATCAGAATAAAGAAAAAATAGTAATTTGTGATAATGATTTTTTGGCTATACACTGTCCTTTACTTATATGCTGCTTGAAATATCCACCTTTTTCCTAATGAGCCGGTGGGTGTCACGGAGATATTTAAGATTAAATTAATTAATTTAGATAAAACAGGAAGAAAAAAAGTAAAATAAAAAGGTAAAGGTTCATTAGTTAACATTAGTTACCTTCTTTAGTTAACAATAAACATCATTTAAATTTCATCAATAAAGTGGATACATCCTTCATTTTTAGTAAACCTCTAAATGTGTGAATCCACTGCACTCAGTCAGTTTTTTGGTATTAAACTTGAATCTAAAACATAAAAGAGATTCATGAAAAGATGACATAACAGGAGTCTATGTCCTTCAGGGACCTTCATGGGGTATCAGCCTGTTTAACAACAAGAAGAGCTGTTTTTCCAGCTTTTATTGGGCTGAAATATGGAGGAGGTTTTCATTAGCTCCAACTTGATCAACTATAAACTGAAGAAGCTTTTGTGCCGAGCAAACCTTTATTTCACAGACACATCACATCAGTGCAGTTAAGAAACTGTCCATATATGCCATCAGTGACGAACAATCTCAATAGGTGATTTATTGCACTCAGTAAATGATTTATTACTTGATAGCAAGACTTGGATGTTGTTCATTTAAAAGCTTAAAATATACAATCCTAGGAAGAATAAGAAAACATAATATATATGCATGAATAATTGGAAAGCCAACCAATCCTCTCCCACTTCCATTATAATGAGACAGACCACATATGTTGCTGTTGTAATGCAATGCAAATCACCATTGTGGTGGGGTCACTGCTTCTCTTTTGGACAAAAAGTGTTTGTTGATTTCAGAAACTATCATTAAGTATGTAATGTCTTCATTGTTTTGAGAAAAACAGCATCTGTGTTGATGTAAGAAATGGTGATGGTACATAATACGGCTCTGCAGAACTGTGTACTGGATTGTCCTGCTGTCAAAATCTGCTTGTACATAAGTAGAGGTTGTCAGTGTGTTTTCACGACAAAGTGAGATATATCCTGCTCATCTGCTGCCACTGCATTATTAACAGCCTCTCTCAAAGGAGCTTGTGTGTGCATGTGTGTCCTAGAAATGCACTTCCAGTAATGCTGATTACTTGTCATTTTATGAAAACCAGATATTTCAAAGTCTAAATGTGTAAAAATATACATTGTCTTGCTTTGTGAATTAAACATCTTGTCTGGCTAAGGAAATGAGATGTCTGGTATTGTGTTGACAGGTTGTTGATATTTCATCATAACCAATTATAAACTGTGCATGTATTCATCTCAAGAAAATCTACTAAATGGAAGAACAAGATTAGAGATGCTCAAAACTTTTTTTTTTTAAATAAATATAGCAGGCAAGAGTTCTGTTGTTATTTTGGAAGTGCTGGCAACACTTTATTACACAGTCCTCTTTCACATGAAAATGCTATGTGCTTATTGCAGTAATGACACTAACTGGGTAATATTTAGGTACTAACCCTGAACCTACCTGTAAACCTTAACTTAACCCATGTAGTTACCTTACACAACTCAGTACTTACCTGCATTATAAGTACAGTCGTGGCCAAAAGTTTTGAGAATTACATAAATATTGGAAATTGGAAAAGTTGCTGCTTATGTTTTTATAATAGCAATTTGCATATACTCCAGAATGTTATGAAGAGTGATCAGATGAATTGCATAGTCCTTCTTTGCCATGAACATGAACTTAATCCCAAAAAAAACCTTTCCACTGCATTTCATTGCTGTCATTAAAGGACCTGCTGAGATCATTTCAGTAATCGTCTTGTTAACTCAGGTGAGAATGTTGACGGGCACAAGACTGGAGATCATTATGTCAGGCTGATTGATTGGGTTAGAATGGCAGACTTGACATGTTAAAAGGAGGCTGATGCTTGAAATCATTGTTCTTCCATTGTTAACCATGGTGACCTGCAAAGAAACACGTGCAGCCATCCTTGCATTGCATAAAAATGGCTTCACAGGCAAGGATATTGTGGCTACTAAGATTGCACCTAAATCAACAATTTATAGGATCATCTGCAACTTCAAGGAAAGAGGTTCAATTCTTGTAAAGAAGGCTTCAGGGCGTCCAAGAAAGTCCAGCAAGTGCCAGGATCGTCTCCTAAAGAGGATTCAGCTGCCGGATCGGAGTGCCACCAGTGCAGAGCTTGCTCAGGAATGGCAGCAGGTGTGAGCGCATCTGCACACACAGTGAGGCCAAGACTTTTGGAAGATGGCCTGGTGTCAAGAAGGGCAGCAAAGAAGCCACTTCTCTCCAAAAAAAACATCAGGGACAGATTGATCTTTTGCAGAAAGTATCGTGAATGGACTGCTGAGACTGGGGCAAAGTCATATTCTCCGATGAAGCCCCTTTCTGATTGTTTGGGGCCTCTGGAAAAAGGCTTGTCAGGAGAAGAAAAGGTGAGCGCTACCATCAGTCCTGTGTCATGCCAACAGTAAAGCATCCTGAGACCATTCATGTGTGGGGTTGCTTCTCATCCAAGGGAGTGGGCTCACTCACAATTCTGCCCAAAAACACAGCCATGAATAAAGAATGGTACCAAAGCACCCTCCAACAGCAACTTCTTCCAACAATCCAACAACAGTTTGGTGAAGAACAATGCATTTTCCAGCATGATGGAGCAGCGTGCCATAAGGCAAAAGTGATAACTAAGTGGCTCGGGGATCAGAACATTGAAATTTTGGGTCCATGGCCTGGAAACTCCCCAGATCTTAATCCCATTGAGAACTTGTGGTCAAGCCTCAAGAGGTGGGTGGACAAACAAAAACCCACTAATTCTGACAAACTCCAAGAAGTGATTATGAAAGAATGGGTTGCTATCAGTCAAGATTTGGCCCAGAAGTTGATTGAGAGCATGCCCAGTCGAATTGCAGAGGTCCTGAAAAAGAACCAGAGTATTTGAGTAATGCACACTAGCTGCAACTGAAATCACGTACTGCCAGAGTAGGTTCTACATTTGATAAAGGACGTACTTCACACCTGTAAAAAGATATTCACAACTTTTTTTTTACCCAGCCTAATGGGAAAATAAAGTATTCATCAGATGCGCAATTTGGAATTTTGGAGAAATTAGGACATCAAGGTACTTTTCATATACTGTTGTTCAAATACTGTGTTTTTGGATATACTATACTATACCATAATTTTTGCATAGCATGTAGTAAAGAAAGTTTGCATATTTGGACATGGGGACTGTCACGTTTCATTCTTGAATGAATCTGCACTTTTGAACAAATCAGTTGAGTTAATCATTCAATGGCTCACTAATAAAGACAGCCACTAAACAACTTCTGCCGTAATGTAACCTGCATAAAGAGTGATTGAAAAACCCTACCACTATGCACAGACTAATTTATTATGTAACTGGTATATGACCCCCTCGGAGCGGTATTCAAACCAGCATTTCTGAGATGGATGGTGGGTGCACTAACATCAGTCACACAGCTCTTACTACCTTGCCTCCATTACACATACATGATTATAAACTTTAAAAACTGTGTACATTCATATCCAATCTTTCCTTATCCTAACCTTTTTAGACAATTTAAAGCTAGAAAACTGAACACTAACTTTTGAACTATACATGATTATGTGCACAAAGATACCAGAAAAGTACTGTTTAGTGATTTAACAGAGTAGACACACCGAAATCAACAAGTGTAACACATGAACCAGAAGTTTATTCAAAATTTTTAATTCAGAATTATCACACTGATTTAAGGAAGATTTGATAAGCACTCAAAAATATGTTCCTTGGTAATCAAGAGATTTCGATATCACACACATTTGTATTTTTAGAAGTGAATGGAATTAAACACTTTTTGCAAGTTCACATAGCACAGATTTAACTGAATGTGCAATAGCATTAACAGCAGATCATTAATAATATTTACACTTTGATATTTCAAACATAGCATCTGCGCCTTTCATATTCTCCCTCTTGGATTCTCACACTCACAGGGATCAAACAGGCTGAGATATCTAGTGCAGGAGAAACATCTGGTGAGCGCAGAGTCAGAAGGGTGTCCAGGAAAATCTGGCCTTTTTTCCCAATGTGCTCAAAGGACACGAGTCCCTCTGATAATAGAGTTAATTAAGGTAATGAGATACCATGCCCAACACCACAAAAAAGGATCAACAGGCCCACAAAAGATGACATTGATAAATGGCGTTAGTCAGACTGCAGGGACATTCATGGGTCATAGGATTGTTTGAAAACATAAGAGCTGTTTATTATGCTGAAATATGAAGGCTTTTATTGGCATCAACTGTAACTATAAACTGAAAAAAAGCTTTTATTCCTATCAAACCTTTATTTCACACTCACTTCACATCAGAAACTGTCAATAGGCAATGGCATATGGCAAAGGCGATATTTAGGGTATGTCTTACAAAATTATGTATTATTATTATTACAAGAGAGGCCTATATATATATACACTGTAGCTGACTCACTTATGTTTCTCAACAGTTTTCTGCATCCCTACTCCACACTGACTCCTCACTATTGGCTGGTTCCTATCCCAGAGACAGGGGTAATCTGGGTTTGGGCCGAATTCCGAGTTTGGAGCCCTCCCATCGGACAGCATCCCGAATACTCAGATTACAAAGTTTAGGGTACAAATCAGGGTTGTTATCTTTAACTAAATCTAAACTAAAACCATTTTAATAAATGTACTTGAAATGTAATAAACATCAACTGAAATAAAACATAAAAAAAAAATTAAAATGAATTTTAGTTAGTTGCCAAGACAAATTTTTTAATTTGTAGTTGTGTACTAAAATAACTACAACTGAAGTCAAAATTAATAAACCGTTGACACACTATCAAAAAATAATAAAAATAAAAAATAACTGAAACTTTAACAAAAATAAAGATAAAATAGAATATATAAAAATAAAAACTTATAAAAAAACCCTTACAAAATAAAACCTATAATATTATATTAATGATACTAAAATAACACGTTCATAAAAACAGAACTTTCAGAATCTGAAATCGGATTGATACAAATTTGCAAACATACTGTGTTGCAGTTCTGTTGAAAATGCATCCGCTGTGTACAGCATTTCCCACAGATAAAATTTTTGAGGAATAATGGAGCTGAATCATACATGAACACATAAATTTATGAATGCTTAAATAAAGGCAACAACAAACAAGCTGTTTTAATTGGCTCTCCTCAGTTTACATAAGCTGAAGCTCTGACCCTGTCCATATGCCCCCCAGCATTTCTTCAAGCTCAGAGGAAAGTGTGAGCCGTGGGTAACATCCTCATATTTACCTCTTCATTTGACAGGCCGCTAAATAAATTCACACATTCTTCGTTCATATTGGTCATCCCTCGCTCTGCATATTGATGTGGATTATGAGTCTACAGAGCTGCTGACCCGCTCGACTGTTTTGACGGACAGCTTTGTGTGGGTGGTTGATTTGTGAAGATGGACCCAGATCTTGTTGGGAGACTGGCAGTGCAAGTCTCACTTTGACTGCTTATACATATTTTATATTGCTCAGTTCCAACCACTGGCATGTCTACAGTGGACAGTGAACGGATGCCCGGCTTCTTTGTATTTGCACAATGTGATTAATAAATAAACGGAAAGCAACTTTTCCCCTCTCTCATTCTTCAGGTTCCTCTTTACTCTGTGGTTACGTGGATAGAATAGGATGGGTGATTTTGAGTGTTGAGAGCAAAAGAAAAAAACTTCACTTGACTGATGGGAGATTATAACAGAGCTAGAAAGAAGGTATTAAAAACACTTTAGACATTTCAGCGCAGGCTGAAGAAGAAAGAAGATATTTATCCCAGGTATATTAATATAGTAGGCCTATTTTTAATCACACTGGGCTGATATGCAGTGAAACAACGGGGTGTCTTTAAACCCCTTTTTTGTGCAAAACTACTTCCTTCCGCCACAGATTAAAATCTGAAGTTGACAGCTTGACCAATTCTAAAACGTCACTTTAGAACTAGTAACAAAGGAATGTTGAGTTCCTCCATTGGAACTCAGTATGGACTAGTTGCACGTGATCGCCATTTCTGATCAGCAAGTATACGCATGGATACTTCCATTTTTGATTTACGCCTGTGGAGACTGCCAAAGAAAGATATATATTATTATTATTATTATTATTAATAATAATAACAATAATAATAATAACTATTAGCACCATCTTGTGGTAGTTTTGGTGTAACAGCAAAGAACATTGATGACTGTGAGATGTTTTCTTAATGGTCAGTTTAGTTCATGTGACTTGGGTTAGAGGTTAACCAGGAAATAACTGCGGTGTTACAGATTCTTTCCATGCGGTTAGACGGCAGCTCTCTATTTCCTTTACGTTTTGTGCCTCGGAAAGGCTTTGCCTGTAAGTTTATTGCCTTTTATCAGTATTTGTATAATGTATGTGTGTATATATATATATATATATATATATATATATATATATATTTGTAATTCGTAAGTTTGAAATTCAAACGACCTATTCTATAGTGATGTCAATTTGTTTACAACAGTGTTTCTCAAACTTTTTCAGCCCAAGGACCACTTTATCTTCCAATTTTTTTCTGAGGACCACCTAACAGAATCCCACTCTAACACGCCCCCCAAAAACAACAAAATAGGAAGGATAAATTAAATTTCAAGTCAAAAACTAATTATTCAAACACAAATGCAATGATTTGATCCATTATGATCCGGCGCGGGTAAAGAGCTTGCCTAGTTTCGGTCATCTTTTCGCGGACCACTAGGGGGCGATCAATTTTCAGTTTTACAAAAAAAGAGAAAAGAAAACGGAAGAACACAACAGTAAAACTCTCAACTTTACTCCTGCGTCTCCCCCTTTTCTGACTCCTGTTAGCTATCTGTCAGTGTTGCGTAGACGGTACACGCATCTAGGACAGAATAGTAAAAAGGCAGCTACACAGTGGGCACTTCAGATCAAGGAAAGCAAGCTCTAACTCCATTATTCCGCTTTCATCATTCATCATTTTCATCATTTCATCATTTCATCGCTTTCATTAGCAATTCATGATGGCGGAGAAAGCTACGGAGGCTGAGGAAGCTATAGAGCGAAGTCAAGCATTAGAAACAAGATCTATAGCCTCTACTTCAACTAATAGAGCCAGAAGCTCAACGGCTAGCATAGCTGCTCCCAAAGCTCGCGCTAAGCTGGAAGCTGCACGGGCAAAGACTGAATTCCTTAAAAAAGAATCTGAAATCTTGATTGAAAAGGCTCAACTGAAAGTTACGGTGGCTCGCATGGAAGCGTATCTATCAGTTCTAAAGCATGAGAGTGAGGTGGTAGCAGCCATCGCTGAGGCAAAAGTGTTAGAGGCAGCGTCAGAAAGTGAGCTTGGAGGAAAGATTAACGATGTGAGGGAGGTTTCTGATCGCACTCGTGATTACGTCATGAACCAGTCTCAACTGGGATTATCACCTCCTGCTGAAGATGAACCATATCAACCACCTCTAAAGCCCATTGTCCATGTGTTGAGGCCTGAGTCATCCCCAAGGCAGCTTAGTTTTACAGCTTGGGATGTTCGGGATTCCTACAATGAACCCGATACTGAGATAGACACCGCAGCCTCAGAGGTCAGTGCAATTAACTTGTTGTAAATCCAAAGTGTTGCCGTTCACGTCTTCTCCGTATAAGACAACAACACAGCCATCTTTTAACAACGACACTAATGTGAGTGAGATTGCCAGGTACTTAGCTTGCAAAGAACTTGTTAACTCTGGTCTTTTGAAATTTGATGATCGTCCTGAGAATTATTGGGCGTGGATGTCGTCGTTTGTCAATGCCATTGAAGATTTGCACCTGTCCGTTACAGAGAAGTTAGACCTTCTGTCGAAATGGTTGGGAGGACAATCTTCACATCATGTGCAAAGGATCAGAGCTGTGCATACGGGTAATCCAGACACAGGCTTAAGAAAGGCTTGGGAGCACTTGGAAGATTGCTATGGCTCTCCAGAGATTATTGAGAAATCCCTCTTTGTCAGGATCGATAGCTTTCCAAAGATCAGCAGCAAAGATATGAAAAAGCTTTGAGAACTCAGAGACCTTCTTCAGGAAGTCAAGTCTGCGAAACATGATGGCTACCTACCTGGACTTACTTATCTTGACACCGCTCGAGGTGTAGCCCCCATCATTGATAAGTTACCATACAGTCTACAGGAGAAGTGGATGGTTCAAGGTTCTCAGTATAAAACTTTACATCAAATCACCTTTCCTCCAATTTCATTCTTCTGTGATTTCATATACAAAGAGGCTCGAGTTTTGCTCTGTCTTCAGGAACTCATAGTGTTTTGAAACCGGAGCAGCCATTCAAGAGATAAAAGAAAAGCCCAGTGTACGCTCACAAGACGGAAGTGTCATCAGGTACTGTGAATCAGACACGCAGCTCAAACCGTGAGTTGGTTGATGCAGATAAAACCTGCCCGATTCATTAGAAGCCCCATCCTCTCAAACGTTGCAGAGGTTTTAGGAGCAAACCTTTAGATGAACGCAAGACTTTCTTAAAAGAGAAAGGGGTTTGCTTCAGGTGCTTTTCTACTACCACTCATCAGGCCAAGGACTATAAAGCAGCTATTAAATGTAAGGAATGTGGAAGTGATGCTCATGTTGCAGCACTTCACCCAGGACCACCACCTTCTACCTTATACGAGTGTGACAGGGAGGGAACAATAGACACACCTCAACCTGTCACCTCTAAGTGTACCGAAGTCTGTGGTTATGGCAAAGGTTTGCGGTATTGTTCGAAGATTTGCCTGGCTAAAGTTTACCCAGAGGGCCACCCAAAAAAGGCAATCAAGCTTTATGTGATCCTGGATGACCAGAGCAATAGATTGCTAGCTAGAACCAAGTTCTTCGACTTGCTGCATGTCAAAGGAGAGAGCTCAACATACACCCTGTGTATGTACCTGTGCAGGTGTGACAAAGACGGCGGGCAGAAGAGCTGTAGGTTTCACTATAGAGTCTTTAGATAGAGAGACGAAGTTGAAATTGCCAACTTTGATCTAATGCAACAATATGTCACAATGGAAGTGCACACGGCCTACGGCCATAACCGGGCTGTCACTTCTCAGGGGAGCAAAGCCAACCCTGAATGCCACCAGGGAGGCTGGCCCGGCCTCTAGCTGTGCTAGTTAGCCTAGCCTGCCAACAACCTGTTTGTTTCCTCAGAAACAGTGTCTCCAACAAAAGTCTCACAAAGAGACGTTCAGAAAGAGGGACTGCAGAAGGGCAGTAAACCAACTCAACCAACAGATCTTAGAGACGGGCATCCTGGAGAGCAGGACTCAGCGAAGTGCTGTCAACCCTTGCAAGTGAGGGGAGTCCCTTGCTCAACCTTACGAGGGGAGTATACATAGACCACGGGAACAGGGAACCAAGGTCTAAAGAGAAATACTTCAGTATTTGCATATGAGTAAATGAAAATACAGACACTTCATCCTGCGAGCTAACTCCATGACCCATACCACCCTATAACCTATATAATACACATATATATATATACACATACATATATAAATACATACACATGTATATGGAATATTTAAGGAATACAGAATATGGGTTCTTCCATGCCCCCTCAACCTCAGTATTAGGAAGGCATGGAAAGCTCACTAGAGCTGTAGAAATATGGCCGGAGAGAAACTGATCGTCATTCATTGAATGCGCGCGGCCTCTCCCCCGACCCGCTGCCATGGAAACTGTAATCTGCCTGCAGCGCGTTCCATAATCAACAGCTCAGCATACGCGGCACAGGGCGGCTGAGAGAAATCAGTATTTACTCACCCTCTCCAGCCATCTCCTGCTCGGTTGGAAGAGCACTCACCGCTGGACTGCAGATGTAGAAAACAGCGCATCCTGTCCCAGCAGCTCCTTCTCGCGATCCGCCACACCCCTCTCAACTGTTCGGCGAGCTCCATCTGAACGCCCCATGATCTGAGTCTCCGCTCTGCCTCAGCTCGAGCGGGACCCGAACCACCAGGCGCAGATGCTGAACTCTCTTCCCTCGAGAAGAGACCCAGACGAGAATGGAAGATTCACAGTTTGCATCGGCAGCTCCCTCGAGAACTACCCGTGCGTGCTCTTCACGCAGACAGAGAACGCACAGCTCGTGTGTGTAATCTGGTGTCAGATAACGAGTGACACGGATCCACACACTTGTCTGTGCATACAAAAAATTGTTTCAAACATACAGTCCCTGAAGACGAAAAGAGGATGACATGTTCTCTGAGCGTCCCTTATATACACGTGGGGCGCATCGATATGACGTCATGGGCTGTCGCCGGTCAAATTGGTATTGACGAGATTGGATATTTGTTTCAGACACCGGTCCCCACTGAGGCGTTTCCCCTAGCGTTTCCGACGCAACTCGAAGTTCCCTTTCGAAAGGGAACATCTTTGATCGTGACTATGCAGAAGTAGCCACTCCTCTTCGAGAAGGCCATGAATATTGGTATTTACCTTTCTTTGGGGTGTACCACCCGCAGAAGCCCGGTCAGATCAGAGTTGTCTTCAACTCCAGCACACAAACACAGGACATCTCCTTGAACAATGTACTTCTTTCTGGTCCAGATTTAAATAATAGCCTCTTAGGAGTCTTACTGCATTTCAGAAGGGAGCTGGTAGCTGTAACTGCAGACATCGAGTAGATGTTTCACAGCTTTATAGTGACAGAGGAAGATAGAGATTCGATAGAGATTCTGGTTCAAGGACAATAACACCAGCAAGAGATCACTGAATACCGTCTTGGACTTCGCAGGGATGTGAAGAGAGGCACATTAACCTTCCATGTTACAGACATTAGGAAGCCCTTTACTCGCAGAGGGATACTTGCTATTGTCAACTGTCTCTTCGACCCACTTGGGTTCATTGCCCCGATCATCATTGAAGGGAAATTTCTGTTACGAGATCTCTCAGGTGAGGCTCTTGACTGGGACTCTCCTCTCCCTGAAGACAAGGAAGAAGCATGGAAGAAATCCCTGCAAGATCTCAAACAGCAGATTCCCAGACCACATGTTCACACTACTCTCTACAGCTTCATCCCAAAAATGCCCCTCCCTTTGATAATGACGAAGAAATGTGAATATGTAATTTTTCCCATATTTCATAAAACAGACAAGTTTTGTATCACAAGAAAGCTCTCATTCTCAGGAATTTGGCTAATCAGTTTGTTTTAAAAACGTTTTAATCTCATAGTTTGAATGATTTTCAAAAGAATAAACCAGTGCAATATGATCATTGAGTAACAATGGAATATGAAAACAAAGACAAATGTCTCATTCATTTCTACTTCGATCACTGCTTCTCTAAGCTAAAATCAGCCATAAACTCTATATCATATTTTAACTCTGTTAAAAAGATGTTTTCTTTCCCATTTTTACTTTTCGGTGAGCTTTCCTTGCTTAATAATCTACTGCAGTGTATGTCCAGAACACAAAATTAACTGCATATAACAAAAAAAAAAAATCCTTGAGACACAAAAGTGTAATTGAAGTAACTTCTTCTGTGGAAAAATACAACATTTTTTTTTCAGTACATTATTTTTGTCATGATCATTCAAAAAAACCTCAAGGATCTCCAGCTTGATGAACCAAGGTTGATTTTAAACCCTGTCAAACCCTGAAGAAAGAACATCTAATTTGCTGTGCGGAATTTACTTTCATAACAGACACATGTCCTGGACGGCCCAGTCTGTGCCTCTATACGCTCATGTCCTTGAAGACATCTACAACAGTCACATTGCTCCTCATTGTCACGTCAGCTAAACACTGTCTGATGAAAGTATGTGTGCGTTCCTGGAGAAGATCGATTGTTTTATGTTTTTCATGCTGACACCAGCATTAATGTTTTAGAGCAAAATTTCAAGACACTGGCACAAACCTTAAAAAAAAAAATAAACTAATACGAGTGTCATTCTACACTGGTTCCGGAATCTGTCCTGTAGAAACTATAGGGTTTTGGGGCACAGACTGAAATGAACAGCTCAACTGGAATTTTGGACATCCATTCATTACACCGCCCTCTTTCCTGAGTGCAGTTATACTAACATAGTGTGCTCAAACACACTCTCGCCCTCAAATATTTATGCTCAAACTGTATGAATTTTAAATAAAATGTCACTCACGGTGCATAAATCAAAGACTCTAGCGCAAACCCAAAATAATTTTCCTAACCCAGTGCTGAAAAGAGCTCTTAAAGTGAATCATTTGGAATCCTCTTCAGTGGATAGTTCTTGGTAAAGTTTTTATGTATTAATCTGCATGCATGGTTCGAACCCAAAATAACGAGAAAACGTAACTATTTTACTGTACGAGATTTAGTATGAATTTGTACAATTCAATTTCATGAGTTAGTGGTTTCATATGAGCTCATATGATTTGACTTGTACGTAATTAATTCATTCATTCATTAAAGAAAGATCAATCTGACATGGTTCCCAAAGATCTAATGTGAAAATTCAACAAGTTGGCGATTCCGTATGGATTTGCATGATTTGATTTGTATGAAAATGTACGATTAATCTGACATGGTACCAACAAGATCCCATGAGAATGCATTGCTATTTTACCAGTTGCCAATTAGGCAGGAATTTGTACAGTTTGATGCTAATGAAAACATGCAAGTTTTGGTTAAAAAAAAAAAAAAAAAGTTTAAATTAAGATCTAAAGCTCTAATGTTCTTTTTCGTAAAACAAAAGGTATACTTTTGAAGAACATCCCAGTTGTTTTTAGATTGTTGATTAAAAATGACACAAAAAACAGTTGTTAAAATCAATATGTTGGTCAACACATCAAAATAAATGTACTTTAAAGCTTGACAAAAGAGTATTATAACATATTGATTTAAATTTCTCTTTAAACAAAAACGTTCAATTTAAAATTATTGCAAAGTGCACTTTTTAAAAGTGTCCTTAAAATTAGTCATGAACGCGTACTCTCTTTAAGTGCAGTTAAGGCCCGGTTATACTTCATTTTCCATGTTCCGCTCCATCTTGCACACAGTTGAATGCACGAGCCTTTCAAAGTAAACTTGAAAGTGGAAAGACGTGTTCAACCCATGCACACTATCTAGTGGACTTTGTTTTCATACACTGACACAAACTGTACAGACACAAAGATTGGGCTGCACACGGACAGTTTCCGCAGATCTCGACGGACCCTTCTGATGACGAAAATTACTGAAAATTAAATCTGTATGAGTTTCAATCAGCTTCGGTTTTCACTCATTGACCACAGGCAATACATTATTTGTAATGTTTGGCTAGCAGCCATTAGCCTGCAGCTCTTTACTGTGTTTACCCACTGCAGCTTAGCAGAGCCATACATGTCCAGTGTCTGTTCAGAGACCTCATTTGGAAAGTTAAGCTTGCTGCTCACTCTGTGGCCATTAAACTTGTAGGCCTCTTTCACTCATGGCCTCTTAACAAGCCTCCTTCAATGACCTGGCTACATCATTTCGTCCCCTCTCTACAAGCAGCTGGTGTGTGGTGCACTATGACAGTCATTGCATCATCTAGGTGGAAGCTACACACTGGTAGAGGAGAGTTTCCCACTCTCTATACAATGGTAGTGTTAGGATGACAGGTATGTCACTCACCATTGACTAATAGGAGGTGTTTGTCTGATGCCTCAGTGCTTGAATCACTCGGCTTGTCTATATGTGCGCATTCCAGACAGATTCTGTATGATAGTGGTGGGACTTTTCAGTGACTCTTTCTGGAGGTAACATGATTTTGCCAGTAGGTGGCTATAAGTGGCTGTCTTTATGAGTCAGTCACTGAATCATTCATTCAAACAATTTATTCAAGATGGTGATTCATTAGGGAATGAAACAAGTCACTCAACAAATTTTTACGGCAGTTCTTAACTATTTAACATTTTGGTGAATTGATGGCTAATTCGCATGAATTTGTACAATCCAATTTGTTTGTTTTTGGACAATCTGCTTATACATTGACAGGTAGGTTCAGGGCTGAGGTTAGGGGTAACCTGCTTGCTTACTTTTCTTTTTTTTTTTTAATCGTACATTTACGAACTAATCACGACATACAAATTCATACAAAATAGTAAAATACTTGAATTTTCTCATGAGATAGGGATGGAATGAACCATGATTCTGTTACGTTCTTGCAGGTAAGAGATAAGCACAACGACAGAGAATCACAGGAACAATGTTTATTCATAAGTCAAAGTAATCCACACAAGACACTTAACATAGACAACGATCGACAAAGACTGAACAGAAACTGAGGGTATAAAAACACAAAGAACAGAGGAGATAACGAGACTAGTTCATTCCCATCAGCTTTGTGTAATTAATTAATGATGATGGAGGCAGGAACATACAGACAAAAAGGAACACTTGACTAAAACTCAAAAGTCCCAAAGACATGAGACAGGTTCTGCAATGGCTTCTATTTTGAACTATTTGCATTTCTGGAAAATAAAAATGTGTGGAGTATCTAGCAATGTTGTGTCTAAAATGTATGTACTCAACATTAACTTCTTTTATTGTAAGATTGAAAATATCCAAAGATATTTTAAAATGAACAAGGACATTTGCTTTGCTGTTTCAACCCTCTCACTCTTCTTACAAGGGTCATTTGGAAGACACAAAGGTGCTGATAGTGATCAAGGCCTGTAGGCAAAGATGTGTGTATGAATTGTCACACCTTTAGTACAGTGGGGGACGTTTTACTTCTGATTGGTCAGTTTGAATGTCTCACATTTGGGTTTCACTCACATGGTCAAGGAAGGGATAAAAGAGGCTTTTAACTGTTGCTTTGTCTTTTTTATTGTCTGCTCTTTTCCTTGGGACCCTCTCTCTCTCTCTGACTATCTCTCAGGTAACTTTTTACATATGCTGGGTATGATTAATGGTGTTTTAAGTGTAACCATAACCAGATATTGTCATTAAACTCTTTCATTACAAATTATGTGCCAGTTCTGATTTCGTACTAACTTTTATGTGCTACCTATTGCAATATAATATTGTCACATTATAGCAACGCTCTCCCACATATTTGGCTATTATAACTGGGTTGTAGTGGGTGGTAATAGACCATAAATGTACAGTTTTCTACCATCTTGCTGATAATGTTTCTTTAGTCATTCGGCAACCCTGGAGTCTGAACCCCTTTAGGCGAACCACCCTTACAATATAAATAATGTTATTATAATGTTATAATATTATTTATCACTTGTGCAATTGAGCTACTATTAAGAAATAGCTCTTTGGCACCTGTAATATTGCGTAAACATTTCTTTTGAAGCTGTGGTGTCTTTGTTGCACTGTAATTATACATTTAAGTGCCAAGTAATTACATGTACTTATAGTGTTAGGATTAGGGTTTGGGTTGGTTTAGGGTTAGCTGCATGTAATTATGCATAATTTATAGTTATTGCTATAATAACTACATGTAACCATGACGCGGTAAAATAAAGTGTTACCTACATTTGTTACTGTATTTGTTAATCTTCTTTAACGTTATTTAATAAAAATACAGCTGATCATTTTTTGTTCATGTACGTTAATTAACATGAACAAAGATTAATAAATTAATAACCTTATTGTAAAGTGTTACTCGTTAATGCTTAATTCTTTGTGAAGTTTCTAAATGCCCATCGAATCTTACAATCAATAGCCAGAGTACATAAGCAGCTGCTTACCTCTCTTCAGTCTCAACTGCTTCAGCATCCCTCCACCCCCCCCACCCCCACCCCCCAAACTCCACCTTCATCGCAGATATTGCCCATATGTAATCATATCATATATTTATATGTTATTTGAACCATGTAGTTATCGTTGTCATTTTTAGAATCGAGACATGGCAACAAAGTTTAACTCTTACATAAAACAGAATTCTTAATTTTTTTTAATACTAATATTGTGGAAAAGGAGAGTCGAAACTCATTTTTGTGGTATTTAACATGTGCTACAAGTAATGTTGACTATTAGGCTACACCACTGTCAGTAATGGGCCAATCATTTGAATCAGAAGACGCAACTATGATTTGCCTACCCCGGTCTGTGAGCACAAATTGAAGATCTTAATAATGAGACACAGCATATTAAACTACTGCACCAACCCAATGCTTCATTAAAAAGCTTCAAGGGACTAAATGCTCTCAGTGTACCTAGGTTGGAGGTAGAGATAAGAGCCTATAAACACCAATGGATGGTGGCTGTATGTGAACTCTTTGTGAACGGTGGTGAGTTGTGGGTGGAGTTGCATGAGGTGAGGCCTTTGGCTGCTGTCACAGACACATCAGAGCACAACATCAATCAAGCCCTTTCATTAGAGGCTGTCTACATCTCTCTGCGCCTCCATCAGCAGATGAGTCCTCCATTATTGATCAAACCAAATACATCCAGCAGCCTTGCCACCACTATTTCCCTGAGCTTGGAAGTTTACAGCCTTCTCCACAGGAGAAAGAGGGTTTCTTCTTCAGAGACGCAAAATTGACTGGCATTGATGTTATACACTTGACTAAAAATAAATTATTTCATTACAAAAGTGTACTAATCAGCTCAAATAGGTCACAAAAAGAATATAGGGTTGAAAATACCTTTGCATATATTTTTGAAACCAGCCTTGACTTGCATTTCAAGTGCTTTAGTGCAAATGTAAATTTTGTTTTTTCACAAATTAAGGGATGATTCAGAATTATATCATGTGTTAACTGATAGTTTCAGAGACATCAGGAATTAAATACCGCTCACAAAACACAAAATGAGAATTTAAGTCACACAGTAAGTTTATAATATGCAATTTGATCTGAAGATACAGAGTTGCAAATGTAACAAATAAAGTCACATTGCGAGACATAATCACTTTATAAGATAAACTATTCCACGTACAAAGAACACATCGCTATATAGAAATAAAGACACATTGTGAGATAAAATCGCAATGTGAGATATAAAGTTGCATTGTGAGATACAAACGACTGCGAGACATAAAGTTGCAAATATGAGAAGCCTTCAATAGTTATCAAATTAGAGCTGGTGGTTGGATGGCAGGGGTTAAAAGGGATTTCTGATGGCAGCCAGAAAACAAAAGTTGTTTCAGAGAGGAAATTTGAATAAAATTTTAATAAAAATAAATTAAATTATTTTAATTGGCACAACAAGCACTGATGAATTGTGAAAGCGGGAACATACAATGAGAAAGAAAGGAAGCTTTAAGGAAATGTGTTCATCCATAGACTTTTTACATAATATTATTTTTTTTCAGAGTTGCGACCAATAACAAATTTGTTAAAAAAATGCCTTTTAGTTTCAGAATACTGTATGATACAGTAATACAGTTCATCTAGTCTACGTCACTGGATGTTTTTATCCTGGCTTTGTACACGTTCTAACTTCCATTTCCATTCAGATGTTCAAAATAGAATAATATTTCACTGTTTACTGAATACTGCACAGTATGCACTGCAACTGCTGATATTTTTAATACTGTAGAGGGGGAAGTTTAAGATGACATGCTCCAGTCTTCAAAAGGTTTAGAGTAATGCAGGCAGACAGGAATAATGCATTTAACTGATTTTATTATCAGTGAATTTCAGCCCTCTCAGTGTGTCTGTCTTGAATCTTAAAATAGTATGTGATATAGAACACATTTTGCAATTACATCCATAGCAAAGAGCATGACTACATGACTTCGGTGGTGTCCGGTTATTATATCTCAGAAGAAAAAAAAAAAACTGTTTTTTTTTTTTCAGGTTCATTCACCACACAGGAAAAAGAAAGTCAAGTCCAGTGCATTGCATTGTGGGATACAGAGTTACACAGTGTGCTCAGGTTGTATACTCACATTTTGCCACATTTGGGGTATTCTGTGCATGCAGACAATTTGCATACTGTGCACAGCATATACTGCAAAGATAGTACAATTAAAATGTAGTTTACAATTATTAGTATAATGCATTATTCTAAAACTAAAAAGCTAATTTCAAGGGTTTTTTATATATATATTTTCCTTAGTTGCAACTCTGAAAATAATTTATTTTAGTGAAAAGTCTACAGATGCCCAACTATTTTCCAGGATATGACTAAGAACATTTCAAATGTTTCCTCTTGAGTGGAACAAAAAGCATCCTTATGGTGAAAATAAGGTGTTGTTGCTGAGCAACATTAAAACTTGAATGACAAGAAAGAAAAGATAAAAAAGTAAAACTTCCAAAAAGCCATAATGAGAAGTTGAAGAGCACTTCAACAGGGAAAAGGGTAGTAGGTGCAAAATAAAACTGTGAATGTTATTTAGAATTATGAGAATAATAACACAGTTATGTTTTTTATATATTTATCTTAACTGCATTTTACAATCTCAAATATTTGAATATAAAATGCACCACCAGTGATCAGTTATGCATAGATTGTAAAAAGTGGTAGCCTGCAATTGTTAACTTAAACAGCTATTTCTATCATATTTAACCCATACAAATAATTTTCTTGGAATACATTAATGAATTTATAAGTTGATTCAGTGATGTTTAATACTATTTTTGACATGAATAAAATCAGTTAATTTAGGTATTACCCTTTTTTCACTGTAGAATGGATGAAATTGTCTCTTAAAGAGCAATGGCCAAAAAACCGCTGACCAAAAAACAAAAATCAAGAGCCAAATTAATCAGTCAGCTTGTTCGTTAAAGCTATTTTTATATTGTGTAAAAATACTTTAAAGATTTGAAGATAGTTAATTGTTTAGCAAAGCCTTCCGTAGAGCAGGTACTTTGTTGATGCTGAATGAGAACATCTCAAACATTATTGAAAAGGGAATTGCTGTCATCTAGTGGTGGCTCAAGAACATTAATAAAAGACTACATAATGTCAGCTACAGTAATGTGTATAATATCATTTTTAGCAGAGTGATCCACATGTGAATCCATGTTCAGAATAAGGAGTTCAAAATTCAACCTGAAATAATTATTGATAGTTAGAACTATGTTCCATCAAATCATGTTGTGGGCATTTTAAAATATCCTCATGCAATATGTGTACTTACATGACATCCAGAGAACTATCGTTTATTTACTGTGTTCAAAGAACATGAAGTCCTACAAGAGAGCAAGAATATGAGATTATTCACTATGCTGAAACAAACAGAGGAAGATTAGAAAACTGGTCTAACAAGAAATATAATGACATACGCTAATTCCTTATTTTCGCTTACTATGAGAAAACATGCTCCAAAGAGAACAGCTTTAATCTTCACATCCAGATCCATAGGAAAGGAGATTCCAAAATTGTCTGCATCAGTGAAAGATTCTCTCACCAGACCTGTCCATTGTTTAGCGATTCTGCCCACCTTTGTTGACTCATCCATTGACAAAACCTGTTTAGAAGCAAATCCATAATTATTTATAATCATGTAAAGCGTCTTTTGGTCAAATATTTCTGTCTTATATGGTTCATACGTCAAAGTTCACATCAGCGCAGCATCTGCAGGCACAGAATGGCCCCACGATCTTCAGAACTGCTTCTCTTTTCTCATTCTGAATGGTAAACTTTGGAATGAAAGGATGCCAATTCTGGATCACATATCCAATCGGGTTGCCTGGTGGAGACTGGATTTCAAGCTAACAGGCAGACAAAAGATACATCAGCAGCGACTTGAGCAGTTTAAGCATAGCTATACTTAAAATATAGTAGATCTATAATATTATTCACAACTAATAGATGGCTTTTAAGCTGTTAATGAAATCACAAGAATGACAATTGATGGTGGCATTACTGTGTAACCATCATGCAAAACATCGGTCATGCAATAGTCAAGTTGATTTGGAAATGTAACAGATAACTTCCTCATCATTTTACAGTCAAACATGGCAAGCATAGGCTTGTTGTTGATTCTGCAATTATGTAAAGTATTGTTAAAGTATTGTTAAGTTGTTAAATGACATTTAAAGGTTTAGTTCACCCAAAAATGAAATGTGTCATTAATTACTCACTCTTAAGTCATTCCAAACACTTAAGATCATCTTCGGAACACAAATTAAGATCTTTCTTGATGAAATCTGAGAGGGTTTTTTTTCTCCCCCATAAAAAGCAACAAAATTGCCATCATTCGAGGTCCAGAGAAGCAGTAAAGACATGGTTAAAATAGTAAACATGAGTACAGTGATTCAAACTTAATGTTATGAAGCAACAAGAATACTTTTTGTGCGCAAAAACAAAGACTTTATACAACAATTTCTTCTCTACCCTGTCAGTCTCCTACGCAGTTGACACAGTGAACGCAATTTAACACTTCCGTGTTTATGTCCGAATGCAGGCTCAGTATTGCATGTGATGCTGACGCAGGTGCTGGCCAATACTGAGCAGGCGTTCCGATGTAAACCCGGAAACGCTGAGCTGCGTCAGCTGCATACGAGTCTGACAGGGTCGAGAAGAAATTGTAGAATAAAGTTGTTATTAGGGCCCAAGCCCAGAAGGGCGAAGGGCCCTATTGTTTTTCTAAGGATTATTATTATTATTTTTTTTTTTTAGGTTTTTGGCACTTTTGGGGCCCTTAGCATGCACGAAAACTCTTGAAACTTTGCACACGCATTGGAACCTGCGGCCATTAGGGCGTCACAGAGGCTGGGACCCGGGCGTGGCAGGGGGCTCGACAGCGCCCCCTTGAATGGGGTCCGAAAACTTGGTCCATATATCAAACACGCTTGCACATATTGGTATGAAACTCGGTACACATATAGACCTTATCGGGCCTGACAACTTTCGTGCTCTAAGTTGTTCGCCGCCTCAACAGGAAGTGAGCTATTATGGGTTGTTTGAAAAACGCATGCTCTGGAATTTGATATACTCCTCCTAGGCGCTTAATCCGGTCACCACCAAACTCGGTCAGCATGAAGTCAAGACATTGATGACGCAAAATTGCCAGGGGATTTTTGATATCTCACACGGTTTGCCCGTGGCGAGGCAACGAATTTATGGCGAGAAAAGTGAAACAGGAAGTGTGTTATAACGTCTGCATACATTTATTTATTTTTATGAAACTTCACCTGTGTGTTCGTTGTAGGAGGCCGAGTACATGGATGTGACTATTATGAGTCAAAGATATAGCGCCACCAATTGGCAGCAGGAAATGTGTCCCTTTCAAAATGCTTTGAGATCACCCTCTTATTTTTATCCGATTTGCTTCAAACTTCTTCATTATAATGTCAAAACATTTCAGATGTAGACATATGAATATCTTTGAGATATCTTACATATTGTTGCCATGGCAAGACGTCAAACTTTAATAATATTCTTGGGTGTTTTTGAGGCTCTTAACAAACACGGTCTCGTGGCTCCCTCTAGTGGACAGCTTTGTGTACTTTCTGTTCAATCATAGAAGCAACGCCCCTTGATGTTTCACAGTTTGGTGATGTCTGTGAATGATCACGAACTCATTTGTGTTTTTTTAAACTTATAAGTTAAAATATTCCAGCGATTACACAAGATTTAATCACAACAATGTAATAAAAAGCTTAATTTTAGTTTAGAAGGTGTTCTGTGACAATTATAGACGCGCCGCGTCTGAGAAGGAACGCCTGCCGAAGCTCGTTCTTTCTCGCGTCTTTCAGAATCTTGTCATTCCTTTTTAATGTTCCTTTCAATTCTTTGAAATTGAAGTTTGAATTTGTATGTGTATGACTGTGTTAATGTGTTGACGCTGTGTGGCATCTGTGCAAACTTCGTTTCCTAATGGATTAAACAAAGAGCCGCGTGTCATTTCTCTATAAGCAGTGATCGTGACCGCGTGAAAGCCACTTGATTTGAAGTGTTTTTAAACCTTATTCTTTAAATCATTCAAGCGATTAGACAAGATTCGATCACAAGAACATATTAAAAAGCTTCTTGTACAGTTTGGAAGATTTTCTGTCACACAAAGAGACGCGCAGTCTCCTAATAATGATCGCGCCCAGTTATACAAATACATCTTTACACATGCAGGGATTTTAAAACATAAAATTGAAATATAAACTTCTGCAAATAACTAATAATAAACTTCTGCACATGATGACAACATACTGAAGATGCTGAAGACATTCCAGCGATTCTACAATATAAACACATGAAAGACATTCATGTAGAGATCGCGAGCCGTGTTTGATAGTTTCATGTCTGTGAATGATCACGAACTCATTTACAGGTGATTTTTTTCATGTTCTTTTCATTCCTTTGTTTGAATATTCATGTGTATGACTGTGTTAATGTGTTGACGCTGTGAGGCATCTGTGCAAACTTCATTTCCTAATGGATTAAACAAAGAGCTGCGCGTCATTTCTCTGAAAGGGAGTGATCACGAAATCATGAAAGCTCATGTTTTTAAACCTTATTCATTAAAATATTCAAGCGATTAGACAAGATTCGATCACAAGAACATATTAAAAATCTTCAATTACAGTTTGGAAGATTTTCTGTCACTGTCCTAATAATGATCGCGCCCAGTTATACAAATAACTTTATGCAGGGATTTTAAAAATATAAAATTAAAATATAAACTTCTGCAAATAACTAATAATAAACTTCTGCACATGATGACAACATACTGATGATGCTAAATTGCGAACGATTATAGTACATCTCATATGGTGTTGCCGTGGGGAATGTTTAAATTAAGAACAAAAAGGGAATTTAGAAGTTGTCAATTATTCATGAATAATTTAAATATACACACCAAATTTCTATATTTATTAGTACAAATATCATAAATAAACATTTTAATATTTTTTTTCATTTCAAGATGTATGTGTAAATTAAAATGAGGGGAAACAGTACTCTTAAAATTATTGAAATCATCAAATGAGCACTAGGGCAGCATATACCTATTTTTGAGACGACACTCAATGATAATTCATAACACTAAACAATATTCTCCTTTGAATTATACACTGTTTATTTCTATATACAATAACACTAACATTGAATAAGAAATTCAAACTTTTTTAATCTCTGTAGTTTAACTCAAAAATAAGCACAATAACGTTCTGTTTAAGCACAAGATATAACATTTTTTTTAATAATAACCAAAAGAAGGAAGATAAATTCAATGGAATCTGGATGAATTTAAAATGAAAATACTACATTTCAGATCAATATATTTGTTTTCTTTAAAATAATTCTTCTGAATCTCTCTCTCTCTCTCTCTCTCTCTCTCTCTCTCTCTCTCTCTAAGGGTCTTCCAGGTTTAACCCTTTCATTGCTGTCTCTTTTTTTCTGAATTATAGAATCGGAAATCTCATAAAAAATGAAGGCATAGAACCAATTCAGTTGTCGTGCACTGACTATATGGTTCTATATAATTAGTTTAATAATATGGTCAAAAATAACATAAAATACCTTAAGATAAATTCAAAGGAACCTGGATGAATTTAAAATGATTGTACTATATTTCAGATCAATATACTTGTTTTCTTCTAAATATTTCTTCTGAATCTCTCTCTCTCTCTCTCTCTCTCTCTCTCTCTCTCTCTCAGGGTCTTCCAGGTTTAACCCTTTCATTGCTGTCTCCTTTTGTCTGCATTGTAGTATAGGAAATCTCATGAAAATAAAGGCATAGAACCAGTTCAGTTTTAGTGCACTGACTATATGGTTCTATATAATTAGTTTAATAATATGGTTAAAAATAACGTAAAATACCTTAAAATAATTTCACAGTAACCTGGTTGAATTTAAAATGAATGTACTATATTTCAGATCAATATACTTTTTTTCTTTTTTCTTCAAAATATTTCTTCTGAATATCCTCCCCCCTCTCTCTCTCTCAGGGTCTTGCAGGTTTAACCCTTTCATTGCTGTCTCCTTTTGTCTGCATTGTAGGATAGGAAATCCCTTAGCCCTTCTCTTCTATAAATTTGTATAAAGAAATAAAGGCAAAGAACCAGTTCATTTGTATTTCACTGACTAATTAGTTTTATATAATTAGTTTAACAATATAATAAGATAAATTCAGCTGAATATATAACACTTTGAACTGCTAATGATAACTTGGCTGTGATATGATCGCTTTTAGTTAGTATTATATTGAATAATCTGACTCGACTAACTGGTCAGTCTCCAACTGGAGACACCGTTTAAATTAATTTTTCCCGCTGTGCACAGTTGCCTTGATGCCACCGGGTTGGCGGTGCCACCGGCTTGGGCCCGTCATCGCTGCTAGCAGCTATATTTATTATTAGGGCCCAAGCCTAGAAGGGCGAAGGGCCCTATTGTTTTTCTAAGGATTATTATTATTATTATTATTATTATTATTATTTTTATTTTTTTTCAACCGTTCGGGGCTTTTTGGGGCCCTTAACATGCTCAAAAACTCTTGAAACTTTGCACACGCATTGGAACCCGCGGCCATTAGGACGTGACAGAGGCTGGGACCCGGGCGTGGCAGGGGGCTCGACAGCGCCCCCTTGAATGGGGTCCGAAAACTTGGTCCATATATCAAACACGGTTGCACATATTGGTATGAAACTCGGTACACATATAGACCTTATCGGGCCTGACAACTTTCGTGCTCTAAGTTGTTCGCCGCCTCAACAGGAAGTGAGCTATTATGGGTTGTTTGAAAAGCGCATGCTCTGGAATTTGATATACTCCTCCTAGGCGCTTAATCCGATCACCACCAAACTCGGTCAGCATGAAGTCAAGACATTGATGACGCAAAATTGCCAGGGGATTTTTGATATCTCACACGGTTTGCCCGTGGCGAGGCAACGAATTTATGGCGAGAAAAGGGAAACAGGAAGTGTGTTATAACGTCTGCATACATTCATTGATTTTTATGAAACTTCACCTGTGTGTTCGTTGTAGGAGGCCGAGTACGTGGATGTGACTATTATGAGTCAAAGATATAGCGCCACCAATTGGCAGCAGGAAATGAGTCACTTTCAAAATGCTTTGAGATCACCCTCTTATTTTTATCCGATTTGCTTGAAACTTCTTCACTATAATGTCAAAACATTTCAGATGTAGACATATGAATATCTTTGAGATATCTTAAATATTGTTGCCATGGCAAGACGTCAAACTTTAATAATATTCTTGGGTGTTTTTGAGGCTCTTAACAAACACGGTCTCGTGGCTCCCTCTAGTGGACAGCTTTGTGTACTTTCTGTTCAATCATAGAAGCAACGCCCCTTGATGTTTCACAGTTTGGTGATGTCTGTGAATGATCACGAACTCATTTGTGTTTTTTAAACTTATAAGTTAAAATATTCCAGCGATTACACAAGATTTAATCACAAGAATGTAATAAAAAGCTTAATTTTAGTTTAGAAGGTGTTCTGTGACAATTATAGACGCGCCGCGTCTGAGAAGGAACGCCTGCCGAAGCTCGTTCTTTCTCGCGTCTTTCAGAATCTTGTCATGCCTTTTTAATGTTCCTTTCAATTCTTTGAAATTGAACTTTGAATTTGTATGTGTATGACTGTGTTAATGTGTTGACGCTGTGTGGCATCTGTGCAAACTTCGTTTCCTAATGGATTAAACAAAGAGCCGCGCGTCATTTCTCAATAAGCAGTGATCGTGACCGCGTGAAAGCCACTTGATTTTAAGTGTTTTTAAACCTTATTCTTTAAATCATTCAAGCGATTAGACAAGATTCGATCACAAGAACATATTAAAAAGCTTCTTGTACAGTTTGGAAGATTTTCTGTCACACAAAGAGACGCGCAGTCTCCTAATAATGATCGCGCCCAGTTATACAAATACATCTTTACACATGCAGGGATTTTAAAACATAAAATTGAAATATAAACTTCTGCAAATAACTAATAATAAACTTCTGCACATGATGACAACATACTGAAGATGCTGAAGACGTTCCAGCGATATAAACACATGAAAGACATTCATGTCGAGATCGCGAGCCGTGCTTGAGAGTTTGATGTCTGTGAATGATCACGAACGCATTTACAGGTGATTTTTTTCATGTTCTTTTCATTCCTTTGTTTGAATATTTATGTGTATGACTGTGTTAATGTGTTGACGCTGTGTGGCATCTGTGCAAACTTCATTTCCTAATGGATTAAACAAAGAGCCGCGCGTCATTTCTCTGAAAGGGAGTGATCACGAAATCATGAAAGCTCATGTTTTTAAACCTTATTCATTAAAATATTCAAGCGATTAGACAAGATTCGATCACAAGAACATATTAAAAATCTTCAATTACAGTTTGGAAGATTTTCTGTCACACAAAGAGACGCGTCTCCTAATAATGATCGCGCCCAGTTATACAAATAACTTTATGCAGGGATTTTAAAAATATAAAATTAAAATATAAACTTCTGCAAATAACTAATAATAAACTTCTGCACATGATGACAACATACTGATAATGCTAAATTGCGAACGATTATAGTACATCTCATATGGTGTTGCCGTGGGGAATGTTTAAATTAAGAACAAAAAGGGAATTTAGAAGTTGTCAATTATTCATGAATAATTGAAATACACACACCAAATTTCTATATATTTATTAGTACAAATATCATAAATAAACATTTTAATATTTTTTTTCATTTCAAGATGTATGTGTAAATTAAAATGAGGGAAACAGTAGTCTTAAAATTATTGAAATGGTCAAATGAGCACTAGAGGGCAGCATATACCTATTTTTGAGATGACACTCAATGATAATTCATAACACTAAACAATATTCTCCTTTGAATTATACACTGTTTATTTCTATATACAATAACACTACCATTGAATAAGAAATTCAAACTTTTTTAATCTATGTAGTTTAACTCAAAAATAAGAACAATAACGTTCTGTTTAAGCACAAGATATAAATTTTTTTTTAATAATAACCAAAAGATGGAAGATAAATTCAATGGAATCTGGATGAATTTAAAATGAAAATACTACATTTCAGATCAATATATTTGTTTTCTTTAAAATAATTCTTCTGAATCTCTCTCTCTCTCTCTCTCTCTCTCTCTCTCTCTAAGGGTCTTCCAGGTTTAACCCTTTCATTGCTGTCTCCTTTTTTTCTGAATTATAGGATAGGAAATCTCATAAAAAATGAAGGCATAGAACCAATTCAGTTGTTGTGCACTGACTATATGGTTCTATATAATTAGTTTAATAATATGGTCAAAAATAACGTAAAATACCTTAAGATAAATTCAATGGAACCTGGATGAATTTAAAATGAATGTACTATATTTCAGATCAACATACTTGTTTTCTTCAAAATATTTCTTCTGAATATATATCCCCCCCCCCTCTCTCTCTCTCTCAGGGTCTTGCAGGTTTAACCCTTTCATTGCTGTCTCCTTTTGTCTGCATTATAGGATAAGAAATCTCTTAGCCCTTCTCTTCTATAAATTTGTATAAAGAAATAAAGGCAAAGAACCAGTTCATTTGTATTTCACTGACTATTTAGTTTTATATAATTAGTTTAACAATATAATAAGATAAATTCAGCTGAATATATAACACTTTGAACAGCTAATGATAACTTGGCTATGATATGATCGCTTTTAGTTAGTATTATATTGAATAATCTGACTCGACTAACTGGTCAGTCTCCAACTGGAGACACCGTTTAAATTCATTTTTCCGCTGTGCACAGTTGCCTTGATGCCACCGGGTTGGCGGTGCCACCGGCTTGGGCCCGTCATCGCTGCTAGCAGCTATATTTATTATTATTATTATTATTATTTTTATTTTTTTTCAACCGTTCGGGGCTTTTTGGGGCCCTTAACATGCTCAAAAACTCTTGAAACTTTGCACACGCATTGGAACCTGCGGCCATTAGGACATGACAGAGGCTGGGACCCGGGCGTGGCAGGGGGGCTCGACAGCGCCCCCTTGAATGGGGTCTGAAAACTTGGTCCATATATCAAACACGCTTGCACATATTGGTATGAAACTCGGTACACATATAGACCTTATCGGGCCTGACAACTTTCGTGCTCTAAGTTGTTCGCCGCCTCAACAGGAAGTGAGCTATTATGGGTTGTTTGAAAAGCGCATGCTCTGGAATTTGATATACTCCTCCTAGGCGCTTAATCCGATCACCACCAAACTCGGTCAGCATGAAGTCAAGACATTGATGACGCAAAATTGCCAGGGGATTTTTGATATCTCACACGGTTTGCCCGTGGCGAGGCAACGAATTTATGGCGAGAAAAGAGAAACAGGAAGTGTGTTATAACGTCTGCATACATTTATTGATTTTTATGAAACTTCACCTGTGTGTTCGTTGTAAGAGGCTGAGTACATGGATGTGACTATTATGAGTCAAAGATATAGCGCCACCAATTGGCAGCAGGAAATGTGTCACTTTCAAAATGCTTTGAGTTCACCCTCTTATTTTTACCCGATTTGCTTCAAACTTCCTAATTATAATGTCCAAACATTTCAGATGTATCTTTGTGATATCTTAAATATTGTTGCCATGGCAAGACGTCAAACTTTAATAATATTCTTGGGTGTTTTTGAGGCTCTTAAGATGCTTCAAATTGCATGAAACTCGACACACATGTGAATATTGTCATTTTGTAGACATGGGCAAAGCCTTAAAATTTTTGTTTTGTTTTTGCGCACAAAAAGTATTCTTGTCGCTTCATAACATTAAGGTTAAACCACTACAGTCACGTCTACTCTTTTAACGATGTCTTTGCTACTTTTCTAGATGTCAAATGATCATTTTTGTTACTTTTATGGGGGATAAAAAAAACTTGTATTTCATCAAAAATATCTTAATTTGGTAAAAGGTTTTACATGTTTGGAATGAGTGAGGAGTATCTTTTACAAATATCATAAATCATTAATATATTAAATTAATGCTATTCATTTTTTGGTAAGTTGCTCCACCTGATATTTTACAACTTGAACTAACCTCGCTTTGTCATAAAAAGATTGAATTATCTGATATTTTAAAATACTTATATACCTTTATATACCTTAAAATACTTATATACCTTAATTTCCTGTTTTAATAGGGAAATCACAATTACCAAGAACATAGGCTTTCAAGCTTTAATATCAGGCTACTATAGCAACATTGTAGTTAAGGACTGATTCACAAAGTCACATTTTAATTGGCACATTTGACACGTGAGCTTCCGTGTCCCAAAGGATGCAGCTCTACTGAGGCGGATAAAGGTATGATGAAACTTTTTTTTTTTTCCATATGCTAGATAATTGGTTGATTATTTCACTGTATTGTTATTGTTTGTCACAAGTTGCAGTTCAAGCTGATTTAACTTCCCATAAAATGATGATGATCTGTAAAATGGATCACAATGAGTGTATGTTTTTATAGTAAAGCAGACACAATTAATCACTTTTGGTGATGGTGGTATCATGGTAACTTGTCTGTATTCATGGTAAAACAGCTGATATTGTGTATCTAAGTTACAAGTCAAGTCAAGTCAAGTCATCTTTATTTATATAGCGCTTTTTACAATGCAAATTGTGGCAAAGCAGCTTTACATTAACAAGAAAATGGTGTCATTGTGCAGCTTATTCTATATATTATTGATTCATTCCGTTGCAAATATCAGTAGTTATTAGTCTAGTTAATTTATGTATATCAGCACTGGAGAAAACAGTGACGTAATCGTCCGGCTCAGCTCAGTTCACATACAACGGCGCCAATGCAGGCATATCAAAAACACTGCTGAATATCAAGCAATGTCCCCAACTGAAGCAAGCCAAAGGCAAGGAACCGAAACTGCAACAAAATGGAGAAAAAAACCTTGGGAGAAACCAGGCTTAGACGAGGGGCCAGTTCTCCTCTGGCCAACAGTGAACACTTGTCCGATACTCAGGCAGAGTTACGGGTCATTAAACCGATTTGGAATCGCAACAGTCAAAATATTTAATCTAGTTCCATCTAGTTTAAGATCTTTTTGATCACGCCGGTATGGGACGGTTTGTTGGAATATGTGCCACTGGCTGATGAGTCGGTGAGGTCTTAACAAAGGATGAGCTAGTTAACACAGTCTCCGCTGACACCCCAGTGCCACATTGCTGCCGCGCACAAGGCCGTAACCTTGTCTTGAACATTGGGGGGAAACCAATTTTTTTATAAGGCATACAGAAACAGTACAGTGAAGGAGATTCTAAGTCTAATTCTACTTGGGAAATAATCATTTTTGAACTATTTGCAAATAATATTGGCATTAATTTGCATTAAAATATGCACAAATACTTTGCACAAATACTTAGTATGCCAAATATGTCGAAAATGTAAAATGTTTCTTGTATCATAACACGCAGTTAGGAATTACATGAATAATGTAAATGCTTATTTTCTATTCAAAATGGCCATATTTGAGAAAAAGTTGAGTAGTTGAGTTTTTTTGAGTTGAGAATTTATATATACTCAATTCTCTGTCATCTGTATTTGCTCAGTAGCTTTTAGTTTAATGTTTTTTGCAGTAGCGACAGGCTTTTTTATAGTCTGACTAATATGTGAATGTGCCACATTTATAATGTTACAAAAAATTGTTGCAAATCTTCTGAACTTAACAAATGGTATCACAGTTCCCATTCAGTCAATCACTGCGACGTACGTCGGATGACCGACGAATAGGAATCTCGCAAGAGAGGCCAATCCACTTCGAGTGTAACTAAAACGAGCCAATGCACATTGGCATGCAATCATATGCAGCAGCTGCTCACCTCGCAGCGCGGGTATATAATGAGTAGCTGCTGCATTGCATCTTTAGCTTTTCGCTTCGGAGCCGAACCTTCATGGTCTCTACGGAGTGTGACAAGAGACAAAGTTCTTTTGGCTGGATTCTCTTCAGCAGAGTGCAGGCAGACAGCGCAGCAGCGGGGCTGCGCTCTAGAGTGTTCTTTGTTTGTCTTGTTTGGGAGGTTAACGGTGCGCTGTGAGAGAGCGCGAAAAGCTGTTTTCACAGATGGTAAGAGCGGCAAGAGTGAGCGCACACGACAGGCTGCACTTTCCCCTGTCTGTATGCCGCGGTCTTCCCCTGCGTGCTTCGGCACCTGAAAGAGCAGTCCCTAAAAGAGCTCGCACGAGTAGTTCACGTCTTTTTAAAGATGTCGTACTGCTTGTGTGTTTCTGGATGTGGTCGTTACCTGGCGTCTCGGGATGGTCACCAGCGCTGCGTCGTGTGTTTGGGCTTAGAATACACGGAGGCAGTGTTTGTGGATGAGTCATGCACCCACTGCGGGAAGATGACCATCACGGAGTTGCGGTCTAGGCTCCGACTCCTGTATGGGGGCAGAGTCCCAGTGCCTCTACCTCGAACTAATCTTCCTCAAAGGGTTGCTACAGGCGGCGACACTGGGAATTTGAGGATTACGGTGAGCGCGCTTCCCTCAGGGAACCAACCCCCTGGGAACCCTCACTCTTCCCGCACTCTGCAGCCAGTAGAGCTGCGGGGGGAACATGGTGGACCGCCTCAGAGGTGTGTGCCATCCGTATCCTTCGGGGCTCCCCAGGACGACCAGATGTCGATCGCTGCATCAGAGGGTGAGCCTGATACTTTCGAGGATGATGATTCGGCGCAGCTGCCACCCTCTGGAATGGTAGCTGTGTCGGACCCGAGTCGGACCCGGAAATGATGGCTATGCAGGGTCGGGGTCGTGTGGAACCCTCCACCGTGTCCCGAGCCCTCGAGGCTGGACGATTGGTTTCTTGGGGTGGCAAGGGCTGGTTCTCAGCCCCCCACCCCGGTTCCTTTCTTCCCGGAGGTGCATGAAGAGATCACTGCCACGTGGAACGCACCTTTTACTGCCCAAAACCGTGCCAGTGGGACCTCCTCCCTCACCACCCTTGATGGCGGTATGGCAAAGGGATATTCGCGCATACCCCCTGTGGAGCGGGCTGTTGCTATGTAACTGTGCCCTAACTCCACCTGGCGGGGGGAGCCGTCTCTCCCTTCCCGGGCCTGTAAGCACTCGTCGGACCTGACCGGCAAGGCTTACCAGGCCTGCGGGGAAGCCGCTTCCACCTTACACGCTATGGCGTTGTTGCAGGTCCATCAGGCCAAGGCACTGAAGGACCTGCACGAGGGTGGTCATGATCCACAAGTTTTCCAAGAACTTCGTGCCCCAACGGACCTCGCGCTTTGAGCGACGATGGTCACTGCACAGTCAGTGGGTCGTGCGATGTCCATGTTGGTGGTCCAGGAACGCCATCTCTGGCTGTGCCTGGCTGACATGAGGGATACCGACAAGGTCAGGTTTCTTAATGCCCCCGTGTCCCAGGCAGGCCTCTTCGGCGACGCAGTCGAGAACTTCGCCCAACAGTTCTCGGCTGTACAGAAGCAGTCTGAGGTTATCAGCCACATCCTGCCAAGGCGGTCAGCTGCTGCACCTCCACCGCCGGCAGCGCCTCAGGCTGCTCGTCGCCGAGGGCGCTCCCCCGCGGTTGTCCCCGCTCCCCAACAGCAGCAACCGGCGTCCAAGCGGCGCCGTGGAACCGGTCATGGTCGGGGTGCCCGGCCCGTCCAGGCCCCCGCCAAGAAGGGCAGCAAAGCCAAGAGTAAGAGGCCCAAGGACGGGCGACCTGGAGATGGATGGGACTGCACCACTCCTTCCCCGGGAGGAGGGCTGGGTGGAGAATTCTTTGTTGTGTCTGTTTATGTTCCGCCGCTGGCTCAACAGTCAGCGGTACCCACATTTTCAATAAAAGAGCAGTTTCTTCCATCTCCGGGTCCGAAGAGGACTTGGAGACCAGTGGGAGGGCTAGAAGTTTTGAATCGGAGCCATCACAAGCTATCGTTCAAAATGCTCACGCAGAAACGCATTTTCGAGTGCATCCGTCCCCGAGATTGGTTTGCAGCGATCGACCTGAAGGACGCGTACTTTCATGTCTCGATTTGCGTTCGATTTGCATTCGAAGGTCGAGCATATCAGTACAGAGTCTTTCCCTTCGGGCTGGCCCTGTCTCCCCGCATCTTCATGAAGGTCGTGGAGGGAGCCTTTGTTCCCAAGAGAGAACAGGGTTTTCGCATCCTAAACTATCTAGACGACTGGCTCATTTTAGCTCAGTCGCAGGATCAGTTGTTCGAACACAGGGATTTGGTGTTCAGACACCTCAGCCAGCTGGGTCTTCAGGTCAACTGGGAAAAGAGCAAACTCGCTCCCGTGCAGAGGATCTGTTTTCTCGGTATGGAGTTGGACTCGGTCGAACAGACGGCACGCCTCACAGACAGCACTCTGTCCAAGGGAACACTCGGGACAGACGCACTGGCACACAGCTGGCCCCGGGGCCTCCGCAAATATGCGTTTCCCCCAGTGAGCCTACTTGCACAGACACTGTGCAAAGTCAGGGAGGACGAGGAGCAGGTCATGTTAGTTGCGCCCTATTGGCCCAACTGGACCTGGTTCCCGGAACTCTCACTCCTCGCGACAGCCTCTCCCTGGCCCATTCCTCTGAGGAAGGACCTTCTTTCTCAGAGATGGGGCACCCTCTGGCACCCGCGTCCAGACCTCTGGAAACTCCATGTTTGGTCCCTGGACGGGACGCGGAGGTTCTAGGTGACTTACCCCCCGAGGTACTTAACACCATCGCTTCGGCACGTGCACCGTCTACGAGACGTGCTTACGCCCTGAAGTGGAACCTATTCGTCGAGTGGTGCTCTTCTCGCCGAGAAGACCCCCGAAGATGCTCGATCGGAGTCATGCTTTCCTTCTTGCAGCAGGGGTTGGAGCGTAGGCTGTCCCCCTCCACCCTCAAGGTCCATGCTGCTGCTATATCTGCATACCACGATCACATAGATGGCAAATCCATTGGTAAGCACGACCTGGTCGTCAGGTTTCTTAGGGGGGCGAAACAGTTAAACCCTCCTCGTCCCCCCTCCATATCCTCTTGGGACTTGGCTCTGGTGCTGAGAGCACTCCAGAATGCTCCCTTTGAGCCTTTGCAATCAGCAGACTTAAAGATTCTGTCTATGAAGACTTTTCTGCTGGCTGTATTGGCCTCCATCAAGAGGGTAGGGAACCTGCAGTCTTTTTCGGTCAACAAATCGGGCCGGGTGACAGCCACGTTGTAATGAGACCCCGGCCTGGCTATGTGCCCAAGGTTCCTACCACTCCCTTCAGGGACCAGGTAGTGAGCCTGCAAGCGCTGCCCTCGGAGGAGGCAGACCCAGTCCTGGCTTTGCTCTGTCCAGTTCGTGCTTTGCGACTGTACATAGACAGAACTCAAAGCTGTCTGTTACGGAGGCCAGCAGAAGGGAAAGGCTGTCTCCAAGCAGAGGATGGCCCACTGGATAGTGGATGCCATCGCCCTGGCTTACCAAGCTCAGGGCGTGCCCTGCCCGCTCAGGTTGCATGCACACTACACGAGAGCGTCTGGCGTCTAGCGTCTGGTGCCAGGCCTTGAGTACCGGATTTAGGATTTTATCCCATTTGTCTGGTTCCACGGTTGCTCCTAATCGAAGCCTATGTCTTTCTCTCTGGGAGAACCCACCTCTCATCGAGTGGAGTCACCCCAGTTCTTCCTTATGACAACCCCACGGTTAGTCCATTATTCTTCCACAAAACATAAGGGTAGTCATGGCCTAGTGGTGAGGGAGTCGGGCTTGTAATCTGAAGGTTGCCAGTTCGATTCCCACGCCGGCAGGAATTGAAGGTGGGGATTGTGAATAAACAGCACTCTCTCCACCTTCGATACCATGACTAAAGTGCCCTTGAGTAAGGCACCTAACCCCTAATTGCTCCCCTTGTAAGTCGCTTTGGATAAAAGCGTCTGCTAAATGATGAAAAATGAAAATTGTACATGAAAAACATAACTCCTTCGGGGAAGGATGTGGCTTCCGCAGCGTCCCTTTTACACGAACGGTACGCTTTCCCAGTGTTATCCAATAGTCTCACTGAATGGGTTTGGGAACAGCAGTGATCGACACTCTCTGTGTTAGCCCTGTCCCACCGTCCTCAGGCAAGGGGGTTCAGGTGGCTACAGCATAGCGCTGGAAGAGGGCAGCCCCTGTGGCGCTTTGGTAGGGATTCCTATTCGTCGGTCATCCAACATACGTCGAAGTGACCGACTGAATGGGAACGTCTCGGTTACATAGGTAACCCTCGTTCCCTGAAGGAGGGAATGGAGACGTACATCCCGTCGCCACAGTTGCTGTACCCCGCTGATCCTGCCGCCTATCTGGTTCGGCTCCTCAGCGAAAACCTAAAGATGCAATTCACCTGCTACTCATTATATACCCGCGCTGCGAGGTGAGCAGCTGCTGCATATGATTGCATGCCAATATGCATTGGCTCGTTTTAGTAACACTCGAAGTAGATTGGCCTTTCTAGCGAGATTCCTATTCGTCGGTCATCCGATGTACATCTCCGTTCCCTCCTTCAGGGAACGAGGGTTACCTATGTAACCGAGACGTTTCCGCAAAAATTAAGCAGCACAACATTGATAATAAATTAATAATAACAGCTCTCTTTTCAACAGTTTTCAATTGTAATACTACTTGACAATGTTGTTGTTTATGCTACATATTTTTTGAATAAATATAGCCTTGGTGAGCATAAGAGACTTGTAAACATTAAACATTAAACATTACAAATCTTTCCAACCGCAAATTTTTTGATCTGTAGACTGAAAACGGGTGATCTAAAAATCTTTTTATTTTATTTTTTCCTACTGTGTTATCATAATGACAATAGTTCTTGAATCGCTGCTTCTGAGGTTTGAGTCTTTCATCATCCAGCCGGTCTTTATCCACTAAGCCTGACATTCAAATCAAAGGATTTGGAACCTGAATAAACTAATTACTCAATAAACAGAAATATGTTTTACCTCTTGCAGGCAACAGGGGCAGCAGCAGCTTCCACACTTCAAAGGGCGTGTGAGCGTCATCACTTCCTGTCCCAAGTTATCCTGAACATGAAGGACGAACGAGCGCAATGGTCCACAGAACTGTCTGTTACAGCAGTCGTTTTCCTCAGCGACATAAAACACCTGTTGTCCCATACTGTTCTTCACCATGTACTTATTATTGGTCTCCCAGCCCAATATAGCTGTAATATGAAACAATAACACAATAAAAACAAAATAATAAAATAAAGATCTGTGTATTTGTCAAAAATACACATCAGCAATCCCCACGTTGAAAAGGTTACCTCATCAATTGTAGCCATTTGCCATATAATTAGACGAGCTGTTTTCAAATATAATTCTATGGAAGTCCTGTGTGTTGGAATAGTTTAAATGACAGATTACTGTAATTTTAATATCACAGATTAATGTTACAGATATTTTCTTAGAAAAAATTAAGTAAAATATTGTGGCTGGGCTTTTTTTTTTTTACACCTTTTTTATTTTTAAAAAATAAAATAAATAATGAATATAAATAATAAAAAAATATAAATTATATGTACATTTTCTGAAGAAAATGTGAGTGGTGCTTGTCATGGCAATACTCGGCATTATGTGATTGCCAGGCATACTAGGGTGTTGCTATGTGGCTGCTAGGCAGTTGGTTGCCATGTTGATGCTTAAAAACTACTTGCCAGTCTGAGTCCAAACATCCCACCCCCTTATCTCTATGATGTTCTGATTCAAAGATATCCCTCTTTTTTATTTTTAGTGGAAGTCTATGGGGTGGTTGCTAGGGTGCTGTAACTGGTGGCTTGGACATGGATATAAAGTTGTCATGTCAATACTTATCGGCTGCTTGATAGGCCGAGCCAAATGAGCCCACCCCAAAGTCTCTATGAAATTCTCATTTTTAACAATTAGTTATATAATAATTACATTTTTACTATTCTGTAAAAACATTAATTTGACTAAAAATCACATTGTTCAAGGGATATTTGTAAAGCTTGAATGATCAAGCAAAAGTTACTATGGGGGTGGGGCTTATAGAAATATGCCTTGAATTTAAACACTTTCAAACTAGTAATTTCAAAAGTAATATCAGTGGAAATACTACAAGAAACATCACAATATTACCTTCAGCTAGCTCAACTTTCTGGTGGACAAGAAGTTGATCAATCTGTATTGTAAAAAAGGAATAAATGTTGAAAACCATTTTTAGGACTTTGAAAGGCATGGATGGTAGTGTATTTCTCTAACAATACACACTTCCAGGAATATAATTATTTCAAAGCCACAAAGCTTAGTCATCACTTCCTAAAAAGATACCATCTCATGCAAGACAAAAAAAGTCCATCATTGTCCACAGTGGCATCATACAGAACTGTTTATAAGCAGCAGTGAACCTCTACCTGGGTCAGGTACTCTAGTCCTGGTGGACAGCCATCGGGTCTCTGTGGAACTGGCATCATGGGCACTTGACCTTGCGAAAGGAAGAACATAACGTGTTAAACATCATCTGAAAAAGTGAGATACGAATCACCAAATCCAACTTTCCTTACATTCCCTTACCGTGGCCAGGTGTGGCTGGTCCCTGGCTATATGGAGGGGCATGATGAATTGCATTTTTCTGTGGTTGGAAGTCAATGGGGTAACCTGGTTTAAAGAGTATCAAAGAACAGGGTGTTATAGAGAGTTATATACTGTATAACAGCAATTTAACACAAAGCTATCAGGATCAGATCGCTGATGATAAGGTTTTGACACACTCACCATTATTTGTTGACATGGTGGACAACTGCAAATTACTCTCTGCAAACAGGCAAACCAGAAAAGCAAGTAAAGAAAATATTTCCCTGTATGATTCTTTCCATGCTTTTAATGGAATGGAATTTCAGCCGCCTAACAGAGTTTTGAATAGTCAATGAATCCGTAAAACATGAAGGAGTTAAAGGGATAGTTCACCCAGAAAAGTATCTAGTATTTTTTTTTCCTACTATGGTAGTCAATAGGGGGTGAGATCTTTTTTTACAAACATTCTTCCAAATATGTTCCTTTGTGTACAGCAGAACAAAGAAATGTATACAGGTTTGGAACAACTTTAGGGAGAGTAAATGACAACAGAATTTTCATTTTTGGGTGAACTATCCCTTTAATGAACAACATTCAGGTTTAGAACTCCTAACTTCAACGCAAGAGGTTTGTAACATTGGTTACTATACCACTTTTAAAACTGTACTAATTGTTATAAACTGCAGTTATTGTGCATAAAATATCCATTACACCATTCCGGAAAAAACACAGACAAATAATTCAAGGGACACAAAATATTGCCAATTAATCAATCATTTACATAATTAATAACTAGATTGCTAAATGAGCCACATCATCTACTTTTGATAATCTCTTAATACATTTTTTTTTTTTCATTTTAGAATTCTTATTATGTGATTAATAGAAACTGTTATTGATCATTTTTGATCACTTTACAATAAGGCTTCATTTGTTGTTGTTAACATGAGTTATGTTGACCTAAGAATGAGCAATCCTTCTTCAGCGTTTATAAAACACAGTTAATGTTACTCTTAATATTTACTCAATTTTTAAGATTAAGATCTGTTACCATTAGTTAATGCACTGCAAATCAACATTTTATTAACTAACATTAACAAATGTTAATAAATGTTGTAAAAAATAAATTGTTCATTGTTAGTCTATGTTAGCTAATGAATAAACTAATGTTAAGGAATGAGACCTTATTGTAAAGTGTTACCATTTATGCTATTATTTTTTCTAGTATCAGTGCTACTTTCTAATACTACTATTTTGGCTGAATATAGGCCAGTTGTAGTGAAGAACATAACAATGACATGACAAATCTATAATTCCAGAGGGATGGAAATTATAGCTTACTGTAACAGTAAAGCACATGCAAATGTAACATGTAAACATGCAATTGTTTCTTTAAGGATTTATTTCTATCTGATTTAACCGATAAATATGCTACTTGTGTTAGTGTATAACCTTGAGCGATTGATTCTAGTCCATTTTGACTTGAATAAAACAGGTTAGCCTATCTGACAACATGTTTTTGATTCCTATTTTATGTGCCAACTCACCTGATGATCAAGGAGAAGAACTGTGGATGATGACGCCGTAGATTTCGTGTTTTATTCCAAACTTATTTTTTATCAAAAATCCACTCCAAGATTTTTCCCCCTTTTTAATCTTTTGATGAGCGACAATCCCAGAGCTGTTTTCTCTTCGCTCTTAATCTTCCTCACACATTGTCCATGAGTTTCCTTCCCGGGAAACAGTCTACTTCTGGCCGTGAACACACCCCTTACAGAAAAACGAAACAGGCTGACAGAAAAAAAAATCTCTATTTTACTGTGAGAACTATTGACATCCTGGTAGGTTACGTCGAATTTTGGCTCTGGGACGGAAGTGTCTCCATGGATATAGACAGTTAGGCTGTTTATATCTGATCTATAGTACACATTTTTACACGATGTCGAAACCGACTAGACTAACGTACATTTTCAAGGTGTTTTTAAAGCTTCTGCTTTTGATAAACCACTTCCTTGGGGGGGGAAGGGGGTGGGCGTGACGTGCAATCTCCTTCCATAATTAACATAACACCTCTATTTCAAACAAATAGTGCACAGTGCAATTCAAAGTTAAAGTTGTATGTTGTAAAAAGACAAAACTAAATGGCTTTTTGCCCTGTATTACCTTGTATTCACATAACTAATGCTTTATTTAAAAATGCTTACAAATAACACGTTTTCCCAACAGGTTTGTGCTAACAACATGACCTCTCCTAGGACTACACAATATAGCATAAGGTTATGGCTATCACTTTACAACTTGTTCTCTAAAAGATGTATTACCACAGAAACCATTGTTCCATTTCATGGTGATCAATATAAATGATCTTAAAGGCTTCTTGTGAAGCCACCCTCAAAACAATTGTTGGTCAATGAAGTTAAGGGATGTGGATGTTAATGCATCATAAGCATGTTCTAGTGTTAACAATAAAATAGGCAAAGCATATTTTAAGTTGTGAATTTATGACAAACAAGTTGATTTATGATAAATGCATACCACCATAAATGCATCAAATAACAATCACAATCGCTGTAACAAACTTGTAGTATTACTTCATATTTACTATTGCACTCAAATTAAGTACAACCATCAGCACTTATAAAAACAGCAATTTGACATCTTTAAACATTTTCTGTGCATCATATTTTGGAATCAATCTTTTGTAAAGCAAACTTCTGTTCAGAAGTGAATGTGTGACTTAAAATAGTACACTGATAAAGCAAGACCTTCAGGAATGCACAGGATACGCACAATGAGCACGACGTTCTGAAGTAGGGTTGGGAATCGAAAATCGAAACAGCTGGGCCGGAATGGTTTTGGAGGGCTGATGTCAGTTAGGCCTACTGAAACATGGAATTGGCGCGTGAGAGAGGCGGCAGCAGACATGTTTAATTGTTTTAACTGTATCCACTTTGTGTGCACACAGTTAAAACAGTTAAACAAAAAAATTTCACTAAACATCCATTCGCAAAAAGAGCTTTGTGCGTTGTTTCTTTTAAAGTCCCCTTGAAATCAAAATGTACGTTTTTTTTTTTCTTTTAGTATGAATGTGTTAGCTTTAAGGTTATGAATAAGCTGTTCCAAAACAATGACAAAATTCGCATTTAGGAGATACAAGCATTCGAAACAATCGCTCGCTTCCGCTAAAATGGATCACGGATTTTCACGACAGCATAAAGCGGGTCATATGCGCGAGTCAGCGCACCTCAAAACACATCGGATCCATTTATATTCTGCGCAGAATGCTGTATTTTAAAGCAACAGAGGAGATTAGGAGGAGAAACAGTTACATATTTGAAGGAAACTAAAGCTTTACCAAGCTCAACGGCTCTGGTTGAACTGTGATATAAACGAAACGCTATTGGCTATTTTTAAAAATAGTCCCACCCTGTCTTCGTGTTTCAGTCAACACAATGAATAATGCTACGCTTCCTAAGTCACTCAGTGGGCCTTTAATATGAAACAAAGTCTAAGCTTTAAAATGTAAAATCTCAAATATCGATTTTAATACAAAATTATATATATATATATATATATATATATATATATATATATATATATATAAAATAGTAAAAATATATTTAATGCAGAGCATATATATATATATATATATATATATATGCTCTGTATTAAATATATTTTTACTTAACCTGTGTTTGAATAAAATTTGTCATGAAAACAAGTTATTACAGTTTATTGTCATTTCAACGTTTATATTTCACCAACAAACTGAAGTAGTTTTGTTGATATAAAAAATACCTTATGTGCAATGTAAATGTTTTTATCTATTTGAGTGTTGATTATTAAATAAGTTTTAATAATTAATTGAATATTTATTATTATTAATAATGTTGGTTTCAGTTTTCGGCCAAGAGCATCCTGAATTTTTGATTTCGACCCAGAATTTTCATTTAGTTGTATCTCTAGTAGTCTCTATTGGATCCTGCATGAGGTCTTAAAGTGACAGCAGCCAAATAAACCTCCTCCTCTTTAACATTAATCAAAGAACAAAAGAAAAAGAAAATCACGTACTGATCTTTTGTAACTTTAATTATGATTAATCTTCATTTCATATCTAAAAATAAAACTAAGCAGTGTTATTTTACATTTGATTACAATTTCTGTACCTGAACTTGTACAATTGTATTTATTTGTGCTATTGCTAATTTGTTTATTTGTTCTTACTTTGTTACTGTTTACTTCTCTTTACTTAAAATTTATATTAGTTAGTCCAGTTGTTTTGTTATGGTACTTTTGTTAAAACCATAGGGAAATGTTAGTGTTCTTTGAGCTTCTGAATTTTTGTTGGATGCTGATTTTTGTTCATGTAAATCGGCTGCAACAAAACATTTGCCAAAAGACACAGAATAATTATGTTTGATATTAACGTTTTTAACTTTCTGGAATCAAAACTGGGAAACGAAAAGAATCAGAATGGCTAAAATTCAAACGATTACCAACCCTATGAACTAGTAGTTTTAAAAAAGCAAAAAAGCCCAGTTGAAAAATCACCTAAATGACAATGCAAGCTTTAAATCCACTTTTAATGGATTAGTTAAACATTTACATGTTCTAGAGGGCTGACATGTTTTTTTCATAACAGGTTTATGGTGACACACCTTTCTTTATTTGACAAAAGGTTGATTGAAAAGTGGAGGTGAGGTGAAAGGTGAAAAGTGTCATAAAAAGATACTTTACTACTGTTAATATATATAATATGAAAAAGAGGTGAGGGTGGAAGAAAACTGTAATAATTATTAGTGAGTGTGGGGGTACTAGATGCTTTTACACTATGGTGTTGTAATTGGGGAAAATTATGATTATGATCCACATAATCTTTAGTTAAAATTTCAAAGAGAAAACTGTACAGCATTTGTATTTCAAAAGAAATACACAATGTAATCAAATGGGGAACAAAGGTCCAGGATGATTTACTGTTGGTTTTGAGTGTGCTCAAAATACATGAAATCCTGTATATTAAAAATGAGAAAAAGACAAAAGTAAATTTGTTTGATTTATGCATTTATATGAATATGATATATCCAATTGCAGCCTAAATACTGTTTTAAGCAGAAGTATGTTTGATTGCACCATGAATAAATGATCATTATAATCAGATACAAAGGAATATTATTACATTTTGATGGGAAAGCTAGTAAATGAAGTTTTTTTAAAAATTAAAAAAGACCTGTTGTGCCCTCACATTTAAAAAGTGCACTCATCCTTTATTACTCATTTAACTGTTTTTATGATTTTAAAATACTTGACAAATCTTATGGTTTGTATTAATGAAGTGTACATATTACTTACAATAAGAAAGCAGGCTCCCAATAGAACCGCTTTTATTTTCACATCCAAATCCATTGGAAATTGTAAGCTAAAGTTGTCTGCATCAGTAAATGATTCTGCCTCAAATCCCGTCCACTGTTTGCTAATTCGACCAATCACTGAGGAATCCATTGACATTACCTGGTATCACATAAACAATTGATTAGCATCAGTTACATTCACAAAACATAAACATTCACAAAAGACATTCACAGCAAGACAACAAATTTTTAAAATATTTTATAAAGTGCACAACCCTTCGAAAGTTTGGGGTCTCTTATGCTCACTAAGGCTGCATTTATTAGTTCAAAAAACAGTAATTTTGTGGAAATATTATTATTATTACACCAGTTTTCGGACACATGATCCTTCAAAAATCATTCGAATATGCTGATTTGCTGCTTAATAATATGTATTATTATTATAATATAATATAATATAATATACATTAAATGACATGACAGTATAATATTTGCTATACTTTATGCACCATACCTCAAAAATAACATCAGAACAACATTTGCAGTCACAGAACGGCCCCACAATCTTCAAAACAGGTTGTTTTCTCTCATTCTGAACAGTGAACTTTGGCAGGAAAGGATGCCAGCTTTGCATTACATAACCAATAGGGCTGCCCGGAGGGCTTTGAACCTCCAGCTGAAATATATGGCAGTACTGACAATTAACATAGCAACATAGATAGGCATTTTGCAATATTTTAAATAGTTTGTCCTGTCATTTTATGTGGGTGCACCAGAATGCAAAGCAGGATGCAAAACAGTGTGATAATAATCATGGAACCCTATACATGGTGAAGTGGTCATGTTGTTTGGTTTACTATACCTTCTGTAGACAGCAAGGGAAGCAACAACTACTGCAGTTAAGGGGACGGGATAAAGTCATCACTTCCTGTCCCATGTTATCCTGGATATGGAGCAGGAAGGAGCGAACTGATCCACAGAACATCCGAGTACAGAAATCACTCTCCTCAGCAGCAAAAAACACTTGCTGCCCTAAATTATTTTTCACCACATATTGATTATTGGTCTCCCATCCCATGAGAACTGTGAGGGAAAGAGAACATTATGTTTTTGTGACAGTGGTTTAGAAAATTGCTTCTAGTGCAATCAATGGCTAAATATTACCTTCCATTAGTTCCACTTTCTGATGAACTAGAAGCTGGTCAACCTGTGATAAGCAGCATTGTAGAACTGTCATGGAAATATGCATAAAATGTATTTTGTACATCTAGATATACAGTATATCTGCAAATATATCCATTTGTTTGGAACCGAGAAACAGCTCGTACTCAGAATTGCTTCCTTTAAAAAAATAAATAAAAAAGAAGATATTGATATTTATCCACCGGGTCAAAAGGATTACTGTCACGATGGCTATATGTGCTTTTTGGAGCTTCAGCATTTTTGCGGCCCAATCACTTGCATTACATGTAATCACAGAGGTTGTTTTTTCTAAAAATGTTTATCTGTGATTATCTGAAAAAAGAAAGTCATATACATCTGGAATGTCATGGAGGGGATGTCATGAGTTTTTGGCATCTCACTAAGTCCAACAAGTGAATCAATTCTTTTAGTGGATCAAGTTGTCTGACTCTAAAACGAATTACTCTAATTTGTCGGTTCATTTTTATGAATAAAATACATACAGCTGTAAAGCCCGTCCAACCGAACCAATGATGGTTTCCAATAGGACAGGTGAGGGTTTCTCACGTGTTCTGTCTTTTCAGTGTGGCAAAGAAATTTAATTCCAATTAAACTTTTATCTAACTCCCATTTTATTATGACCTCGAATTTAGGTTAGAATGCTAATTGATTATTGACCATTTATATGATAATTTATCTAGACATTTGATTATTCTACATAACGCTTGACTTTTATTGTACTCATTTATTCGGTTCTCAGAGTTGCACAGGGTCCTCCCACCGGCCGTTCGTTATGCGGGCCCACAATGACAAATTTACAACATACCTTCGGATATTTATTCTTGATTTGAGATATAACTTGTATTAAAGTGGAAGAAAAGTGATAGAGCGATCTGACCATTTATTGTTTGAATTTCATGATAAAATGTACAGAATTTGAAAGATGAAGAAGACATATCTTATCAAAGCAGAACACTCTTTTGGGCAAATTCCAATCAAAAGTGAGTATACCTATGTTCTACTCATTTTGAAGGGTAGAGCCCTTGAAGTGGGCACTTTGGAGGGAGCAGGGCTCTTGTGTGAGTGAGCATGTTCAGTTCGAAGAGTACTACGTACGGCATATGGAATAAGGGAGCATCGATACATCACTTCACAGGAAGTGGAAAGCAAAAATCACCCAGCTGTCATTTCACATCCCCTCAACAGTCTGAACCAGTATTTACTTTATGATCCCAATTTGTAAAGCATCAGCACATGTCCTACAGAGAGGTTCATATAGTTATTTAGTTCAAATAGTTGAAAAGTTCACTTCATAAGCTATGCTGTTATTCACCTGGGTCAGGTACTCCAGACCTGGAGGACAGCCCAGGGGTCTGTCTGGGACTGGCATGATCATCGGGACCTGAGGTGGTAAATAACCTGCAGCAGAAAAGAAAACTCTTGAATCTGAACTCTATCAACACATTTTTGAAAAGAAAAAGAAAAAACAACTTTATCATTTTACCAGCTGGTGGTGTAGGATAAACTTCATTTCTGCCTGGATGAGGGCCAATGGCATATACAGGCACTAAGGGAGAATCAGAAAATCTCATAAACTATCTAATATCAGTACCAGAACAAAAATATTCCACTAGAGGTAGAAATTGGCCTGCCATTAGGGAAAGGTAGGCGACTGCCTTGGGCCCCCAGACACTGGCTACGGTCGAAACACTGACAAACAGGTATGGAGGAGGTTAGACAGAATTGTAGTCGATAAACTGGCAAATAGATCGATGCCAATCAACAGTCCATACAACAAAAGCAGTAAATCCAAGGGGCAGACAGAAATGACAGGGGTAACCAAACCAAGACTTCGCAAAGTCTGTGTGTGTGCGTGCGTGCGTTCGTGTGTGTATCTTAAATAGTGTGGGTAATGAGGTGCAGCTGGTGCGGTAATCAGTGAATGGGTATGGGGCTTATGGGAAAGAGTGACTGCAGTGAAAGTGTATGTGTCTGTGTGTGAGTCCAAAGTGAAGTGTCCTCTAGTGGTCCTCACTGGCACTTCACTTGACAATGATAACACAATGTTAGCTTCATTTCCTGTCTCCTGAGATACCTTCATCTGATTGACATTTGAGGGGTTTTTTTTTTTTTTTTTTTGGACCTTTGATATTCCCACAATTCTATACATTCCACTGGGTGATAGTTTGGCTAGAAAAACAAAGATGGCATCTGAAAGTTGTGGTTTCTGGTCAGTTTGTGTATCAATGTACTTGACCATCATTTCTCACTTCTGATGTCATTTCTAGTGAGAAATTACTACCATAGTAATGAAACATTTTTTCCCCAACAAAGCTCACTCTATTTTGCTGTAGATCATAAACTGTTACGCTGCCTCAGAATTCTGTCCGAAATCAGTTTTGTGAGATACCTTCATCTGCCTGCAGAATCATTCCCTTTAAGGCAGCTGTCAGCTGCCTATTTTTTTTTTTTATGCAGTCATGTTATACATTGTTCTACACAAAAATCATTTATGTAAATTTACTTTTCATCATTTTTTATATTTTCATTTAAATTTGTAGTTAAAATAAATAAAAAATAAATGTACTTAAAATAAATAAAAATAAAAGTTTAGAATTAGACAGCCTTGCATTATTGTGCAGGAAGTTGTCTCAGTCTTATTAATAGTTTGTTTCTTTGTCTCACACATACAGTATGTAATTAGAAAAAAGTATAATGGCAAGAAAACCTGCCCTGTCTACAGTCGTGGCCAAAAGTTTTGAGAATTACTTAAATATTCGTTTTCACAAAGTTTGCTGCTAAACTGCTTTTAGATCTTTGTTTCTTTGTTTGTTGGCCGTTCTTTTTCAGGACCTCTGCAGTTCGACTGGGCATGCTCTCAATCAACTTCTGGGCCAAATCCTGACTGATAGCAACCCATTCTTTCATAATCACTTCTTTGTCCACCCTTGTCCACTTTGTTTGTCCACCCGCCTCTTAAGGATTGACCACAAGTTCTCAATGGGATTAAGATCTGGGGAGTTTCCAGGCCATGGACCCAAAATTTCAACGTTCTGGTCCCCGAGCCACTTAGTTATCACTTTTGCCTTATGGCACGCTGCTCCATCGTGCTGGAAAATGCATTGTTCTTCACCAAACTGTTGTTGGATTGTTGGAAGAAGTTGCTGTTGGAGGGTGTTTTGGTACCATTCTTTATTCATGGCTGTGTTTTGGGGCAGAATTGTGAGTGAGCCCACTCCCTTGGATGAGAAGCAACCCCACACATGAATGGTCTCAGGATGCTTTACTGTTGGCATGACACAGGACTGATGGTAGCGCTCACCTTTTCTTCTCCTGACAAGCCTTTTTCCAGATGCCCCAAACAATCGGAAAGGGGCTTCATCGGAGAATATGACTTTGCCCCAGTCCTCAGCAGTCCATTCACGATACTGTCTGCAGAAGATCAATATGTCCCTGATGTTTTTTTTGGAGAGAAGTGGCTCCTTTGCTGCCCTTCTTGACACCAGGCCATCTTCCAAAAGTCTTGGCCTCACTGTGCGTGCAGATGCGCTCACACCTGCCTGCTGCCATTCCTGAGCAAGCTCTGCACTGGTGGCACTCCGATCCCGCAGCTGAATCCTCTTTAGGAGATGATCCTGGCACTTGCTGGACTTTCTTGGACGCCCTGAAGCCTTCTTTACAAGAATTGAACCTCTTTCCTTGAAGTTGTTGATGATCCTATAAATTGTTGATTTAGGTGCAATCTTAGTAGCCACAATAGCCTTGCCTGTGAAGCCATTTTTATGCAACGCAATATGATTTCTTTGCAGGTCACCATGGTTAACAATGGAAGAACAATGATTTCAAGCATAACCCTCCTTTTAACATGTCAAGTCTGCCATTCTAACCCAATCAGCCTGACATAATGATCTCCAGCCTTGTGCTCGTCAACATTCTCACCTGAGTTAACAAGACGATGACTGAAATGATCTCAGCAGGTCCTTTAATGACAGCAATGAAATGCAGTGGAAAGGTTTTTTTGGGATTAAGTTAATTTTCATGGCAAAGAAGGACTATGCAATTCATCTGATCACTCTTCATAACATTCTGGAGTATATGGAAATTGCTATTATAAAAACTTAAGCAGTAACTTTTCCAATTTCCAATGTTTATGTAATTCTCAAAACTTTTGGCCACCACTGTACATTGCGAGATACGAACAATTTATGTGTTATTTGTTTGGGAGCGGCGCATGCACGGTTAGCTCTCAAGGAGACTGACTGTGTATCACTGACTATAGGAATTTAATTGAAAATGAATTCCTTAAAATAATCTTTGCTAATTTTGGCACCTAATACAACTTAATCCACCAAAAGAATTTAAATTAACAGATTAACAACGGATAATTCAAACCACCAGTTACAAAAAAATAGATGTCAATGTAAAGTAATGGAATTCCTTTACATCAACAGTTAAAAATCATGTTACACAAAAAAGAAAACAAAACAAATAAGCACAGCTTTTGAGATAAAGAAGTGTTAATGTGTGTGTGTGTGTGTGTGTGTGTGTGTGTGTGTGTGTGTGTACTCGTTTTGGCTATACTTTTGGGGACCAAATGTCCTCACTTATACTGTGAAATACTTTCTCAACCCTCTAGTGAGGACATGTAACTGGTCCTCACAAGATAAAAAGGCTTATATATCAGCCAAAATAGGTTTAAATCTAATGTTTTGCACATGTTTCTGTGATGGGTAGGTTTAGGAATAGGGGTTGGGTTAGGTGATAGAAAATATCATTGACCTGATATAAAATCAGTGGAAGTCTGCAATGTCCTCACTAAGATAGCAATACAGACGTGTGTGTGTGTGGTATTGGGTGCAAATAATGGCTATATGGGGAAGCTTTTGGAAATTTGCAGAGAAGTGCTTTGTTAAAATCATTGTTGATAGTACCTGAGGTCAGTCGGCAGCATTAAGAACCAGCATGATCTGCCATCGACATCAGAGAAGAATGTGTAGTGAATATGCCCTCTTTGTTCGATGAAACTGTTGTAAGCCATGAGTAAGCCCTTTGGAAACGCATGAACAGACACACTAGGCAGACAATCTTGGAAACGCTAGGAACCAGTAACTCTCCGTTGTCCGTGCCAGGCAACGCTCCGCAGTCTGTGTCAGGAACAAGCGCTCTGCAGTCTGTGCCAGAAGGATCCAAAAGTGTGGCAAGTAATCCCTCCTTTGGTATTGTGCTAGCAAAACCTGCATGTATTTGATTCAAACTGACCGCAACATGACTCAGCAGCAGTCTCTACTGTTGTGGGTACCCACTTTCACTACAACTCAACATATTACTGTTACCTTTCGCTACTCTTTCCACTTATTGTCTAATATATATTCCGCTTATTTTGTTTCATAATCTCCCAATTGGCTTTTTTGTTTGTGATCATTAAAACTAAGTTTACTTTTCTGACTGATATTTGGCTGCATTTATTTTTGAGGAATTAAATGATAAATACTCATCTGATTTTGAGAAGTGAAATACCTGTATCAATATACTATACTCTGCTTTTTATCCAGACCATGTTTACTTGTTTGGTTGACCTTTGGCTGCATTTAATTTTGAGGAATTAAATGATAAATACTCATCTGATTTTGAGAAGTTAGATTTCTGGATCTGAGGACCGCCATTCTCTCAAACATCAAATGGGTCAGACCTTTGAGGGGAAACCCCTGTGGGGGGAAATGGATAACACCTCGTCATATGCTACCCATCTCTCTTCAGTGCTCTCAGGAAGCCGTTCTGCTAAACCCGCCACCTCTTGTTCTGCGAGGCACAGAGGTCTCCAGTGAGCTCTAGTCTCAGTTTCCGCCCAGAAATGTTGCTGCACTGGGTGACTTGTCCCTTCCTCGGAGGGATTCAGAGCCAAGTCGGTTGTTCCCTGCCGGTCTTCTGCTTCAGATCACCGGATTGGATACTCAAGTTATGCCAGAAACCAGGCTCGAGAGGTTGGTTCACTTAGCAGACTTTTGGCAGCATTGGAACTTCTGCCAAACAGATCTCAACAGACTAGGCACTGGGGCAGCACTCTCAGCCGAAGTCTTCGTGGGATAGGATGGATCTAAGGACCATTGTTATCTTGAAGAAGGCTTCGGCAAAGAGGTCCTGATGGCAGTAGAGTCAGACCTCTGAGGGCAGACCCCTCCGGAGGGAAATGGACTACACCTCATTTCACAGTGCCCATCTCCCTTTCGTGCCCTCAGGGGGCTGTTCTGCCAACGCCACCACCTTGTGTGCTTCAGGGCACAGTGGTCTCAAGTGAAGCCATATCTCAGTGTCCTTGGCCTTGGTACGTTGTGGCGCTGAGATTTTCGTGCCCTCTGAGGTCTTCCACTTCAGGGTACAGAGCTGACTACTTGAAATACACCAGTCTTGAGAGGCTGGTTCCCTTACTAGACAATTTGGCAGTATGGGCACTTCTGCCAAAAGTGTCTCAGTGGGTCCTGTAGGCTCTGGTAATAGAACAATAAGTCAAAGCTCTTTTGTGGAAGGAAGCCAAAGATTGTGTTCCTCCTCCCAAGAGATCTGAATGTATTCTGATAAACGTTTCCATAGCATCAATTCTTGACCCAATGTGAGTTCCCTTGAAAGGGAACTTTTTGGTTGCGACTGTAACCTTGGTTCCCTACAAAGGGAACAAGACGCTGCATCAAGAACACATCTGGAGATTTTAACTGAACTTGGCTAGATGTGAACTTTGAATTGGAACAGTGCTTGGGCAGCAACTGATGATGTTTCAGAAGTCCACAAGAACACAAGTACAGACAAGAATGCATATTCAGAAATGGCTTCTAACTAACTGCATTTAATTTAATTTTAAACTATACAGTTTCATTTTATATTATTTCAGTTATAAGAACTCTTTTTAAAAGTATACTTTGTAAAAGTGTACTTTTTCTTCACAAGGGTGTTGCAAACTAGCTCAAAGACGAAATATTAATAATGAATTTATTATTATTTTTAAAATTAATTATGAATACTTTGATCAGTTAATATGATTGCCTTGATGTAGCTTAATTAATATTTCAATCAATTAATCAGTTTGTACAGGGAACACTTTTGATTATTCATTAATTCTAAGAAAATGGTATTTTTCATGGCCACAGTAGGATAATTGTTTCTCAGCATATATAGTGTTTAGAGCATGTAACCAGAGCATGTAACCAGACCAGGATTTTTTTTTTTTTTTTTGCAAGCAGAGAATCAGAACCAAATATGTATTGAGCACAAGTTTTATTAACTAAATCACAAACACAACTAATCTAAACAAACACTTACACACATTCACACATACATGGGTTAAATGAGAGAGAGAGTCTGACTCTGTTTTGGAGAGTTCTTTCTCCCGGGTGGAGAGTGAAGGTATAGCAGGCTGTGGTCAAGGCCTGCTGGTGCCTACGGGCCCCAGTGGGGTCTCATATGCACATCAACCAGAGGAAGGAGCAGTGAAAGCAAGAAGAGAGAGGGTGGAACTGTGAGTGGGCTCTTTAAAATCTGGGAAAAGTCAGACCTCTCAGGGTTGACCTAACTTATGAGAATGGTGAAATTTCCCAGTGGGAAAGTTTTATAGCACTTTGTGTGTGTGCATCGTTAGAATGGGTCTGGCTGTTTATACTTTAAATAATAACACACTTCTTTCAATGAGGAGGTGATGTACACTAAAGTATGAATCTGTAGGGTAATTTTTGGTTTAATGAAGGAAAGATTGCATCGACATGAAGATTTGTTCTCAAACTTGCAGTTTACTTTCTTACTTGCATTTCACTTGTACCACATGTTTTTGAACAGAAAACATGAAATAGGAGTTATGGGTGAACACTACAGAGTTGTTAAATGAGCATTAATTTGATGGGAGATTAGCATAAATTATGATATATATATATATATATATATATATATATATATATACACATATATATATATAGGTGATAGATATAGGTGGGGTTACATTAACTATTACTTCACTCATAAAGCATGCATAAAGCAAAATACAATGCAAGAGACACTATTCTTTTAAGTCATGAACCCCCATTGTTGTTTAGGGGGATGGTCTAACACATAGAACTGTATGAACACATAGTTTGTTGGGAGTATGAGTTTACCAGATTGTTCATTAAATATAATAATATTTGTTTGATTGGTCCAGCCATTACAAAGGTAACCCCACTAAATTTAGTTTTGACCATGAAGAGATGGTAATATTACAAGATTGTCAAATGCAAGTGCAGATTGTCTTGATTCACGTGAACATTTTTATATGGCTGCTATATAGAAATGGTACCTGTATTCTCGCCAGATGCCACAGGCACATTGCTTGCAGGTGCATTTTCTCCTCCTTTCTGACCTACATTTAAAAAGAATGCATTTAAAAAATAGATTAAATCTTTACGTTATCAAACCAGAAAAGTTTCATGCCATCACAGTAACAATCCACTTCATTGGATGCATTTTCACAGGACTGAAACTGTTTCCTGTTAATCTCCAAGATCATTAACCAAAGGTCATCAAAAGTACAAAAGAACCACTTAATGTAACATACTAAAACAACTTGAATAAATATGATATTTGAATTGCTTACTAGTCTATAATGGAGTAATACAAACAGGCAGATTATCACAGAACAATATGGTTTATGACAGCAGAAGTAGTCATACACCATATTGCAGCTACATCTTGACCTGAACAAGTTTTAGTCATAAAATAATGTCATCACATAACATTATGAACACTTGTACATAGCTAACAATGAGGTTGACGAGGACATCATATGCTTAGTTAGTCCAACAGTCTCTGTAAATAATGGCATCTGTTCTAGATGCAACTTCTGTCATCTCTACAGTGCAAAGAGTTTTGCTGACACTAGTTTTGCTAGCAACAACCTATATAGTGTATTATTATTCCAAATGAATTAATTAAATTTAAGAACCTGAAATTGCAGATGTGACTATAAATGTGAAAAATGCTCTTAATTTTTGTATTTATTCTTCAAATTGTTATTTCAGAGTTTTGATATATATTTGTAAATGAGCACTTTCTGTATTAAATTTTATTATAATGGATATTTAATATTATTTCTAAACTTTGGCTGGCAGTAACTGGAAACATTTTGTCTAAAAAAAAAGTAAGTTACTCAATTTTAACTTTATGCTTATCGAACCATTATAAGCAATAAAAATGTCTCGGTTATGACAGACCTTGGTTCCCTGAAGAGGGAATGAGATGCCGGGTCGATTGATGCTGTGAGAATACTCTGCATGATTGCATCGTGAAGGACATGTGAAATCAGTACAATGGTGTGACGAGATATCAGCGGCGGTGATAAATAGTGCAGCGCCAGCGAGTGATAATGAGCATCAGCTGCGTGCTGCACCGGTCTCGTATCTCTCACGGAAGAGCTCTGGAACCATAAAAGGGGAGCGACGACAGTGAAGGACGAGAGAGGACAGGCCTGGATTTTATGTTGTGTTTTATTATGTTGGTTTTACTTTCGTTTTGTTGTTTATTTATTTGGAGTTTATTAAAGTTATATTTAACGTTCGCGTGTTCCCGCCTCCTTCTTCCCCTACTTAAGAACAATGTTACATTGATGCCGAAACCCGGGAGGAAGGAGGGACATCCTATCGAAAAGCCCTCGCTGCTAAGAGGGATCACGGTGCTGAGGAGGTCAGGTAGCGCGGAAGACTGAGAGCTCGCTGCCGTGCTCCTTGGTCGAGGTGGGGTGGCTGCCCTCCAGGAGGGAGTGGAGGACTCACCGCCATTCGCTGTGGGCCGGAGACTGCTGCCTGCTGCCTGCCGCCATGATGGGGAGGAGCAGGGAACGCGGGACTCGCTGCCGGCTGCCCCCAGCCGGAGGAGCCATCGCCGGCCACCAGGGGGCAGAGGAGGATCAGGGCAGAGGAGGATCAGGGTGGAGGAGGATCGGGGCGGAGGAGGATCGGGGCGGATGAGGATCAGGGTGGAGGAGGATGGAGCACCGAGCAAACGAGCAGGGCCACCGAGAGCCATGAGGGAACACGCTGTACCGGTCTTGTATCTCTCAAGGAGGAACTCCGGAAGCATAAAAGGGGTGCGACAACAGTGATGGACGAGAGAGGACAGGCCTGGATTTTATGTTGTGTTTTATTATGTTGGTTTTACTTTCGTTTTGTTGTTTATTTATTTGGAGTTTATTAAAGTTATATTTAACGTTCGCGTGTTCCCGCCTCCTTCTTCCCCTACTTAAGAACAATGTTACATTGATGCCGAAACCCGGAAGGAAGGAGGGACATCCTATCGAAAAGCCCTCGCTGCTAAGAGGGATCACGGTGCTGAGGAGGTCAGGTAGCGCGGAAGACTGAGAGCTCGCTGCCGTGCTCCTTGGTCGAGGTGGGGTGGCTGCCCTCCAGGAGGGAGTGGAGGACTCACCGCCATTCGCTGTGGGCCGGAGACTGCTGCCTGCTGCCTGCCGCATGATGGGGAGGAGCAGGGAACGCGGGACTTGCTGCCGGCTGCCCCCAGCCGGAGGAGCCATCGCCGGCCACCAGGGGGCAGAGGAGGATCAGGGCAGAGGAGGATCAGGGTGGAGGAGGATCGGGGCGGAGGAGGATCGGGGCGGATGAGGATCAGGGTGGAGGAGGATGGAGCACCGAGCAAACGAGCAGGGCCACCGAGAGCCATGAGGGAACACGCTGTACCGGTCTTGTATCTCTCAAGGAGGAACTCCGGAAGCATAAAAGGGGTGCGACAACAGTGATGGACGAGAGAGGACCAGGCCTGGATTTTATGTTGTGTTTTATTATGTTGGTCGCTGAGAGGAATTGCCGCCATTTTACTTTCGTTTTGTTGTTTGTTTATTTGGAGTTTATAAAAGTTATGTTTAACGATCGCCGGTTCCTGCCTCCTTCTTCCTGTACTTAAGAACTGTTTACAGAAAGTTTATACCCACACTGCCTTAATGATAAGTGCCTGTCCAGTGTGAAATCATGAAACGCACTATGATGAGAGCACCTGACTCTCTTGTGTAGAGCTCAAGTCCAGGTCATAAAAACTCACAAATGTGTGCGGTGAGGGTCAGCGTGCCACATCACAAACATCTTGGAGTGAAACTCCTGACTAGAGAGTCTTAGAGGCAGATGTAAGACTGACATGGGGGATAGTTGTCCGGCCGACTCATAAGCAAGAGAGATGGCCTCAAATATCCACTTGCTCATTCTCTGCTTTGATGCTGGGGATCCTTTTCTAGGAGACCCAAAACATATGAACAGTTGTTCAGATTTACACCACAGGGCAGCCATACATTCAAATCTAATGCCCAAACTGGGCACAGCAGATTATTTCTTTCCTGGTGTGTGTGTCTGAAAGAAGGAGGACAGAAAGCTTGTAGTACATATATAGCCACGTTAGTCGGGACCTTAGGAACGCATCCTGGCCTTGGGTGGAGTAACACCTTGCCATGCCGGTGCAAATTCCAAGAACAAAGGGGCAACCGACAGAGCTTGCAGATCTCCTATCCTTTTCAGAGACATGATAGCTAATAGAAACAATGTCTTGAGAGTCAAAAACTTGACTGGAACCTCTTCAATAGGCTCAAAGGGAGCCAGGGACAGGCCTTGGAGCACCAAAGCCAAGTTCCAAGCTGGCATCCTAGTACATGCTGCAGGTCTCAGCCACAAAGTACTACGGAGGAAACGTATAACCAATGGGTGTCTCCCTATAAATATTCCACCCAAAGGAATGTGTTAAGCAGTTATGGCCACCACAAAAAAAGTTTGCAGACGACACCACACTGCTCAGACTCATCCAGGATGGTGACGAGTCTGCTTACAGACTGGAGTTTGAATAGCTGACTATCTGGTGCAGTATTAACAACCTGGAGCTCAACACGCTCAAAACGGTAGAGATGATCGTGGACTTCAGGAGAAACCCCCCTGCTCTCCCCCCACCCACCATCATGAACAGCACTGTGGCTGCAGTGGAGTCATTCAGGTTCCTGGGCACCACATTGAGTCCATTGTGAAAAAGGCCCAGCAGACGTTGTACTTCCTTCGCCAGCTGAGGAAGTTCAACCTACCACAGGAGCTGCTGAAACAGTTTTACTCCGCCATCATTGAATCCATCCTCTGCACTTCAATTACGGTCTGGTAGCCCAGTCTGCTGAGTGAATCATCAGTACAACCCTCCCCACTCTCCAAGAACTGTACTTATCCCGAGTGAGAAAAAGGGCAAAGAAAATCACTCTGGACCCCTCACACCCAGCACATTGAAGCATCTTTGAACTGTTGCCATCTGGTCGACGCTACAGAGCCCTAAGCACCAGAATGACCAGACACGAGAACCATTTCTTCCCTCAAGCAATTCACCTTATGAACAATTGATAAACACGGAACACGCAAAACTATTACACACCATTTACTTAAAACACTTATTTACACTTATTTATTTTTCAAATTTGCACACATCACAACTGTACATACAATTGTCTATATTGTATATTTGTATTTTTATTCTTTTTATTATCTGTGTCTTGTCTTGTCGCTGTCACTTTGTTGCACTGTGGAGCTTCTGTCACTAAAAAAAATTCCTAGTATGTGTAAACATACCTGGCAATAAAGCTCTTTCTGATTCTGATTCTGGATGGAGTGGATGGAGATAACCCTGCAGTGAATTTCTCTTCCAGGAACTCCAACACTGTACCAACAGGGCAGTTAACTGGGTCTAGCTGACAACTACTGCAGCAAGAAGAGAAAACTCTCCACTTCAGGGCATACGGCATACGATCATTCCCTGCTGGTGGAATGATCTCCCTACTTTCATCAGGAACGCAGAATCCCTGGCAATATTCAAGAGACAGCTGAAAACTCATCTCTTCCGTGAACACTTAATCCCCTCATAAAAAAAACCCTATCCTTCCCTTTTCCCTTCCTATTCTAGCTTATGATACTGACCAATGTATGCAACTTGTCTATGTCTGTGTCTATTTGCCAATTCATGAAGAATCGCTTGTTTGTATTCCTCACTTGTAAGTAGCTTTGTATAAAAGTTCTGGAGTGAAGGATGGTCTCAACAACCTCAATTGAGAGGGTGTTGAGAAATGCATACGGACATAGTCTCGGCCACATCTGAACCATATCATCCAGTCCAAGAGGAGCTGGGTACTTGAGGGAGAAGCAGATCAGGCATTGAGACATCTCTCGAGGCACTAAAAGATCCACTTCAGACTGGCTTGAAACGCTCCATATCTCCTCCACCACCTTGGGGTTGAGCCTCCATTCCCCAGGCCTCAGCCCCTGCCTCATCAAGATATCTGCTGCCTGATTTTGGCACTCAGGAATGTAAGCTGGCCTGAGTGAAAGCAGTTGTCCCTGGAACCACAGGAGGTTTTGGTGCGCCAGTTTGCAGAGTGGATCCAAGCATAAACCCCCCAGGTGATTTAAGTAGGAGACCACCAATGTGTTGTCTAAGCAGACAAGCAAATGGTTGCCCCCGAGGTGGGAGAGGAAATTCTTGAGAGCAATAAAGACAGCCAACATTTCCAGGCAATTGATATCCCATGAGAGATGGTGTCCCCTCCACTGCCTTGATTTGAGTGACCAGCTAGAATCGCTCCCCAGCCCATGAGGAAAACACCTGTCGCTAGCATCTTGCAATGACAAGGAACTCCCAACATGCGCCATTGGGATAGGAACCTGGGTTTCTTCCATTTGACCAGGGCAAATAAGCATTGTGCCATGGTCAAGTAAAACCTTATGTGACCCTGATCATGCGAAAAGGATTGCCCCTAAGAGAAAATCCTGTGGTCCTGAGCCACCACTGCAGGGGTCTCATATACAACAGGCCAAAGGAAATCATGTTAGATGCTGCTACCATCAAACCCAGCAGTCTATGAAACTGTTTCACAGTGAGTGACTGGCCTAGCTTCATTTGATTTACTCCTGACAGGATCGATTCGATGCATGCAGGAGAAAGGTGTGCTTGCATCATAACTGAATCCCACACCACGCCTAGAAAAGTGGTCCTCTGTGCTGGAGAAAGCACACTCTTTTTGGCATTTAACCTTAACCTTAAAATCAACCAATCGTTGATGAAGCTCAGAATGTGGATGCCCTGTAGATGCAAAGGTGCCAGAGCTGCATCCACACATTTGTTGAAAGTGTGGGGTGATAAAGCTAGACAGAATAGAAGAACCCGATACTGGTACACTTCACCCCTGAAAGCGAACTTCAGGAACTTCCTGTGTTGTAGAAGGATTTAAACATGGAAGTATGCATCCTTAAGATATATATTATGACAAATCAGACCTCGGACCTGATCTGCCACTAGTTCAGATGACATCCAAAATGGGACACAACCCCCATCCTTTTTCGGAATGATAAAATACCAGATCCCAGAGAAACCGGTTTCTCTGTCTAGAGGAAGAACATTCTCTATGGCTCCATTCTCCAACAAAGTTTTTACCTCCTATTCCATTACCAGAGACTGTACTGTGGCTACAACTGTAGGCAGGATCCCCATAAATCTGGGCTGGCAACACACAAATTGAATAGCGTTATCCTTTTCAACTGTGCTCGGGACCCAACAAGATATATTTGGCAGTGGCTTCCATGCTGTCAGACAATCTACTAGGAGAACCAATCTCTTGAGACTGGCGGCTGTTGTTTTTCGAACAACCACTCTGATGTCCTGAAGAGCAAACTGGCAGGGAACAGCCGAACTGGTCGTCCTGGGAACCTCCTCAGAGGGGGCGAACATCCCAGCACCACGAATAGCCAAATCTTTTTCTCTTATCACGCTGAGATTATGCCAAGTGGCGATAAGTGGCCACCAAGGCTGCCATAGAGCCACCAATGGATTTGGCCATCTCCTTGGTGGCACTGAGAGAAACATCAGTTGCACTACGTAACTCACTGACTTCATCTACGCCAATATCCCCACCCTCATCCAGGTCTCCTAACAGATCAGTCTGGTGGGCTTGCAGCAGAGACACAGTATGCAAACATGCTGCAGCTTGACTGGCTGCTGAATAAGCTGGGGAGAGATAAATAGCTAATACTGATGAATAGTGGGATGTTTGTGCACTATACACTCAATATAACCTTAGTGTGGATATTGAGTAAAAAAAGGCAAGCCCCAATGAGAAGGTTGTGACAGTGAGGGAAGCATATTTTTAGCTTGCTTTTAGGACAAACGTTCTGTTTTTCAGCTGACCAGTCAATAATGAATCTAATAACAGCAGATGTCACAACCTCCACCAGCTCCTCATATACTGGAGAGTGAGGTGGTGAAACCTCAACACCTACAGCATCAATCAATATCCACCTCCTCAGAGCTAGATAATTGCCTCACGCAGGTTGGAAGAAACCACAGCATATGCTTCAGAGACCAAGGAGGCACTGATCTAGCAGGTGAGGGCAGAGGATAGGCTGGGCTGTCTCTAATCCCTCTGTTAGATCCATTTGCAATCCCCATGACCTAGATCGCCACTGTGCCTCGGCAGCAGCAGGACCTGAACCATGAGGAACACAAGCCTGGACGCCCTCCTCAAAGAGCGTATTCATCCGCAATGCACACAGCCAGCACCCTCGAGCGCTGACTGCGTGCTCTGCTCCCAAACATTGAACTCACAAATCATGTGTACCCCCACCCATGACTATAGGCAGGGAGGAGCACACAATCTGAAATGTTGCTTATTCTTCGTGATAATGCTTGTACTGAGAGACAACACCAAATAAGACAGACGATTTCACATATAGCATTTACTGAAGACAAAAGCTAGCGCTGCACTGTTTGGGCATGCTTTATAGTTTCCCGAGCGTGACGTCACCCGCCTCTGCCGTCTCGTCTCACTATTGGACCGATTTAACGTATGCATATTTAACACAAAGCATTCCCACAGCATCCATTGACGCAGCATCTCGTTCCCTCTTCCAGGAATCAAGGTTACAGTCGTAACTAAGTTTCATTGCTTGTACTGATCCAATAAGCAAAAAGTTAAAATTGAGTAACTTATATTTTTTAAGACACAATGTTACTAGTACTGCCAATCAAAGATTTTAGGTAATATTAAATATCCATTATTAGCACTGATGGCACAAATAGGTATATTACCAACATACCCAATAGCCCAAATCATCACAATTAAAAGAACCAAAGACTTAAACTACTTCAGTCTGTGTTCATTTAATCTATTTAATACACAAGTTTTACAATTTGAGTTGAATTACTGTAATAAATGAACTTTTCCACAACATTCTAATTTATTGAGATACACCTGCATATTACTGCACCTCTTATAACTGTTGTATAAAAGTAGTTTATTGAAGCAGTTTTTTGAATTGTTGTATAAAAGAAACCATGCTGTTGGTCTGAATCAGTATGCTCTCACTTGTTTGATATTACTAAAATATGACTGCTAAACTGTACAATTGACCGTTGGATCTCGGATGACTGAATTATCCCTTATGTTTGTTATGTAATGCCATGCACTTTTTTATGAATTCGGATGGTTTTTAAATTATGTGTAATCACTTACCTTGCAAAAACATGATGAGAAATTAATGTTTTTCTGTAATAAAACACAATAGTGAGAAAACAACAGGATTTCATTGTAGGTTGCCATCAGTAACTATGTTTTTGAGCCATAACTATAGAAAACTAATGCAGCCTATTCACATTCAACAATGCACTAAATGTCAAAAGAACTGAGTTGACTGTTTGGCCTATAATTATTTAAACTATTTGCTGAAGGTTTACACAAAAATTAAAGGAACATATAAAATATTCATGTCTTCATCCACTAAAGTTCCTGAGGGTGTCAGCTGGCTGAAGGATGTAAACGTATTCTGTTTCACAAAGAACAATAACCATCTCTACCTTTTTTCAAAGAGAAAAAAGAGAGAGATCACGCAGTTAAGTATTTGGCTACAGAGTCTATATACACTGACCAAACTCAAACTGAAATCTGTTTTAAATGTTCGAGAGCTCTGGACATGTCTGCCCAGCTTATTCATTCATCTCACTCTATAGAGTTCTGCAGGGATGATGTATTTTTGTAGATCAAAACCCAGAAACGAGTTAGCATTATAACACTTCTGGTTCCATCCTCTTGAAATTAAAGGGTTTTTTAATGGCTTAAGATGTTTTCATGCTTTTTTCTATGACATAAAATAAATCGGTAATACCTTCTTGTGATTTACAAAAAAATTTAATTGTCTTGAAAAAGGCAATCGCTAACAAGTGATTAAAGGACTACAGAGGTTGTCTGGGATATTAAACGTCACACCAAACAGGTAAGCTTATCTGCTCACTAGTTCACTTTCACAGCCTTGTTGTGTTTAATCACAATCTCACAAATGAATATAACACAAACTTTCATGAGAAATTTTCAGAAAAACTGAAAATGTATAGTGTATAGTTGTGTATAGTTTTTAGCTTCTGCCAACTGTATTTAGGTTTCAAAATTCATAAAAGTTGTGTGCAATTGTGAAGAGTTGTATGATGAATAAATCAGAAGAAGCACACTTTTATTAGTGGTAGAACTTATTTAAAAATATATATATATATATATATATATATATATATATATATATATATATATATATATATATATATATATATTAAATTATTTATTAAAAGCCAATGGTAAAAATCCTAATCATTTTTTGTCTAGAGAATCAGAATGATGATAACTTTTGGGCTGGCCTACAAAAATATGTCATCAGTCTATTCAGGGCACGACCATACAAGCGTTCAGGGCTCCCTTCAGGACTCAACGGTCTCTAGGTCACAGCAGCTATTTGTTTACATTTCATTTTGTTTCATATAAACTGAGCATATTTATTAAGTACAGAAGCATGAACAACTGTGGTATTTCATCTGACAGTATGCACAAAAGAGATTAACACTACACTAAAAAGTAGGGGGGGGGGAGTCGATTTATTCTCATGTTAAAACTCAAGTTTAAAATTTCTTGATTATAGGATTTATTTTATTGAATTGTCTCTATTACGCATTTATATCACTTGAGACTCTTTGCACCAAATGGTCACGTGAGACCAATGGTACACCATAGCAGAACAAAGGTGTCTCACATTTTAATTACAAAATTGGAAAAAGGCAACGAAATAGTAAAATACATTCATTCAAAACAACTGTTGTTGTAAAAATGCCAAAGGTATCACTGTCTGTATGTTTACTTACCAGATTAGATGATGACAGCTCTCAAGCACATTGAAGGTTCCAACATTTCATTTGTCTGCATGGAAATTTGTTTTTCCCTAACAGATAACAATTTGAGTGTTTGTTCTCTGTTTTCCTTGTTGCTTTAATTGGAATTGCACCTCCGGACATAAAAAGGCAATGACTTTGCAAACTCCTTTGCCTGACATATTGTGAAGTATCAAGACACCAGTGATACTCTACACCACTGGGGAACACCAAACTTCACAGTTTAGCAGGGAGGTTGCCAGGATACTGACTGACAACAATACCCCTCTATGCAAAAGCAGGGCTCTTTGTTGGTGTTCAACTAAAAACTGTTTAAAATAGGATTATTAAACATTTATGATTGTTACTGGAATACTTTGGCTAAGACTGGATGAGTAAAATGTATCATGTTCATTGTTATATAACTGTCTTTAACATAATGCTTTTATCCCAAGGAAGACTGATAAGAAGATAAAATTACACACAGGGTTTATGTGAATAATCCAATTCGACAACCAACGTCTGAAACAGCATGCTAACACGAGAGTGTACTGGACAAAGAACACACACATGCAGGAACATAAATACACAGAAATGATTAACTAAAAGGCGAACAGCTGTCATGATGAGTGTTAATGTCCATGGTAATTGATGAATGGCGGGAAACTAAAACTAAGGAACGAATGTGATGAGTATAAAACAAACAGAAAGTCCACAAAAACTAAATCAAACTGAACTGTGACATGACAGGGACAAGCTGAACATGACAGGGAAGAAGGAACCCTCTGCAACCGTAGGGGTGGAGGGACGGAGCACAGTGGATGGCCCCTAAATCCGTGGCGGGAGTAGCGTGACAACTGACCAAGGGAGAGCCGGTGGGACGAGGGAACATGGTTGAGTGTCTCCGGTGGAGCTGAAGGTGGGAGCAGCCAATGTGGAGCCGACAAGTCGACAGGCCAAGATGGAGCGAAGTGATCATCAGTTTCGCATGGGTTGGTGTTTACGCAACCTGTGGCTTGATGTCATAGCAGGACTTTCCCGAAGACGGCGCAGGGCTGCAAACATCCAGCAGCGGCGGACTGGAAGACTAGCTGAACTCTGTGGTGGTGGTGATGAAATGATACTTGACATGTTGACAATAATCATGATACAGTCCACAGATTAAAGAAAAGTATAGATCCCAGGTCATAATGTTCACAATACTGTTGTGACGAGTAGGACGGGTGAGAGCCGTGAGGGAACGGCGCGAGGCCGGTGTGATAATCAGCGAGTGATAATCAGCATCAGCTGTGGGGTGCATTGGTCTCTTATCTCTCACAGAGGAGCTCCGGAAGCATAAAAGAGGAGCGACGACAGTGAAGGACGAGAGAGGACCAGGCCTGGATTTTATGTTTTGTTTTTTATTATATTTGTGTGAGTGTGCATTTTACTTCCATTTTATTGTTTGTTTATTTATTTAATTAAAAGTTATGTTGAACGTGTGCTGGTTCCCGCCTCCTTCTTCCCATTCTTACCAACAGTGTTACATTGGTTTCCTGAAACCCAGGAGGAAGAAGGGACATGCTGTCGAAGAGGGAAGACCGCGAGTGGCTGCCCGAGGCGGTGGTGCTGGAGCGATTGAGCAGCCGGTGGGACGAAAAGCTCGCTTCCATGCTCCTGGGTCGAGGTGGGCTGGCTGACATCCAGGAGGGAGCGGAGGAGTCGCCGCCGTTCGTCGTGGGCCGGAGCCTGCTGCCTTACACCTGGAAGGAGAGGAGCAGGTAACGGGGGACTCACTGCCAGCTGCCCTCAGCCGAAGAAGCCATCGCTGGCCGCCAGGGGATCGAGGAGTATCGAGCCATCCACAGAGCGTCCAGTACCATCGCATGGCACCGTGAGGAAGAGCCTCTCGGCTGGCTGAGGACCAAGTGGTACCCCTCAGCCTGCGAGGGGCGATGGGGGTATGTGACGTGCAGGGCGGGCGAGAGCCGTGAGGGAACAGTGCGACGTGAGTGATGATGAGCATCAGCTATGCAGTGCACCGGTCTTGTATCTCTCACGGAGGAGCTCCGGAAGCATAAAAGAGGAGCGACGACAGTGAAGGACGAGAAAGGACCAGGCCTGGATTTTATGTTGCATTTTTATTATGTTTGTGTTTACTTCCATTTTATTGTTTGTTTATTTATTTGATTAAAAGTTATGTTGAACGTGTGCTGGTTCCCGCCTCCTTCTTCCCATTCTTACAGTTAATAAAGTTCTATTTGGACAATGATTCAGATAAATCCATCAGCCAGTCCTCCATTTATATTTACATTTACATTTAATCATTTAGCAGACATTTTATCCAAAGCGACTTACAAGTGAGGAATACAAACAAGCGATTCTTCATGAAAAGGCAAATAGACACAGGAAGTGCTCACAATACAAGTTTCATCCATTGCTCAGAGTAACATAAGCCAGAGTAGAAATGGAAAAAGGAAAGGATACAATTTTTTTTTTAAGTGCTCACGAAAGAGATGAGTTTTCAGCTGTCTCTTGAATATTGCCAGGGATTCTGTGTCCCTGATGAAGGTGGGGAGATCATTCCACCAGCAGGGAGCAGTGAAGGAGAATGTTCTGGAGAGTGATTTTGTGCCTCTCTGTAACGGTACCACAAGCCTTCGTTCCTTTAGTGATCGCAGGCTTCTGGTGGGGACGTAGCGTTGTAGCAGTGTGTGGAGGTAGGAAGGTGCAGAGCCTGTGGTGGATCTGTAATAAGTGTCAACGCCTTGAACTTGATGCGTGCAGCAAGGCGTAGCCAGTACAGAAAGATGAAGAGAAGCGTGACTTGGGCTCGTTGAAGACAAGACGTGCAGCAGCGTTCTGGATCATTTGAAGAAGCTCCCAACTTACAAGGGGAGCAATTAGGGGTTAGGTGTCTTGCTCAAGGGCACTTTAGTCATGGTATCAAAGGTGGAGAGAGTGTTGTTCATTCACAATCCCTACTTTCAATTCCTGCCGGCGTGGGAATCGAACCAGCAACCTTCAGTTTACAAGGTTTACAACCCCTTAACCACTAGGCCACGACTACCCACTAGACATAACTAATTATAAGGGAACTGGGAAACTCAAAACAAGGAACACAACAGTCCATGGGTGTGACATGTGTGTTAAATGTACTAAATTGCAAATTGTAATTACAAATATATGTAAATACATGACATACAAGTTTTAATAGTAATTACTTTTTAGTTTACCATAAATACTTGTCAGTATGCTTCAAAGACAATTTAAGTAATTACATATAAAAATGTACTCAAGTACTACTTGTAGTACTAGTGGTTGAAAAAAAAATTGAACGATTGAAGAGCATATACGACTGTATGCATTTGAATCCCTCTTGCGGTAATTTTATGTCATACGCCTGTCACGCAGTGCATATGTATCTCGAACAAGTCTAAAGGCCCTGATACACTTCACACAAAATCAGGCCAAAACGAAGCTCTGAGCCCTCCCCTCGGACAGCATGGCAAATATGCATAAATGATCCTTCAGCCAAGATGGCTGCCAAGCCAGAGTATTCAGCCAAGATGGCCACCACGGTAGAATCTTCAGACAAGATGGCCACCACAACAAAGTTGTCCGGCAAGATGACCGCCTTGACTAAGATTTCAGCCAACAAGGCCACCATGCCAAAGCCTTGGCACGCCGGGACCACCACACCAGAGCCTCATCACGCCACGGCCGCCAAGCCAGAGCTTTGTCATGCCAGAGCCGCCATGCAAGTTTCCCCTAAGGGTTTTTTGGGGCGGGACTATAGGACATAATCTCCTGCAGATGCAGAGCTTGGTTCACCGCTAACCTTCTCAGCGCTCTTAAGCCCAATACTCATAAGTTTGGTGGTCCCAGAGATTCTACCACTAGATAGGTGCGTTTCCATCAAGTTGTTCGAGCGGATGACACTGGTATTTGTCATAAGCACCGCTGAGCACCCACGGAAATGGCTGAGAACTCATGGAAAAACACATTTTATTTAAGAAAAAAACAAACATACTATAAGTAAATACTATAGTAAAGCAAGCATACTATATGTGTGATTTGATATAAAAAGCATGCAGAGCTCTCCCTTTATAATCAAAAAACTGTCCCTCCTCTTAGTGAATCGCAATCTCACAAAGTTCTGTTATAACAATAGAAGCTGACTGTACAATGAATTTCTTCTTTATATAGTGTCAACACCGTATTTATTTTGTTATAATGAGAGGATTTTGTGAGCATGGAGAACTCAAAATACACTCGCCGCTCAAAACACTTTTTGTTCAGTGCTAACTGACACGCCTCTGATTGGTCATTGAGTTCAAGAAATCAATAGATATCTTTGTGTTTGGCTACATTGCTCAATGCTACAGAACACGTTGCAAATGGAAACCTTATGCGATGGATCATTTGCCAAACAAATATGCTATTATTATGGAGAAAACGGATCCTAGACCTGCAGTTATGGCCAGCTTTTTGCTCTAAAAGCAATTAGAAGCAGTAGGCAGTAGTTTGAGTGAGAAAATTCCACGCTAGTCTCAATGTATTTACAGTGTTTTTCTCTATGTGAGACACAAATAATATTTTGTGCAATGAAATCATCAAGTGCACAAATGCACAGAGAGACACACAGCGTGTCAGCACCCACGGGCAAAAACATAAATCACCACCTACGGTATTGGTAATCTATAGTAACCAACAGTTTATAAAACACCATCAGCGAATTAGTCATGTTGGTTTAATGTTCGCTACATTAGAATTTATTCAGCAAACGCATTTCAATCTCCCGTAATTCGCATTTATTCTTTTTCACACAAGTCAAAAACCACCTCAAGTGAGCGTAAAAACTTCGTGAAATAAGGGAATTTTTTCCGAAATTTGGTGTTTCCATCACTCGTTTCTGATGTGATACTTCAAAATGCACATAAAAACAGGGTGATGGAAACATAGCTACTGTCAGCTGCTCTCCCCATAAAGGGGATCGCTATCTGGTGTGTTTAGGCTCCAGAGGCGGCAGTGTCCACCACAGCTTCTGTCCATGAGGCTCTCTGCGTCCCATGTCACAGCCACAGAGGCCGTCCACAAACTCTCTGTGTCTCATGTCTGTGTCACAGTCTCTGCTCTATGGCCCAGGTCCACCACTAGACCTCGGCCCTCTGGTCCACGACCCAGGTCTGCCTTTGCCCCAAAGTCCTTGTCCACCACTGCACCATGGCCCTCTGCTCCATGATTCAGGCCCACCACTGCTCCACAGTCCAGGTCCACTTCCATGTCATGATTCAGGTCAAGTTCCTCTGCATGGGCCTGGCCCTATTCATGTTCATGGTCAAGTCTGCTCATGTTTAAGCCAAATCTTTGTTTTGTATTTGCATATGGGTTAAATAAACTGCATTTGGGTGCTACACTATGCTCGCCTCAGTGGACTGATTGTTACACTAATGCTTTTTCTTTCAATTGTAAATAAAATGTAATTAAATATCTGAAAACATTACATTAAGTTTGCATTTATTCTATTAAAGTGCATTATTTCTGTAATATGTACTCTTTTTAAAAGTATATGCTGAAGTGAGTTGGGGGCGCATGCGCAAGTGCTGACCCCAGACGCCTGTGTGCTCGTGTGTTTGCTTGCTTGTTTGTCTGATTCAAACTGTCTGAACAGGCCGCGTACCAAAAGCAACATGATTTTTAAGATAATCGCTGTGCTTTGGATTTTAAAATGCGCTATAGACTGTGTGTCTGCGCTGGGAGATGGAGTGGATTCGGGAAATCTAAGGAACAACGGACTAATGAGGACAATGTTTTACAGCCGCGAAGATTTGATGAGATTCCGACACAATGTCAGAACCCCACCAAAGCTCCTTCATGAACCTTCTGAAATAATCTGTTCCATTCATACAACAAACAGAAAGAAGAAAATAAAACGGAGGGGCTCTAGAGGTGGAATCCGAAACAGACTTAAATCTCGCGGCAGTCGGTTTCCTCTTCCTACAATAACTTTAACTAATGCTCGTTCGCTTCAAAATAAAATGTCCGAACTCACAGCATTGGTGAAATATAACAGAGACTTTAAAAGAGCTAACCTGATCTGTATCACGGAGACATGGCTGACGGAGGCGATTGACAACATACACTTGGAAGGATACTCATTAATCCGTCTGGACCGCGACAGTGCCAAGTCAACCAAAACAATCGGAGGAGGACTGTGTATGTTCGTTAGTAGCAGGTGGGCAAATAATATTACGGTACGTGAAACACACTGCTCTGCTCACTATGAACTATTGACTGTCTCCTTTAGGCCATATTATTTGCCTCGTGAATTTGGACAAATAACAATTATTTTAGTTTATGTGCCTGGACCAAACTTTGCACTTGCTGCCGAATGCATAGCTGCTAGTTACAACAGAGTGCTTTGCAACTCTGCCGACGACCCAGTCCTCTTGCTTGGAGATTTTAATAAATGTAATGTATCAACGCTGTTGCCAAACCTTGAGCAATATGTAACCTGTCCGACTAGACTGGTTAAGACTCTGGACAAATGTTTTGGTAACGTGGAAGGTGCATATGTGCCAAAGCTATATCCACCTCTAGGACGTTCGGATCATAACGTTATTCATCTGTTACCAAAATACAGGCAGCTTTTAAAGAGGATCAAGCCTGCCGTTCAGCAGGTTCAAACGTGGTCCAGGGACGAAATAGAAAAGCTAAGAGGCTGCTTTGAGTGCACTGAATGGGACTTATTTTTTAACGATGATGACCGTTGTAATAATCATGAATTGTTGAATGATACAATAACCTGTTATGTTAATTTCTGTGTAAATTCAGTGGTCCAAACAAAGAATATCAGAGTCTATCCAAATAATAAGCCGTGGATTAACAAAGATTTGAAACATTAACTAAACATGAAGAAAATTGCCTTCTTGCAGAATGATCAGCAGAAAGTAAAAGAGTTAAACAAAGCATTAAAACGTAAGATAAAAGAGGCACAGAATGAATATAAAGAGAATGTTGAAGAGAAATTAAATACAGGGAATGTTAGAGACGCATGGAAGGGTTTGAATACAATGATGGGCAGACAAAAGAAAAGAGTTCAACAACATGAAGACCCTCATTGTCTTGCAAATAATCGTAACATTTTTTACTCACGATTTGATAATGATTTTAATGATGATTTGTCTGTTAGTAATGAATTAATGACGACTATGACTCATTCACAGCCTATGATCATACAGGAGAGAGAGGTTGTCACAGTGCTTCGTAAAGTTAAACCGCAAAAGGCATCTGGCCCGGATGGTCTGAAGGGGAAAGTCTTGAAAGAATGTGCAGCACAACTTGGACATGTGTGTACAAGGTTGTTTCAAATCTGTCTGGACAATGGTTTTGTACCATTAGCCTGGAAGAATTCCATTGTCATCCCGGTGCCGAAAATACCTAATGCAAAATCTCTCAAAGACGCACTCACATCTATTCTGTGTAAATGCATGGAGCGCATAGTATGTAAGGAACTGTTATCCCAAATTGAGACAGGCATAGACCCCCTGCAATTTGCCTATCGGGCAAATAGGAGCACTGTGGATGCCTCTCTCACTCTTTTAAATAAGGTTCAAAATCATTTAGATAACTCAAATTCCTATGTTCGAATTCTCTTCATGGATTTCTCATCCGCCTTCAATACTGTCCAACCTTATCTTCTCTTAAAGTGCCTCTATGAGTTAGGTGCTAGTAGTTGGATGATTCTGTGGATTAAGGAGTTTTTAAAAGGTCGCCCTCAGCGAGTTTGTGTTAATAATAATGTCATGTCGGATTGCTTGGTTTTAGATACTGGGGTACCACAGGGATGTGTACTGTCTCCAGTACTTTTTTCCGTATACATAAATGAACTGAAGTGCAATGATGATAACCTTACTCTTATAAAATATGCCGATGATATGGCATTGGTTTCATGTCAGAAAGAAATTAACTGCACCTCATATTTTGAGTACATTGACAGTATTATCTGTTGGTTTGAGAGTAGTTTTTTACATCTTAATATTGAAAAGACAAAAGAGTTAGGTTTCAGAAATCAATCGAGAAGAGTAGATACCGCATCTGAATATAAACCAGTTGTCATAAAGAAAAAAACTGTAGAGCAGGTCTCGAATTTTAAATACTTGGGTACAATTATAGATGAGAAACTTAATTTTGAGAGTAATGTGGAGTACATACATAAAAAGGCACGACAACGCCTGGGTCTCCTCAGGAAACTGAGAAGTTTTAATGTTAACCCACAGACTCTAACTATGTTATATTGATCAATGATTGAGAGTATTCTCACATACAATATTGTTTCATGGTGCGGCAATCTAACATTAATACAAAAGAACAAACTCTCACAAACAATTAATCAAGCAAATAAGATTATTGGACAAAAACAACAGTCACTTCAGAGCTTGTTCGATCATTTTATGGGAAAAATGGCAATTGCGATTTTTAAAGATAACACACACCCTCTTCACTCTGCTTTTGAATTGCTCCCATCTGGACGCAGACTAAAAATTCCCTTGGCTAGGAAAAATGTCTATAAAAGATCTTTTCTTCCAATGGCAGTGATTATCTTGAATCGTACAGTGTTCTAACTGAAACAATAGAATGGCTGCTAATACTTTTAATTTTTCTTTTTTACTGTGTTAAACTTTATAATTCTTTGTATTTGTGCTGTTGATGTGTGATGTGTTTTAAGCAGTGAATGTGTGTTACAGCGTCAAAGAAAAATTTCCGCTCTGTGAAAACAGACTGGACAATAAAGTTCAATTCAATTCAATTTAAGTGCACTTCTTTTTCACAAGAGGTCAGGCATAGTCTGCATTCACACCTGTTATAGTCAAACAAACTCAACAAGCATAGATAAACATCCCCACCTTAACAAACTTACCTGATAAATCTATACTTCATTTTATCTGGAAAGGGAAAATACATACATAATTACCTCAGTGTTGTTTACATTAATTTTCTTCTCTTTCATTTTATTCATTGTTAATAAATAAATGGTAAAACCTACATAAGACTATAAAACTGCACATTCATATACAAAATAAAAATTAAAACATGAATTAAAATGAAATGATTTTAAATTTTTCATATTGAGAGAAAAATCATACGTACCAGTTAGATACAAACCGTCTGTTCGGCAGTAGCACTGATAGGTATAGGAAATGTTTCTCTCATGACATACAATGTTATTTCTGTTTGTTTGTTTTTTTTGTTTGTTTGCTTGTTTTGCTAACATGAAATGTGTGGTTGAACAGGGGTTTGACACATTTTCATATTTAGTAACAGCTTGAGTCACCTATCTAAGGGCGAGTCTGCGGATGAGATCCAAATGCAGGCTTTATTCAAAAGCAGGGTGGTCAAACAGATAATGGTCGGAATCCGCCAAACAGGAATGGTAGAGACAGGACACCCTGATTCAGCGGTGGTGTACGCAGCTCAGATACACAATAATGTAACCCCTATTGTGGGGATTGTTGCAATTCAGGGGAGCAATTCAGGAACAGGAGGGCTTGCTGAAATGCCGGAACGTGCTCAGGGACTGATTCGGGAGTGCCCTCTGGGGGCAGGGCGATCGGCTGCGGCGGGCTGTGACCCTGGGCGATCGGCTGCGGCGGGCTGTGACCCTGGGCGATCGGCTGCGGCGGGCTGTGACCCTGGGCGATCGGCTGCGGCGGGCTGTGACCCTGGGCGATCGGCTGCGGCGGGCTGTGACCCTGGGCGATCGGCTGCGGCGGGCTGTGACCCTGGGCGATCGGCTGCGGCGGGCTGTGACCCTGGGCGATCGGCTGCGGCGGGCTGTGACCCTGGGCGATCGGCTGCGGCGGGCTGTGACCCTGGGCGATCGGCTGCGGCGGGCTGTGACCCTGGGCGATCGGCTGGTGGCCATTTTGTGAAGGGGCTCAGATGTGGCCACCATGTTGTGACTGGGCTCAGGTGAGGGAACTACAGGGCACGAATGTTCATGAATCGCAGGGCTAGATAAAACCAAAACTGGTTTGGCTGGTGATTGTGTCGAGTCAGGCTCCGCCTCTCCCACAGTGAACGATGACCCAGACAGAATCAATGCATATGCCATTAGGTCTCTGAGACTACAATTAAAGTCTGCATCAGGGAGACAGGTTTTCAGGGGTTCATTAAGTCCCAGACGAAACAAATGTTTAAACAGTGACTCATCATATGGGACATTATCAGATACCTCACAGAATTCCTGCATATACTCCTCAACAGTTAGTCCTCCTTGTCGAAGTTGCAGAAGTTGATCGAAAAAATCCATACTGTGACTGACAATGCCGGTAAAGTCGCTGGATCTTGGGTGTGGTGAGGTCTTCTGTAACGAAGGAGACAGTCAGCGGAATGAAATCCATTTGCAGGCTTTATTTATAACAGGCAATAAATCCAAGGGCGGGTGGCAAAACAATCAGAACATGGGGAAAAACTGGCAGAGTGCCAACGGGAAAACAAGACGGAAACTAATTCTCGGAAATGTCAACATTGAGAAGATTGAGACCTCACAGAGAAGCACGTGTGCAGTGTGTTTAAATAATGACAGATAATGTGCTACAGCTGGCTGGGGTAATCAGTGACAGGGTACAAGGCTTCTGGGAAATGTAGTGCGCAGGTGTGAGTGAGTGAGTGGGTGTGTAGTGCATTGTGGGAGGCGAAGTCCGGGAGTGAATGTGCATGTGTTTGTGAGTGAAAGTCCAGGATGAAGTGCCCTCTTGTGGTGGTCATGGGCACTTCAGCTGATGATCATTACAATACCTCTGCTCAGCCATGACGAGTTGTGTTCGAAAAGCTAATGACATAACACCCAGGTAGGCCAGCCCTCACATGATTATGACTGGTCGAATGATGAGCTTAACTGAAACTATAACTGATTTGCGTGGGAGGAGAGCGCTACCAGGAAAGTTTCAAAGGGCAAATTTCAAATGGCATTTTTGAAGGGCACGCCATTTGTAGGAGTGTTCCAAACGAAAGTGAACTACTGAATCCCTTCAACAAGGCCATTAGTAAAGGGTATATGCGATGTTCAGTTCAAGGAAGTAATTTTATCATTTATGGTCATGTGACCAAGCAAATTTTCATGATTCATTTTAAAGCGAGATGGCAGGAGAGTTGGAGTTAATTTACAAATGATTTAAGTTAATTAGTTTTTTTTGTGATATATTTCAAACATTTTTGTCATGTTAAAATAAGTGTCCAAAGAGGAGATGGATGAAGTTTTAAAGTTTTAAAGAACAGAGAAATAAACTCACGCACATACATACATATAAGTGTATGTATGTGTATATATATATATATATATATATATATATATATATATATATATATATATATAATATGAGAGTGAGTAATTTATGACAGAATTTTCATTTTTCAGGTGAACTAACCCTTTAAGTATAGAAGCATGAATGCCTGCAGGAGTTTATCTGACAGAACACACAGATGCAGACACCTGAGCAGAACAAAGGTGTCTTGCGTTTAAAACACTGTGAAACTCGAAAACGACAAAAAGTATCAAAATGGACAGAGACGTCTATCAGTAACACTTTAGAATGCTGTCCTATCATTAATGAATATACTACACAGGAACAAATGAGTAACATTCTACAATTAACTAACAAGAAACTACTAAAGGAACTACTAATATAATAATAAATGTTACCAAATCCATCAGAAGGAATTACTATCCAAAACCTTAGGAAAATTTCCAAAGCTTACAATGACTTCAGTGATTTCTAAGGAGTTATCATGCTTTTCACTTTAGAATATTGATCCAAATAATTAGTGGTTCCTTTAGAAGGATGAATCATTATCCAAAACCATACAAAAACTCAAAAGCTTACAATTATTTCAGTCATTATAGAGAGTTATCATGTTTTTCACTTTAGAATTCTAATCCTAATAATTAGTAATTCCTTCTGAAGAATTTGGTAATACTTGAGTCACCCAGTGGGTTTACCATGACCTTCACTTTACACTGTGTGCACAATTATTAGGCAAGTGATTATTTTGACCATATCATAATTTTATCCATAATTTCCAAGTCCAAGCTGTATAAATTGAATGCTTATCGGATTTAATGCATATCAGGTGATGTTTATTTGTGTAACGAGGGAGGGTGTGGCCTAAGGAGATCAACACCCTATATTAAGGTGTGCATAATTATTAGGCAGATTCTTCTCCACAGGAAAAATGGGCCAAAAAAAGAGATTTAACTGACTCTGAAAAGTCAAAAATTGTAAAAAGACTTTCACAGGGATGCACCACTCTTGAAATATCTAAGAAATTGGGGCGTGATCACAGAACCATCAAACATTTTGTAGCAAATAGTCAGCAGGGTCGCAAGAAACGTGTCGAGAAGAAAAGACGCAAATTAACCGCCAAAGATTTGAGAAGAATCAAACATGAAGCTACCAGGAACCCATTATCCTCCAGTGCTGCCATATTCCACAACTGCAACCTACCTGGAGTGTCAAGAAGTACGAGGTGTTCAGCCCTCAGAGACATGGCCAAGGTAAGAGAGGCTGAAACCCGACCACCTCTGAACAAGACACATAAGCTGAAACGTCAAGAATGGGCCAATAAATATCTGATGACAGATTTTTCAAAGGTTTTGTGGACTGATGAGATGAGAGTGACTCTTGACGGACCAGATGGATGGGCCCGTGGTTGGATCAGTAACGGACACAGAGCTCCGCTTCGACTCAGACGCCAGCAAGGTGGAGGTGGGGTACTGGTATGGGCAGGTATTATTAAAGATGAGCTAGTTGGACCTTTTCGGATTGAAAATGGACTCAAAATCAACTCTCAGACCTACTGCCAATTTTTAGAAGACACTTTCTTCAAGAAGTGGTACAGGAAAAAGTCTGCATCTTTCAAGAAGACTTTGATTTTTATGCAAGACAACGCTCCATCACATGCATCAAAGTACTCCACTGCGTGGCTGGCCAGTAAAGGCCTTAAGAATGAAAAACTAATGACATGGCCCCCTTCTTCACCTGACTTAAACCCTATTGAGAACTTTTGGGCCCTTCTTAAGCAGGAAATTTACAGTGAAGGCAAACAGTACACCTCTCTGAACAGTGTCTGGGAGGCTGTGGTTGCGGCTGCACAAAAAATTGATTCTGACCAGATCAAGAAACTGACTGACTCTGTGAATGGAAGGCTTGTGACTGTTATCGAGAAGAAGGGTGGCTATATTGGTCACTGAGGTTTTCTTTTTGAAATTTCAGAAATGTTTATTTGTAAATTGAGTTTGTTTATTATTCTCACTTTGACAGGTGAAAATAAACATGTGAGATGGGAAAATCTTTGGTTTTCATTTAGTTGCATAATAATTCTGCACACCAATAGTTGCCCAATAATGGTGTATGCGTAGATATTCTCTTAAGAAAGCCAAAACTTCAGTTTCACTACTTAAATGTTCAGGTTTGAGGGTTTGTTAACATTTTGGATCGATCAAGAGCACTGTAGTTGATCAATACCAAAACTGATCCTCAAAAATACAACTTGCCTAATAATTGTGCACACAGTGTAGAATTATTTATAAATTCTACATTATTTGTGTTAATTATGAACCTGTATGTTGTTCTCTGGGAGGTCTGAAAAAAGTATTGTAGTTATTGATTAGCTAATAGTGAACTGCCACATTAACTAAACACTATTTCTTACTAATTTGTTAATCAGAGTTTCTTAGTTAATAGTAGTTACTAGAGTGTTAATAATGTTACTTGTTTGTTCTTGTGTCATTCATTAATGTCTGAACAGAATTCTAAAGTGTTACCCATCCATCTAGCACATTCACAAAGGAAAACAACTGCCTTTGTAAAAATGCCAAAGGGATTATCGTCTGTTACCAGATTAGATAATGACAGCACTTAAGCACATTAAAGGATGTTTTTCTGGCAAGGAAATTTTAAATTCCTTCACTCATCATAGTGATGTCTGTCACTTTTCTCTGTTTTCATTGTTGCGTTAATTGGAATTGCACCTACATAAAAAGGCAATGACTTTGCAAACTCCTTTTTCTGACATATTGTGAAATATCAAGACACAAGCAATTCTTAACAACCCTGGAGAAAACTGCACTTCACAGTTTAGCTGGGATAATGACTGACAACAATATACCCCTCTATGCAAAAGCATGGTTCTGGTGTTTAAAGCACTAAAAATTGCTTAAAATATGCAAATTAAACATTTATGTTATTTGCTGGATTACTTTGGCTAAGATTGGACGAGCAAAATGCATCATGTACATTATACAACAATATACTGTATAACTGTCTTTATCATGTCATTTTAGTTTCGGTAAAACAGGCAGCAGAACATTTCAACAAACAGGTTTTTTAACATGTCTGTGGGTTTATGGGGCACCGGAAGTGTCATGCTCAAAAACGATGAAATGCACATCTCCAGATCTTTATTGAAAAATTAAACTGAAAAATATAGGCTGCATGTCTGTGCAATGAATTTTGTCCATCAAGGCAGAGAATAATTTGTAAATTTAATGTAATAGCACACGCTGTGGATTTTCCATAACGAGCAACACCCGAAGTGCCAGGTGGGGTGGTTTTTCACATCACCAGCACCTACCAAAAACTTTAGCTGTTAGTGTTTGTGATAACTGCTGCTTCACCTTCAGATAACATATTCAACCTCAGGGTCACCTATAAGAGATAACGGCATGTGACCCGTGTTATGTGTCGCTTTTGAATGGAAGGATTTTACAAACTAATAAACAGAAGAGATGTATATGGCAAAATTAAATTAAATTAATATGCCAGATTCGATATTAAAAAGCAATATTTAGCCGTATACACTAACTTTGGAAAATTTGGCAGGCAGTTGTATCTTTTGCCTTTCTTCTATCTTCTTTCTGAAGTAGTATAAAACCATAAATAAATAAAAATGATGTGTCACATGCACACAAAGATAAAAAAATTGGTAACTTTCTACACAATTTTGAAGGTCTTAAATACACTTATAACCATTTTGTACAAATAAAAATACCAGATCTCTTCACAGAAGTATTAAGTTCAGTTTAGTTACCATTTGTTATTATGTTAGTCATTTTGTTTTTGTGTTTCTGTTTAGTCCTTGATTAACTCCTTGTTAGTTTCCATGATATCTGATTAGTGTCACCTGTGTGTCATTTAAATGCCTGTTCACCCCTTGTATCCACCTTTTTCCTATTCCCCATTCCCAATGAAACTTTGCGTGAATTATGTAGTAGTACGTTAACTTACGTTAAACTGTAAATTGTGGCAAGCAGGGCGAGGCCGAGAGGTGAAACCTGAAAACAACAAAAAGTAACAAAATGGACAAAACAATATAAAAACATGGATTAAAATTAAATGATTTCAAATTATCATATATTGAGAGATATACCATACCAGTGAGAGTCAAATTGTCTGTTTGGCAGTAGCACTGATAAGTAAGTTTTTGTTGTTGTTGTTTTGTTTGTTTTTTGTTTTTTGCCAGCATGATGTTTGTGGTTGAACAGGGGTTTGACACTTTCAAATTTAGTTACTTCTAGTTTTAACAGCTTAATAGTAAGTAAATAAATATTCCATAAATAATTGCAAACTGTTTGCTACTTTTGGATATCAGCTTTTTTTATTATTATTTCTAGACATGTTTTGCAGTTTGGCTCACTTAGGCTATGAGTCAAATGCCTCTGAATAAATGCGTCATGAAGCACGTATGGATTCGGTCCAATGGCGTAACAGAACGTCAAAGGTGGGTGACGTCACTGACCAGGAAGCTATAAAGCACCCTGTGATCAAAAAGTCAGCTTCTGTCTCTTCAGCAAGCACTATATGTGAATTGTGTGTCATATTTATGGTTTATCTGTCTAAATTACACCAGATAATACATATATGTGATAATGGCAAGTGAACAACAGCTCAGAAAGTGTGTTCATCCCTGGCCTTGTTACATCACGGGTGGGGATACACACTCTATGTGTGTAGTTTGTCATGGAGTACACCATGCCCAGTCAGCTCTTGAGGGGGCTGACTGTGAGCACTGCGAGCGGCTGCCTTTGAGAATTCTACGCTCCTGCTGGACGGCGCCTCGGCTCGTGTTCCTCGCAGCTCGGGTCCCGCTTCTGCCAAGGCCGAACAGATGCTCAGGTCGTGGGTTTCGCAAATGGATCTGACAGAGGGGATAGAGACAGGCGCTGCCCTTTCTCTTCCCTCACCTGTCAGGTCCAGTACCTCATCCCAGGGTTTGGAAGCACGATCTGTGGTTACTTCCTCCCCGGAGAAGTACTGGTATTTCACATATCCAGTTCTGAAGAATCTGATGTTGTGAGTATGAGGCAGGAGAAAGTGAAGACTCTTCACTTCACTCTCCTGAGTGTGAGGAGCTTGTGAAGGTGATCACTCATGCAGTCATCACTCATGCCAAATTAGACATCGATTGGCCTGCTGATAAGCAAGACACGAGGCAGAAGAACGCTTTCTGTCCTAGCATGCTCAACCTCCACACCGGAGCTTACCGTTCTTTCCCAACCTCCACACCTCGGTGTGGAAAAGACCCGTGTCATCCGATGTGTTTAGCTCTTAGACATCCACATATACATTTATGGGCTTAAACAGCATGGTTACGGTGTGATGGCAAAGGCTGAAGAGACGCTTGCGAGTCATCTCTCACCTGAATCAGCATCGCCCCTTAAAACTCCGGCATTACCCATCAAATCTCTAAGAACTACATCGACTTTGCTGGATAAAGTGTACTCAGTGGCAGGTCAAGCAGTGGCGTGCCTGCACACAATGTTCATTCTGCAGGCATACCAAGCTGACCTGCTAAAAGACATGAGTGAGTGCAAGGAGGTCAGGAGGTTCGAGAACCACGTTAGACTGCAGATTTCTCTCTTCAGGCGACCAAGAAGATGGCCAAAAAGACTGGGAGGTGTTGTGACGCTCTCAGGCGAAGTCCTCAAAGGGCAAGGCAGATCTGAGGACCGTTATTGTTGCTAAGAGGGCTTCATCTAAAAAGAAGTCCTGATGCCTCCAGCTTCCCCAAAGAGCAGGGGATCCCACCTCATTATACAGTGCCCATCTCCCTTCGTTGCCTTAAGGGGACCTTTCTGCCACTCCCGCCTATTTGCTGGGGCACAGATGCTATCAGTGGGAATCCACCTGAGGATTTTAAAGCACAGAGCTAGTTATTCCCTGCCGGTGTGCTGCTTCAAGGTGCTGCGCTTGCTGTTAAAAACACACCAGAGGCCAGTCTCAAGAGACTGGTACCCTTAGTAGATTTTCTGGCAGAATGGAAGCTTCTATCAAATATATTTTGCTGGGTCCTGCAGACAGTCGAAAAAGGCTATACCATTCAGTTCAGGTTTCGCCAACCCTGATTCAGCGGGGTCATGCCCACCGTGGTGGGCCCCGAGCTGGCTCTGGTTATGGAGCAGGAGGTGAAATCTCTCTTGGAAAAGGAGGCTTTAGAACGGGTTCCTCCTCCCAGCACGGAGTCAGGTTTTTACAGCCGATACTTCATTGTTCCAAAGACGGATGAGTGGTTGCATCCAATTTTAGATCTGTGCCTTTTAAATCCCTCTGTAGGGAAGCTCAAGTTCAAGATGCTTACTCTCAAGCAGATCGTGTCACAAATCAGGTCCGAGGACTGGTTTGTCATGATAGATCTAATGGACGCATACTTCCATGTATCCATCCTTCCACAACACAGGAATTTTGGCATGAGGTTGAATGCCAAGAAAAGTGTACTGTCTCCATCCCAGAGGACCACTTTTCTTCGTGTGATATGGGATTCCCAAGGGGGAACCCACTCCACATGATCGAGGTCACGTGGCGATGCCTTTGTGCCTTAGTCATGTGTAAAGAACCTTGGTTCCTTTCCCAGGGGCCTGTGCTGGGAGCTCCATGTCATCGTGTCATGCTAGCAATGGTTGCATCTCTCACAGGCTGGGGGGCGATCATGAGTGAGACCATCGCCCAGTTCAAGGTCTGTGGCAGGGACCTGTCATGGCACATAAACTGCCATGAAAAAGCTTTTAAACATTTCCTCACAGATCTAAGGTGTTCTCATTTATAAACCATCAAGTGGGTGTGTGGTCGCACCCCTTATGCAAGCTGGCTCACCAGATCCTTTTGTGGTCACAGGGGAAGCTGCTCTCTCTGAGCGGGTTTACATCCCCGGGTGTTTAAATCAGGGAGCAGACATCCTGTCGAGGCAGTGGCCGAGGCCTGGGGAATGGAGACTTCACCCAGAGGTGGTGGAGCTCCTGTGGAAGAGATTTGGTCGAGCAGAAGTAGATCTGTTTGCATGTCTAGAGACTACACAGTGTTCACTACGGTTCTCCCTTACTCAGCCAGCTCCTCTTGGGCTGGAGGCTATGCTTCAGACATGGTAGAGGCTGCACCTGCACGCTTTCCCCCCGGTCGCTCTGCTCCCGGAAGTACTCGATAGAATTCGCAGGGACGGGGTCAGCCTGCTGCTGATGGCCCCGTTCTAGCTGGCCTGAGTGTGGTTTTCAGACCTGGTATCTCTCCTCGTTGGCTCTCTTCTGTAGATTCCAATTAGGATGGACCTTCTCTCTCAGGCTGAGGGGTGGATACTTCACCCCCATCCAGAGTTATAAGCTGGGCCCCCTCTGAGGCCAAGCCAATAAGTTCTAGTCTCTCATCCGAGGTTGTTGAGAACATACTCCATTCCAGAGTTCCCTCCACCAGGAAAATGTATGCCCTGAAGTGGAAACTTTTCACTTCTTGGTGTGGAGATAACCAGCTGGACCCAGTTAACTACCCGGTGGGTGCAGAGATGGAATTCCTGCAGGAGCGTTTCTCTGCAGGGCTATCCCCTTCCACAATAAAGGTGTACGTGGCGGCCTTAGCTGCTTACCACACTCCTTTAGGTGGTGTATCTTTGGGGAGAAACCCTCTGATTACGAATATTTCCTTCGTGGCAAATAAGGAAATATTCCCTTTGTTTTCTTCGTGGCACTCTTGAGGTTAAGACCTGCAGTTCGCACGAGGGTGCCGGCCTGGGATCTGACCATTGTGTGGAAGGCTGTTCTACGGCTCCGTTTGAGCCCATTGAGGTACCTGAAAAATTCCTCAGTCTGAATACCATATTTCTCCTTGCTATTACGTCTCTCAAGAGAATTGGAGACATTCAAGCGCTGTCAGTCTCGCCCTCGTGCTTGGCGTTTGCGGATGGCATGGTAAAGGCCTTCTTTCACCCTAGCCCAGGCTACGTTCCTAAGGTCCCTACAAATCCTGTAAGACCTATCATACTGCAAGGCTTTTGTCTTCCTCCCTTCAGGATGTCAGACCAGGAGAAACTAAATCTGCTTTGTCGAGTCAGAGCCTTAGATGCCTTTGTCCACAGAGACGCCCGCAGAGGACGAGCAAGTGGGTTATTGAGGTCATCTCCCTTGCTTATGAGTCGGCCGGTCAGACTTCCCTACTGGCCCACTCCACCAGGAGGATGGCTGCTTCTAAAGCTTTGTTAGGAGTTTCTATCCAAGATGTTTGTGATGCAGCAGGCTGGTCCTCACTGCACACGTTTCCCTTGAAAGGGAACATCTCAGTTACCTTAGTTTTTTCTAAATTTATAAATTGAGGGAGCAAAATAGTAAATCTTGTTTTTAACTATTAACGTAACTATTTTTTTATCATTTTTTAATGTCCGGGGCTCCGTAGCTTTCAGTTAAAACAGCACAAACATGAATTTTAGTATGAGACTAGGCTTAAGCCTTGTATGTGAAACTGGAGTTTAATTTTTTAATTTGAAAAAACATTAATTGTAAACATTTATTTGGTTTTATTTTAAAGTTGGTTTAAAATATTTAATTTAATATTTTGTTTTAAAGTTGATTTTAAATCTTTATGTTTCAAGAATATTTTGTTATGCTATAAAGAAGTACACTTATTTTGCTGTGTTGACTATCATACTAATGCACATGCAGTGTACTTGCTTATAATTTAAGGTTTGAAATCACATTTAAAGTTATTATATTTTAAATTACAACTTTAAATACAAATGTGTAACTACTTTTCCATAAATGCATGTCAGTACATCCGGCAGTAAACCACTTTTACCTAACCCGTTTCACCACCATCGACCATGGAGGAATCGTGTGAGGCCCCCACAGATGGAGAGCTACCACCCACTGCAACATGTCAGCCAGAGCCTGAGGATAAGAGGTCAGTGCAGAGCCTGGGATCCATCGGCTCTGCCCCTGTTTGTCATCCCCCAGTTGACGTCAGCCTCCACGCCTCTTTCGCGCCTCCCTCCCTCTACATAACGTGAACGGTCTCCTCTGGGTCTGTACCTTTGGACATCTACCACAATCACCGCCGGGTCTCGTCATCATCATGTCGTGCCACTGTGTGCTGCAATGGTTCTGCTTTGGCTTTGAAAGTTTTATGTCTAAGGGGAACCATAAATGGAGAGTAACTGTTAGTAACTGTAAGATACCCCTTACAAAAAAGAACTGCAGTATATTGAAGTAGAACTGCAATAAAACTGCAGTACCAAGTAGTTTAACTGCAGTTTAATTCAAATTTGCAGTATAATGAAGTATAGTCACAGTTCAACTGCAGTACATTGAAGTTCAACAGCAGTAAAACTGTAGTATAAGTACAGCTGCAGGAAAATGAAGTACAACTGAAAGTTGCATGAAGTATAAAAGCAGTATAACTGCAGTTGTATTGCACACTCAAAAAAAAAAGATTTTTCGATGCTGTTCACTTTATTTAAACAACTTATTTTGATTCAACACCATTATATTGGTTTTGGGTTCAAACGTGATTGCTTCATGTTAAATTGACTTGAAATGATTACTTTTTGACTTAACGTAATGTTTTCATTTTAAAATAACATGTTTCACTCAAGTAAACTCAACCAGGACTCAATCAAACATGACTTTCACTTCCCATCATGCTTTGCAAAGAGGCTGAACTGGGAGAGTAAATGTTGAAATAAAGTGTTATTTTAAACAGTTTTTAGCAAGATGAGAAAATTGAGAGATGTTTTTAATGTTTACTGTTCTATTATGTTGATATTTAAAAGTTTCTGTTATGTTAATAGTTTTGGGGTTACCATTGTGGTGAAGTGTTGAGCTTGTGCTTAGGTTGAGGGCATGCCAGCTGCCATTCTAATCACACTAATAATTGAATGATCCCTGTGTTAGTGTTTGGATGAAACCAGTATGACTTCTGGACTGTAAACAAAGAGCATCATAAACGTTATACAAAACCAAAAAAGTAGCATTAATTATAGGGTTAATTAGAAAATAGAGCTGCAGTATATTGACGTAGTACTGCATTAAAACTGCAGTACCATGTAGTTTCACTGCAGTTTAATTAAGCACAACCATAGATTTGCAGTATAATGAAGTATAGTCACAGTACAACTGCAGTAAAACTGTAGTATAAGTACAGCTGCAGTAAATGAAGTACAACTGAAAGTTGCATGAAGTATAAAAACAGTATAACTGCAGTTGTATTGCAGTTTTATTTTACTAGTACTTTAGATGTATTGCAGTAGTTGTACTCCAGTAAAACTACAGAAATTTGAGGTTATACTGCAATACTGCAGTTTTTTCGTGTCCAAAAAACTGCATTTTTCTATATGTAACAAAAACTGCAGTATTACTTCTAAAAAACTGCAGTAATTTTTTGTAAGGGACTCAATATTAACTTTATGCTTATTGAACCAAGCAATAACACACAGTCGTGGGAATGAGTGACAACTTTATGGGTGAGTCATACCCTGCGTCTCAATCAGCTCCCTAGCTTCCTAGGTCGTGAATCAATATATTGTTTAAATGAATGTGGCTGAATCCCTGATCAGTGCCCTGACAACTGAACTAGGGAGCTGATTGTGACGTATGCATTGTGTCATCCACTCAGACGATTTGCTGGGCCTGGGTGTTTTTTGGAGGAGTGCCACAGTTTGATTCTGCTTTGGGTTAGGGTAGGGTTTGAGATGTTTTTAGTGATGCTTCTGTGGAGAAAACACAGAAAAGTACCTGGCAATAAAATGTAGATTATTAAATATTTTTGCTAATTGAACCCTTGTATTAAAGCAGTTTATTGAAGCAGTTGCTGCTTGTCTCATCATCAGCACTCTTGTTTGTATAATTGACTGTAATTGGACCCTGAAAGACTACATTTTGCCTTACATTTGTTATGAAATGTGTTATATGCTATGCACTTTTTATGACTTCATGACATAATGGTTTTGAAATTATGGGTAATCACTGTCACAGTCATGTTTGTCTTAATTATCATGGACTTTCAGTTTGTTGCCATTGAGCATATGTGTTCCTTTGTTCTATTTCCCCACCACAATCTGACACCATGGACACTAACCTAATCATCACAGCTGTTGGTCATTGGGGTTAATCGTCTGTGTATTTAAGTTCCTGGCTTTCCTCAGTTCAGTGTCGGGTCTTGTTTTGTACGTGTTGTGTTCCTGCCGTCATCTGTGTTTGCCTATTGGATCATCTTGTAAAGACTTGTTGTGATTCATCTTTTTCATTGTGTGAAAACACACAGCCTAACTGGTACACTTAACTTGCAAAAACATGATGAGAAATGAATATTCATCTGTACTGAAACACAATGGCCTGGTTTCACAGACAGGGTTTAGCTTAAACTAGGATTAGGTATTAGTTCAATTAGGATATTTAAGTATATTTTATAAACGTACACTAGAATAAAACATTACTGATGTGCATCTTGAGACAAAACAATGGCAGTGACTTATTTTAAGAAACATCAGTACAAGTTACTTTCAGTTAAGACATCTGAAACATGCGTCTTAGTCTCAGACTATCTTAAGCCTTGTCTGTGAAACCGGGGGTATATGAAGAAAACATCAGGAGTTTCCATGAGTAAAGTTCACACAGTGGATGACAACTGTAAAGATAAGGATAACGATGTAGAGTAAAAATCATTCTGTTTTGTTGGCTTTATCCATTTAAGATGGCGCCGCTATGTTTGGCTTGCCACTTGTTTCTCTGTTTTTTCATGTTTGTATTTGCTACCGTCCCGCCGCTTGTTTATGATCGCACTACGCTGTTGGAATTGCGTTTCACAATTAATCGCCTTCTAAATGCCCAGTCCTTCAAACCACCACCGCCACTGTTGACATTAATTCCTTCTTATCTGAGACGCCCTGTCTGCCTGCTACCAGGCAGTAAGCGTCGCAGAAGACGTGGTCGGAGAAGGGGGTTACATGTCAAGCTGAGGACTCACTTGGATTCTCTATCGCCGAGGACTGGAAATCAATCAGGACCTGGCAGCTCTAGAAGATTGTGGGAATGCTACCGATGGCTTCGGCCGGTAAATTCCAACACTGGTGTTCCAGTTCCGTGTCCTCGCCGCGTCAGAACATCTACCCGGGGTTGCGTCCAAGGAAACCTCCGTCCAATTCCTCGTGTGACATCGCCGCCTATCAACTCGACCACGTTTTGCATGGCATTATGTAACACCAGATCACTTAATAATAAATCATTTGTCCTCAATGATGTCATCTCCTCTTACAATTTGGATTTGTTTTTCCTCCTGGCTTTCCCCGGGTGACGTCAGTGCCCTTTTCAGAACTCCTCCCCTCTGGCTATCTTTACCTAAATACCCCGTGGGAAACGGGTAGGGGCGGGGGGATAGCTACTACTCACAAACAGTCATTGATATGCCGCCAGCTGTCCACTAGAGGGTACTCCAGCTTTGAGTTACAAGCATTTGTGCTTACATTACCCTGTCCTATCCTATGTGCAGTAATCTACCGGCCACCAAAGCTAAATAAGGATTTTACAAATGAGTTTTCAGAGTTTTTGACAGAGTTTCTCGCAAAGTTTGATAATATTTTAATCTGTGGGGATTTTAACATTCACGTTTGCTGCCCCTCTGATAAACCTGCCAATGATTTTAAGGCACTTTTAGATTCATTAGACCTTACCCAGTCCATATCCTGTCCCACGCATAGATTAGGTCACACCCTTGACCTTATTATCTCTCGTGGGGTGATTTTCCCATCTCTGACCACTCTCTCATACGTTTAGATATCTGTGCAGTCCCTCCCGCTCCTTTATCCATTGCCACTCATCGTCGTCGCATTATTACTCCATCTACAGTCGATAATTTTGTTGCTGCCTTCTCTGTTTCTGACATCGCCTCCACTGCTGAACTGGCATCGCCTCTATGTCCTGACCTTCTCCTCTCCTCCTTCAACACCATCTGCTCCCAGATTATGGACTCTGTCGCACCCTATAAGGTAAAGACGACCAAAGCCCCATCGGACCCCTGGCTCAATGATTCAACTCGGGCCCTCAGGCGCCAGTGTAGACAGGCTGAGCGAAAATGGAAGAAGGATAGGCTGCTGGTGTCACTGGAGATGTTTAGAGACAGTCTTGCCACCTATCAGAGAGCAGTGAAGGAAGCTAAAGGACAGTACCTTTCTAATCTCATCAATAGCAATAGCCACCGCCCTGGAATCCTGTTCAGCACTATTAATTCTGTCATAAATCCGGTGCCTGTTGTATTGAATGATGTATCAGAAAATACATGCAATGCATTTAAACAATACTTCTTGGACAAGGTTTCGTCTGTTAGGCAAACTATCGCACAAGCTCCTGTTGTTGCCTTATCCTCCCGAGTGACGCAATGCGTACTGGAGAACTTTGATACAGTTACTCTGGAGGACCTCAAAAAAGCTGTCCATGAGCTGAAGCCCACCACCTGCCCTCTAGACGCTGTTCCTGCCAGGATTTTGAAAGAGGCTATTGACTTTGTAGGTCCTTTTCTTGTCACCTTCATTAACAGCTGTCTTAGTTTGGGGACTGTTCCCACTGCTCTCAAACACGCCGTTGTTAGACCGTTGCTCAAGAAACCGAACCTAGATCCCACCATACTGTCCAATTTTTGACCAATATCTCACCTGTCACTTCTGCCTAAGTTGATGGAGAAGCTTGTTTTCTCCCAGCTTCAGTCTCACCTACAACTGCACGTCATTAGTGATAAATTTCAGTCCGGTTTCAGGTCTAGACATAGCACTGAATCAGCGCTACTGAGGGTCCATGATGACATTCTTGGAGCTCTGGATAGTAGAAGCTCTGTGGTTTTGGTACTACTGAACCTTACCGCTGCATTTGACACCGTGGATCATGCCATCCTCATCACCCGTCTTCATCATTTTGTTGGTTTGCAGGACGCAGTGCTCAAATAGAACTTTTTCAGTAATGCTCGATGACTTTTCCTCCACATCTGCTCCTCTGTCATCCGGGGTGCCTCAAGGATCCATTCTCGGTCCTGTTCCGTTCTCTCTATATATGCTGCCACTTGGACAACTCATCTCCAACCATAATGTTCATTTTCATTTCTATGCAGACGACCTCCAGATCTACCTTCCTGTGATTCTGAACAATCGTTCTGCGCTGGACCCCCTTTATAACTGCCTTAAGGACATTAAACAGTGGCTTTCTCAGAATTTCCTTCATTTGAATGAAGGTAAGACGGAGTTCATCCTCTTCAGCCCTGACTCATCCAACAGTTCTTTCAGTCTTGGTCCTCTAACACCTCAGTTTGCTCCCACTGTGCGTAACTTAGGTGTTATTTTTGACAAAAATTTGCAGTATGACAAACAGATTAGTGCAGTTGTCAAGGCGAGCTTTTACCAGCTAAGGCTTCTCAGTAAGGTCAAACCATTCTTGTCCCGAGCTGACCTTGAAAAAGCCATTCATGCCTTTATCAGCTCGAGGATAGACTACTGCAATGCCCTCTACACTGGACTTAATCAATCACTTCTCAATCAGCTTCAACTGGTTCAAAACGCGGCAGCACGTATCCTCACCAACCCCTCCAAACGCACTCATATCACCCCAGTCCTCCGCTCGCTCCACTGGCTCCCGGTGCGGTTTAGGGTGGAGTATAAGATCCTGCTATTCGTGTTCAAGGCCATCAATGGTCTGGCCCCGATCTATCTTGCCGATTTAGTAACAGTCTATCAACCACCCAGAACTCTCCGCTCCTCTGAACACACCTCTCTGGTCACTCCAAAATTCAAATATAAAAAGTTTGGAGGCCGGTCATTTGCTGTCTAGGGCCCTTATCTGTGGAACGCTTTACCGACATTTCTTCGAAGCATCACCGTGTTGAGTGTTTTTAAATCGCAGTTGAAAACACATCTGTTCAGACAAGCTTTTAACACCTAATTACTTTAATTGATATTTCTGTTTTATTTTCTGTTGTCTATTGATGCTTTTACTGGAAAGCGCCTTGTGCACCTTTTGGCTGTTGTAAGGCGCTATACAAATAAAATTTGATTGATTGATTGATTCTAAATATAAAATATAAATATAAAAATAAAAACGGCAGTGGTGGTGTGGACAAAAAAAATAACAGCAGTGGTGTGGAGTGGCTGTTTTTATTTGCTACCACGAACACTGACTGAAGAATGGACCATAAAAATATATTTATCTGCAGTAAAAATCCTCTTCCTCTCACAGGGGGAATGCCCCCTCAAAAGATACACACAAGACTTCTTGGATCTGTACCATCTAGTCCATTACGATGACAGTCAGTACATGTTGCGGAGACAAGCGTGTGCCTGCCTGGACGTGCTCCTTAAGGGACCTTAATGGAATTTGTAGAATGGGTGCTGTTACACAATGGATACCCCTTTTCCAGCACCTGTATCCGCAACCACCGTCCCAGCGAATGTGAAACCAGAGCCCACCACAGATAAGGAGCCCCAGCCTGCCAATGACTGAGCAAAAGATTGTCCTGGAGCCCGAGCCCGGTGAAAAGTCTGACCAGGTATGTGAGCCAGCTACATCATTTGTCCCTGTGGTAGTGGAATATAAGGGGATGTCCCTTCAGTCAAGGCGGATGTAAATTAATATTTATCAAGACACTGATGTTTGTCTAGAGAACAACCACTGGCTCTGCGCCCCTTTACCTAAGCTCATTGCTTCAGACCTATGTGCCATCCAGAAGCCTGCATTCTGCAGGTGAATGCCACCTTATGGTGCCATCACAAAGAGGCACAAAATCATTTTCACTCGACACTTGATATTCCACAATGTTTTTGATCTGCCTGCATTGGACACCATTCTATGTGAATTGATTTCTCCACACCTTCTGTACAGATAAATAAACTAAATTAATAACTAATTTTTTTTTTTTTTACAATGGAATGAAGCAATACCAAACTTACTTAAGCTGGACAATTTTCTTCAAGAGCTGCTGTCCAGCCAAAATGATTTATCACTGTAAAACTGCTTTGACACAATCTGCATTGTAAAAAGTACTATATAAATAAAGGTGACTTGACTTAACCTGGTCTGTTCCCTGCTGGTGAAATGACCTGTCTAACTCAAGGGTGGGGGGTGTCATGGGAACTGCTGTTTAAATCAAGCCTTTTTATTTTACCTTGCTGCAACCACATGCTGAAAAGTATATAACTGTCTTTTAGGTCAAACAGAAAGTGGAACATTTCTGTGGGTTTGTGGGCTTCCTGGAAGTGTCATGCTCAAAACGTCCAATGAAATGCACAATTTTCAGATGTTACTAATGAAATTGAACAAAAATGAACATGATAAAATAAAAATATAATATTTTTATATTTCTCTTTATTTTGAGCAATGATCTGAAAAAAAGAGAAGTTTTACCCGTCAAGGCAACAGTGATGCTTTAAATTGGAGCATTCTGTCGTGATTTTCCATGACGAGCAACCCAAAATGCTAGTTGTGTTTTTTTGTTGTTGTTGTTGGTTTTTTTCCACATCACCAGAAGAACTTCAGCTGTAGGTGTTTGTGGTTACTGTGGTGTTTGCTTCACTTTTAGATAAAACATGCCACCTTAGTGTCGCCTTCCTATAAAAGAGAGCCACAAACTGAAACATATGTATAATTTCTCATTTTTGAATTGAAGGATTTTACAAAATAAAGCGAACAGATTTATGTGGCCCAGAAAAGGAGATCATTCGGCAGAAATTCATTTTACAGTCCTGTTGCCCATTTATATAAATTACAATAACTGAATAATACCCCTAACCTTAATTCATGTAGTTACCTTATATTACCCAGTACATTCTTACACTGTAAGTACACACAAGTGCACATGTAAAATAAAGTACAACTGATTTCCAAGTACAAAAATTTAATGTTAGCGACTTTAACAGTATTTGCAATGTGAAAATTGTTGAACTTTAGAGAAAGCAATTCAATTGGCTACGAAAAAAAAATCAAGATCGGCCATATACAGTTACTATTCTTCTCTTCTTAGCCTTTATTGGAGGATATTTTGGCAAGCAGTCTGTAAAAATTTGTCTTCCACTTCTTTCTGAAGGCCTACTGTAACAGCAACAACAACAAAAATGTTACATGCACACAAGGAAAAAAATGGCTTCAACTTTACACTTACATATCTTTTGTGCAAATAAAAATACCAGAATACTATATGAAACCTTGTTTCTGCCACTAAATAAAAAAAAAGTAGTAAATAAAGGTAGTTGCAACTTTTTATCTCACAATCCTGACTTTTTTTTTCTCACAATTGCGAGTTTGCATCTCACAATTCTGACTTTTTCTCAGAATTGCGAAATATAAACTCATGAGTTATAAAATCAGAATCGGAAGATATAAACTCGCAATTGATTCTAATAAAGTAAACTTTTTTTCTCAGAATTGCAAGTTTATATGACGCCATGCTATTGTGAGTGATGAAGTCAGAACATAGACATAACATGCAATTGCAAGTTTATATTTCACAATTCTGAGGGGGAAAAAAAGTCAGAATTGCAACATATAAACACACAATTCTGACTTTTTTTTTATTGCAATTGACCCTTCGCCGACAGTTTGATTGACAGGCGATCTGACCAATCATATCCCCGAACCCGCCATTTTGTCCAACAAAGCAGTTAAGTTTAACGTTGGTAAACTTGAACTTGAAAAATTGTGTGTACTCACGTCTATCTGTGCTTGAAACAACATTCCTTCTGATGTCCATTCATGTTTATTTGATGCTATAAATGAACTGGTATGAAGAGATGATCGGTTCACGACACATTAAAGAGCAACTGTATGGTATTTATTGTTTAAACTTCTTTAAAAAATTACAAAATTTGAGTAAAGTTCATAATTCGGACTTTATATCTCTCAGTTCTAAGAAAAAAAAGTCAGAATTGTGAGATAAAAAATTGCATTTTTTTTTCATGGCGGAAACCAGCTTCCATAGAACACTCTTCTTCACACTATTAACAAAGTACACCAGTGCGCTTGCCACTCACAGTTTCGTGTTATTGTAGCTCTTCATAATATATGCAGTCCTAAAAATGAATTGCATTATGATTAATAGAAAAATGGTCATAGTAATAATAATAATTAATAATTAATAGTACATAGTAGATTAACTTATTACAACACTGGAAAAAAATAATGTTTTTTTGTTTTTTTTTTTAAGAATTTTTAACAATATTTACAATAAGTATGCAGGCCCCCAATAGTGTAGCTTTCATTTTGACATCCAAGCTTCTTGGAAATCTCAGCACAAAGTCTGCACTTGCATTTGGTCCACAGCATGAGAAGGGTTTGACGATCTTGCCACATGATCTGTCTATCACTGCCCCATTCAAAGACATCAGCTGTGATCACAGTATAAGATTACAACACACCTAAACAATTTGGGTTGTTAGCTATACGTATGCTTATGGTTAAGGAAGCAATAATACCATAGTAGCTCTGACATTTAAAACCAAAGAAAAATGTGTGTCAGTGGTAGGTGAAATTAGGCATTCCTTCAGTGCTTGAAACCTAATTACAGAAATTAATTACAGCTATAATTACATGCAGGTTTTTTGAATATAAGTACAATTTAAAAACACATACGTACACAATTAGTCCATTCTATCAAATGATTAACTTAAATCTCTAAAGTTGGTCATTAAAAATAGACTAAAAGTCAATGGAAAGCTGAAACATATGTGCATCACCTCAAAGTTTGCCTCCGCGCAGTAGGAAATACAAGGTACAAATGGTCCAGCAATCTTAAATGCAGGTTCACCTCGTTCATTCTCAATTGTGAATTTAGGTAAGCAAACATGCCAGTTTTGTTGAACGGATCCGATGGTAACGCCCGGTGGAGACTGAACCTCCAGCTAAAATGTACATACATACACCATAACATATAGAACAACATAATTAAGGGATAAACAAGACTAGCATAATGTTCATACCTCATTATTGCAGCAGCAGCAAACAAACGGTCGCACCAGTCTGATGATCTCTTGATTTGAGTCGTTGAAAACATTCATTTTGAAGGAACGAGCTGCAGCACAGTAAGTCCTGTTGCAACAATCATTGTCCTCAAGAATAGTAAAAACATTGTTCCCGATGTCATCCTTCACCTCATATCTGTTGTTAGACTTGATTCCACAGCAACCTTTAAGAAATTAAAAGGTGGGAGATAAGTAGGTTGCTCTTTTGATTTCATTCATGAAATGCTGATGAACGAACCTTCTGCAAGACTTTCTTCCAGAGTTTTTTCTTTGTAGACAAACAATTGATCAATCTAAAATAAAGATGAAAATTACAGGCTTCTTGCTGTGAAAATAAATGTATTTGTCTAAAACATACACATAATAAATTAATAATAATAATAGTAATAATAAGCATATCTATTGTCTCATCTAACCCCGGTCAAGGCCTCCAGATGAGAAGGACAGTGGTACGGGTCTGGGCAAGGTATCATTGCGGTGTCCTCTAGTGAAGCATAAACAGACATGTGTAACAGTAACATTTGTTAAACAGTATTACACGCTGAAATCTATTGTGCATTATTAATGAAAATGGATGTCATCCTTCCTGCAACATTCAATCAGGTTTATGAACTTTGTTTACACTTTTAAATTCTATAATACATGAATGCAGATTTCGATGTGGTCCCTTTCATGGTCCCTTGTGAAAAAGAAGCACTTAACTGTATTGCATGTGTACTTAGTGTACTTCAAATCTTAAAAGTACAGTAGTTGTTGATAAGTGTTTTAAAGGAACTAAATTGCAACTTCATCATTAAAAATGTGCAATTACAAATATTAATTAATATACGTATATATTAGTTTACCATAAATGCATGTCAGTCCATTTGGCAGTAGCCTACACTTTAATCATATTTCGAAGATAATAGAAGTAATTATGAAATTAAACATAAAGATGTACTTAAATCCAACTAAAAAGCACTCTTAAGTTCAACTGTATCCACAAAGTGCCTTATTGTAGTCAAACAAACTAAATGGGGGTAGATAAACACCCCCAGCCTTAACACACTCACCTGACAATTCCATATTTGATTGTATCTGGGAAGAGAGAATAATAATATTAAAGGACATCACTGTAGATCATTGTAAATCCAATGGTAAAAACTCCATAAAACATACAATTATGCATGCATATAAAAAATACTAAATCAAAGCATGATTTAGAATGAAATGATTTAAAAGGATCGTATTTTGAGAGTTGTACCATACATGACAGTGAGACACAAATCCTTTATTCGCCAGTAGCATTGCTAGTAAATGTTTCTCTCATGAGAAACAATCTTGAGTACCTGGGGTTTTTTTCAGCATGGTGTTTGTGGTTGAACAGGAGTCTGACCCACTTTCAAGTTTAGTTACTTCTGGTTTTAACAGCGTGAAAATGTTCCGTAAATACTGTAATTCTATGTATTTCGTAAGGTCCATAATTCTATGTAAGTGAATAAATATACCATATATAATTGCTGGTATTTTTCCTTGATTTTATTGTTAGCAACTGTTGGTTATAAGCTTTATCATTTGTTATTCGTATCACAATCCATGCTATAGCCTATAAGGCCATTCCCGATTTTTTTTTCTGTAGTGTTGGTGGGATTATGAATCAGACTCTCTATTTGTCACTTCACAACACTTCAGCTGTGATTCTGTAACTAAAACTGTATCACAATGTACAATAGAATTTGGTGACTTGGTTCTGTTTTATTTTTACTATGGTTACTGTCATTATTAGTGCCTTGTATTCAGCTGTGAGTAATTAATTAGTCTCGTTTACTCCTTGTGTTCAATGTATATAAGCCCCATGTTTCATTCTGCTTTTTGTCTTGTGTTAATGTTGATTAAGTTGGTTTGTTTGGTGGCATTTTCCTGGTTATTTCTCCTGTTTGGCTGGTTTACTAAATTAAACGTTGCCCTAAAGGAATTCCTTCGTCGTGCGCTTTCTTTGTACCACAGACCCATAGCACAATTATAGGCAAACTGAATTGTAAAAAGGCAAGAAATTTGTAGGCATGTCATAGAAAACGGTGAAATAAGTGTAGAGCAGTGGCTGTGACTGTCAAGTGCACACAATGCCCTGACAAGAGGCTTGTTTAGTTTAGTGGATTCATCATTTCAAAAACAGCCTTGCGCTGAACCAGAAATACTTATGTGATGCTTCAATTGTTTCCTCTCTATTGTTCTGCTCAGTTCCTACGTATACTATTTTATGAATGCCATGAAGTTTGTTCTGTCCGCTATAGTGTCTCCTTCTTTTGTGTTGATGAGAGGGTTCTTTCAAGAAGGTTCTTTTCTTCCTGTTTCTTCTTTCTTTTCCGGTTTTTACAGGTTTTTTCCGAGCATCTGTTTAGGCTTGGTTACTTCAGACGCTTTCTTTAGAGCTTCTGCAAATGAGATTTTATTTGTAATTTTGACTGTCTGTGCTACTTTGGCCTGTGTTTGTTTCACACATCCTTTGTATGCTGCACTATGTTGTTCTCCTCAGTTACAGAATTTAACTGGGACATCTTTCCTGCACCTTGCACATCTTTCTTTACCTTCACATTGATTATCAATGTGTCTCAAATGTTGGCATTTAAAACATCGATATATTCAAACTCACTTTAAGTATATGCATCTCCGAATCTCATGAGAATTAGTACACCACTCAGGTATTTCTCGCCAACTGTTTCATGAGGATTTGGACATATTCGTTCACCTACTGCTGTTTGCCTACTATATAGTATGGAAGTATGCGGCTTCAAATGGAGCTTCCATAAAGACTTGGTCGTCATTATTGGGAACGCCCACAAAATGTCATATTTATTCATGAGGAAAAACAATTGGCTCGTTTGAGATGGCCTCGCCAGAGACTTTGGGAGTATTCATACATGATATATTCACATAACAACATGATATCAGAGTTTTAAAATCAAACATTTTAAAAGTGAACAATGCATCACGGCTGTTTAAACCAATGAGCAATAAACTGTGTCATCAGTAAGTCGTTTTCCTATCGTGCTTTTGATCAGCGCAGTTGGTGGAGTGCAACTATGCCTGACTGCAGAATCCGATGCTGCCACCTTGTTGTCGCGAGAGTGTTTTGACACGCGTTGGCATGGCATCAGAGCAAGGCAGTCCACACACAGGCTGTGTCCGAAGTCGCCTACTTCAAAAAGCAGAAGGCGAGCAAATTAGTATGTCCGAAACATTAGTAGTCATGAAGAAGTAGGTGAGAATTACCTTGGTGGCGTACTATTTCTCGCGAGATTCAGACGTACATCTACTGCGTCCGAAGTCGCCTACTTCTCTACTATATAGTTGGGGAAAAGCAGTAGGCGAGCGAATAAGTATGTTCGAAACCTTAGTAGTCATCATAGACATATACATATGTGTCTATGAATAGTCTTAAAAGAGTAGTCGAGAAGTTCCCGGATGGCCTACTGCTTCCGCCAAGATTTTTTGAGCGCTCATCTGAGGAGTGGTCACAAAAACTGCCTGTTCCGCATAAAGGCGAGCCAGACTCTTAAATCGCTATTGGCCTACAGAAAGCAATAAATCCAACATAATACTATACAACCAAATTCCATTCTTTTAATGTAAAAACAGCGTCAATGATCTTTTTCTAAAGTGCCTTCAGAACTTATGCACTGAAGTCATCACCGCGAGTTTGTTTTGCTATTAAAGAAAACATTCCATAGGCGTAATGGTTCTTATACTGTTCAAACTGTGCATTGTATTCCCCAAATCTCATTTGTTGAACTACTGTAAACTGTTGAAGTGTTGAAGGTGTAAAGACAGTATAGTTGTGATTTTGCTGTAAAAACACATTTTATTATGTACAGCTAACAGGAGCTCTAGTAAGCTCACGTCACCAAAGTGGATTTACATGACTTCTGAACTATATACATCATAAACACGCTTACTAAATGTTTATAAAATACCTGTCAGGGAAATATTCAATAAGTATTGCAGATGATGAGCACATCACAACATGAACTAGACATCTGAGTGATTTATGTGTGCTATTAAGTAGAATTCAATACGGCTTACATTACATCAGTGCTTCCCAAATTGTGGGCCGCGGCCCCCCGGTAGGCCGTAGCGGTATTGCAGGGGGGCCGTAGCTAGTCCAAATCGATATTAAAATAATTCAAATATTCCAATTGTTCTAAAATTATTTTTTTTTAAGTATGTAAGGTTAGTGCTATGGATTTCAATATATTTTTAAAGATTGTTGACGGCTGCAGAGATCGAACCAGCAACCTTCTGCTTCCCATTTCAGTGGTTCAACCCACTACACCACAAAAGTATGAAAAATGGCAGGTAGTCATGTTCTAGGAGAGCAGGCACACGAATGTTTGGAGCAGACACAGCGGCAGCCAGATTGTCCCGCTCATCTTCTCCAACTCTTGCCTCAAGGTTGTGGGGTTCAGGTGTCCATCATCATCATGGTCTTCCTCATCCTCTGGATCAATGATGTCCCCATTGAGAAGAGCAGCAATGAGGGACATGATCGACGGCAAAGACAGGTGAAGGTGTTCACGGTGGTCAGCTTCATCAAAATAAAGCTGCAGAATTGGCACAGCTGTGTTGAGATGGCAGAAGGATGGACAGTAGCATGTGGGGTTCAGCACCCGTAAATATGTGATTATTAGCACAATAAGTCTGAATAAAGCTTTGTTTCATGTGTTGTTGACATGTATATGTATTTATTTATTGTGCTTACTTTCATTTATTCTTTTACTCATTTATGTTTCCTATTGTTGTCAGTAAATAAAATATAATTATTTTATTAATTCATGCTTTAAATCATTCCTTGACTGATTACATATTTCTGTACTATGCACATAATCATCTATAGGTGAGGAAAATAAATGTTTGCAATAACAATAGGCCTGTAGAGGACACGCTCATTTTTGAAAGTTTGATGCCTATGTCAAAGTTTCATTACGTCCCAATAAAAAAGAAATGTTTATTTATTCATTAATCCTGAGACACTAAGATTGAAGTCAGATAATCTAGTAGTCTCTTATATGGAGATTCAATCAGGTAATAGAAATATGTCAGGAAATAAAACCTCTGGCCATTCCATTGGGTCGTTGTCCAGTCACAGATACTGTGCAATCCAACCCAACCCAGTATGGCTCAGTTTTTCTATATTTCGCTCTGTCGAGCAGGCAGAAGATTCTATGCAAGCCATACTGGGTTAACACCATGTGTTTCAGTCACTTTCGGTCTGTGCGGTGCTGCATGAAGTCGAACAAGCCTTTTAGCTTATATAGAAGAATTTTCAGGTTTGTGCTTTGTAAAGAGCAATGAGCACGTTGGAAGTGATTCAATACAAAAGTAAAGATTTTATCACTAGCAGTAATAGACCCTTTTCACTGACTGATGATGCATTTTAACAGTCATCAATATTTTTTTTTTAAAAGTATACAGGCTATGATTTTCAGCACATTACTTCAAGCCCTTATTATGGCTAGTCAATTGGAGAGGCTGAGAGAGCAGTACAAGCTCAAAAGATTCTGAAACAGTTTGACCCATTCACAGCTTTGATGCACAGCCTTCAAGCTAATATAGGTGTAAGTCCCACACACCTTATGATGGGGAGGCAAATAAGAACTACAATTCCCACATTGAGTGACACCTGAATGGCCTGATCTTCAGCAAGTGAGAAAGGCTGATCAAAAAGTCAAAAGGAGCTATAGAAAGTATTACAACAAAAGAAACAGTGTCAGAATGTTACTAGAGATTCCTCCTGGAACTTCTGTAGCAGTCAAGCTGGATGTTGAAAGAGGGTGGATAAGATCCGGCACTATTCTCAGAAAGTGTGAGACAACATGGTCATACCTTATCCAATCTGAAACTGGAGTACTCCGACGAAATCGATGACACTAAATGCCCACAGCCAGTGACAATGAACAAGCACCTACTTCAGTTCAACAGACACAGGGGCCAAAGGAAACTGATGGTCAGGGTCAACTTGCGGCTTCTACGCCTGATAACGCCTCAGACATTCCAGTGCAGGTTGAACAGCCAGGAAAGAAACAATCATGAAACAATCATCTCACCGAAAAGGGTGAAAACAAGGTCTGGACGAATGGTCACAACTCCACAGAGATTACAAGGATTTGGTGAAAAAAAATAATAAAAAAAAATAAGAGAAAACATTGTTAGTAAAAAAAAAAAATTGTTTGTAACTATAGTAATTTTATGTTTCAACGTTAGTAATATGTCGCTTATCCATTAGATGGCGACCAAGTGTTTGAAAAGAGCTGAGTTTGAATGTTAAAGGTGTTGAAGCAAGATAGTCTGCCAGTGTTTGATGAGTGCTTGTGTGGTCAGTCAGAAGCTTTGATGCGCACACGTTAATGAAACCAAGTCGCTTTATTGAAACATCACAACTGTCACTTATGTGATCAAAGTACCCCGTGAGATGCCAGCTGGTTCATTCTGCTCAGCCAAATACTCATTGGTTTAAACAATGTGTCATTCTCTCTTAAAATGTCCATGTTAAAACTCTGATATCATGTTTTAATGTGAAGAAATTGTGTGGAAATTTCCCAAGTTTCTGACAGTGCGATCTCTCTATGGGTTATGTGATTGTTGTCAAAAAGATAAAAACATGTCTGTATTAAAGTAAAAACGATTGATAAAAATGTCTTTTGAATGGAATAAAATAAATAATTTGGGTGTCTTGCGCATCATATTTCATGTAAAAGCAACAGAACTTAAATTACATGGAGTTTAGCAACATGTCATGCCATAGGTGTCCGAGAAGAGAACTGTCCGTCTTGTCTGCACTTTTCACTCGTAAGTAGCCTAGTTTTCATCCTGACTTATTCATTTACATTTTCAAATACCCATGTGTAGTCATACAAGTAATATGAAGAATTCAATTTATTTCAGGAAAATAAAATATTTACCATATTTGCAATTCATATATGTGAGCACATTCTTCGATTACATCCCATTTATACCCATTTCATACTGGCATTAAATGCAAGTTTAATAGGTAAATGAATTTATCACAGAGCGAAATTCAACACACTCCCACACGCACTGTTAGGCATTTATTTGTGCAGTAAACATGAATCTATTTATGGAATGTGTGGTGGCTGCTTCGTCCGACGAAGCGTCTTTCAGAGTTTTTTTTTACTGAATAGATGGCACTGTTTCGAGACTCTCGAAGCTTGCTTCATGAAGCTTCATTTGCCCATCACTAGTGTACATCATTAAATCACATTTATTTCACAGCTGTCATATTTAATAACTGTAGTAATTATGTTATTTTAGTGCAAACAAGTTTTAGAAGAAGGACTTTTATTCAATTTCCGCTGTAGTGCAAAGACCGGAAGTTGGATCAGGACCGGATCGGCTGCAGTCAGTTCTCTTCATCACTCTCGCGCGTAACGGCCATCTTCCTTCAGCTCGAGAAGACTGTTCCTGCAGACATGGCCGACTATTCGAACGTGGCTCCGCCGTCCTCTAACGCTGGTGGAGGGATGAACGATGCTTTTAAAGACGCTCTTCAGAGAGCCAGACAAGTGAGTGTTTCGAAAGAGTCTGAAAATATTTAGTGTGTCCGAGCTTTCCATGTAAAATCTAATGTGAAGCGTAAAGAGCTCGTTAGCTAACGTGCTAATGTGAGGCCTTGATACGTTGCAACAAAGAGGTTTCAGTTTTGCGCGTTTTTTTTTTATTTTTTACTCCCCTATTTCAAGGTTTAACGGGAGAAGAATGACGTTATATAGACAATACATATATTTCGCACATGTTTATGTAGACTAAAGAGTGATGAACGATTAGTTTTATCTCCACATTATCGGATATTTACGTGAACTGTAATTCACACACACAATCAGACCGGAATTAGGCCATTAGATATAGGATGGCCTCAATAGATAGTTTCGGTTCATTCATTTCTTTAGGTAAGCGATATTTCTATTTATCTATAGGAAATCGAAACTTTCTACTTCGCTTTTTTCTTTCTTTCTTTTTTTTGGGGGGGGGGGTTCGATCTATTTTTTTTTTTCAGGTCAACACAGTACACTGGCAGGCCTATACATTTACAGGGTTATTGTGATTATACAGAACAATCGAAAATCGTTTTAACTTTGTAATTCACAATATTTTATTAGATTGCTGCAAAAATTGGAGGTGATGGTGTACCCCCCTCTCCAGCCTCCAACGAGTTTGGTTATGGAGGACAGAAAAGACCCCTTGAAGATGGAGGTAAGTTCATAGGAGCCATGTTGTGGCTCTATTATTGTGAATATTGGTCAGTGTAAACGGTATTATTCATTTGTTTAACCCTTTTGCGATTCTGGTGGACACAAGTGTGTGGAGACAAAATGTGCTAACACTTTACAATAAGGTTCACTAGTTAATAGGGGTGTGACGAGACCACTATCCCACGAGACGAGACACGAGATTGGGTTCACAAGACGAGATTTTTATAGTATTTTTAAGAAATCCTCAATAATGAAACGTATGAAGGGAAAATAGTCTTTTATTCAACTGAAAATCATAAAATGCAAAAATGTTGGTGCATTTGGAAATCAACTTGTAATGCATGTCATTTTTCTTCTATTTTAATGAATTATTTGCAGTAAAACAACATGCAAACACTGCTAAATGTTGCTACAAACTCAACCAATTGTTTTCTGCCCTGTATAATTTCACATGAGAAATCTCACTGAACTTCTTTCTACAGATTGAACATAAAATAAACATAAAAATAAAAAATTCAAGTGTCACTTTAACTGCAAGACAAAGTTGACCATTTCCCAGTCACTATTGATTGTGTGGCTGTAACTGTTATAAAGCTCTGCGTACACCGAGAAGTCCAGCCGTCAGCAGTGATAGCGATGCTTTCTGCCTCTTTAGGGGTCGTTCACATATCGCGCCTAATAAAGCGCGGCCGCGTCGCTTCCTCCTTCTTTTGCAAGCGTTCGGGAGCTCGCGCTTCTGTAGCGTCTGTCGTTGCTATGCAACCACGAACTGTTCTCTCCATGACCATCGCTTGGTTCTTGTCACATAACAAGACATTCTGAAATGTTGAGGTGTTTTCATCTCGCCGCGGCACAGGCGCGCCAGGAAAAAAACGAGCGCGCCGTACCATATGCGCATCGCGACCGCGTCGCTTCCATTTTGAGTCTGTACAACCTTGGCCGAGGTGTACGGCATAGTTTTCTTACAATGTTTACACATTGTTTGTGTCTTGTGTGTTATTCTTGCGCCAAAATGTTTCCACACAAACGATTTGAAAGTGGCGGGGGCATCTTGAATAATAATTTCACCCTCACACTGATAGCACCACGAGACAACTTTTCAACTCGACGAGAGATCTCGTCACACCCCTATTGGTTAGATCGCCTGTCAGTCAAACTTTGTGAAGGGTCAATTATGGCCACTGAGTGGCAGTGGTGGTTTTCAGTGTGAATGCTGTGAAAAACGCACACAATGCATCTAAAATGGAAAAGAGCTTTGTGATTAACTGTACAAATAGATTTGACAAGAAATCTGAGGTATATTTTTAGACTGACGAAGGGTGCTTGAATAATCTCAGCGAGTTGCTTCAAATAACTTTTCCAGATACGTATTCCTATCTTGCTGTGTGTGCGCGCTTTGTCCAGGTCTGTATAACTACAATACATCTTTAAATTACGAGTCTCCATATAAAATTACATGCCACATTTTGGGTGTCATTTTCTTTAAGGGAACCCCGGGTATTAGGACTTATTTGGCGTAAATGATGCCTCTTAAAATATGTAGTAGAAAACCCATGATGGATTTAGTTTTTAAAAAAATCCATGACATATTTTAAACAATGGGGGCGCCATTTTGTTTGGGTGCACAGTGCGTTCTACATCGATGACGTGAAATGGTTGCACTCAGTTGCTATTACTGTTTTTACCAAAACACAACTCTGAATATAATCTATGATGCCACGTTGTGCGGGTTTGGTTGTAATTTTCAATTGATTTACAACAAGAGAAGCAAAGTAAGTCTTCACTGCTTTACTAGCGATAAGCAGAGAAAATAATGGGAAATTAGGGAGAATGTGGACAAAAAAGAAACCGTGTCTTTGTTCTCTCCAATTCAGCCCTGATTTCTTTGAGGTTTTTAGTAGACCACAGTTACTGAAATTTCATGGGTTTTCTACTACGTATTTTAGTAAGGTGCATCATTTACACTATATTAAGCCATAATACTTAGCTGAAAAATCACAGCTTTCATAGTTTTTCATAGTTGTGAGAACGCTTATGGCAATTGATACAGCAAGCGTTCACAATTCCATCATGATATTCTGTTAGATAAAATTAAATGTACACATTCACTACAGAGTCTCTGCCTGTGTATCTGTGCTCTAAAACCATATACATTGTGTATACAGGGTTGTGCAATTCCTAGTAGATGAGAACTGTGTTTTGAAACTCATGTACTTTTAATAAGTTCTACATTTGGATATATCTAGGTTTTTTTTTTTTTTTTTTTTTTTCAAAGGCCGATTTGGACCCCCAAAAATGTTTCTCTTGTTGTATTTTCCTTTAATTTCCTATGGTGGTCATAGGAAATGACTAAAATTACTATCAGAGGGTTAAAAGCTTTTATTTATTATTTGCTGTAATGCACTGAGTAGTAATTATATGGTTAGCGATTCTAAGTTTTAGTTGGTCGCATTGTTTAGGCCTAAACATTCTTTTTTCCGTCTTTAGATCAACCAGAAACCAAGAAGGTCCCACCAAGCGATCGTAAGCATTGATTGTTCAGCTTTTAACTGATTGCCTATTAAATATGTGTTATTTCTTTAACTGTTTCAACGATGTGGTCATGTGCTTTTCTCATCTCATAAGTTCATGCTTTAATTTGCCACAGCTTTTTCATCCATGGGAGGCATGGGTGGGCCACCAAGGTAAATTTCTTTCTTTTAAACAGTGTTTAATGCCACACGGTTATTCTGTATTTTTTTTAAACTGTACATTTCTGCTTTGCATCTTCTAGTGATGCTGTCATGTCTATGTGCAGGTCTATATCAGAAGAGTATAAGGTTCCAGATGGCATGGTTGGCTTCAGTAAGTTGACCAGATAATTTTTTCTGAATTCATATCCATGACTAGATCCTTTTGAAGACATTTTTAAAACTTGTTAAAGACTCGTTTAAAACTCATTAATAACGGAGTGTTAAACACTCATTTGCAGTTATTGGAAGAGGAGGAGAACAGATATCAAGAATCCAGCAGGACTCTGGCTGCAAAATACAGATTGCTCCTGGTGAGTCAAAATTGTCTGACATAGTGTATCTGAGTCTGACTATTGTCTGCTCTTTGGAGAATAAATTCTCTTATTCTGCACGCTAATCAACAGACAGTGGTGGCATGCCTGAGAGGTCGGTGACATTAACCGGTTCACCTGACGCAATCCAGTGAGTATCTCCACACGTTTAGAAATTTTTCATGGTGTTATTTTAGAAGTGGACGAAAATGAAAGTACGTTTTCCATAATAGGAGTGCGAAGAGGTTGCTCTCAGAAATTGTAGAGAAAGGCAGACCTTCTCCAGCATTCCACCACAATGATGGACCAGGGATGTCTGTTCAGGAGATCATGATCCCAGCCTCAAAAGCGGGTTTGGTCATTGGAAAGGGTGGAGAAACAATCAAACAGTTACAGGTAAGGTGCACAGATGCGGTTAAAGCGGAATGGTTTATTTAGCATGAATTCAAAGCTAGTTTGGGGTTCCTACTTATTCTTACTTCAAACCATAACTTTTTTCCAGACATTTACTTTCTAATAGAACTGAATCCTGCTGAAAAAAAGTGTTTTCAGTAATCCTTCATCAGTGCTCACTATTCTTTAGTCCCTCCCTATTCAAGCTTGTTCTGTTCTGAACAATGTCTGAAACATTTGTATTGCTAAGCGCTTCTTATATATCGCCTTTTTAAGATGAATCTCTTGTTGTATTCCTCTTGTGTAAGTCGCTTTGGATAGAAGCATTTACTAAATTAACAACTGTAAAATGCAATTGTGCAACACTTGTTTAACAGGAACGTGCTGGAGTCAAAATGGTCATGATTCAAGATGGACCCCAAAACACAGGTGCTGATAAACCACTCAGGATCTCTGGCGATCCTTTTAAAGTTCAGGTGAGTACATTTAGGCTAGGGGTGGGCGATGTGACCAAAATATATCACTATATAAGTAATTTTATTTCACAATAGCAATATATACATCACAATATAGTTATTTTTATTTCAAACTAGGGTTTGATATCAATTTTTCATAAGTTCATAATTATTATCACGGATTTCGATATAAAAAAAAAAAAAACAGTTGCCTAAAAAAAAATCTCAAGCTTACTGAACACAAGTAAACAGAGATAAAGAAAGCAAAGAGAACAAATTACAATAGACCTAACTGGAAAAATTCAAGCACTAGAAATACTGCATAAATTGTATAAAGTAGTCAAATGTATAAAACAATGCATTGTCTTTAATCATTATAAATGTATATTTAATTTAAACAGTAAAGTTACAAAAGCAAGTCTTGCATTAATGACAGCTGCTAAATTTAGATGCTGTCCTTTTAAGACCACTTGCACCGATCCATTGTACTCAAGCCTGGTCTTAACTGTAACTTCACTTAAGACATAAACGGCTCTGTTTACTTGCAAATACATGGTCACTTTGACACGTGTATTTAACTGTTCAAGCCCAATTAGTCAGCAAAAAGTACTGTTCAGTCCTCGCACTCTATGAACTTCATGCTGTGCCTTTCTCAGACAGCGCTGAGAAACAGTCCTTCAGAGAGCAGGTGCATATACTAACTGAAATTAGTTGTCTTTTGCTGCTAATTGTGCTTCAACGGTTTAAACCCACTTGTTTGTAAACTACAATGCTTAAAAACGCATGTCAGCGATAAGCTTTCATGACCACAGCAATGTCACGTGAACATTAGAGTGATAGAGAAGATAGTCCAAAATCTCTACTGGTTGAGACATTTCTACCGGTTAATCATGTCTACCGGTATATCGCTCATCCCTCATTGAGGCTTTTGTAATGCTACATCGAAATTATATCTACATTTTTAAAATGGTGTGTCTTGGTCTGTACAGCAAGCTAAAGACATGGTGATGGATCTGATCAGAGATCAGGGTTTCCGGGAACAGAGAGGAGAGTACGGTTCTAGAGTTGGCAGTGGAGATGGTGGTCTGGATGTAAGTACTGTTCGAGATGAACCTAATATTTAGAATCTTTGCGATTTTAAACATTTAAATGGAATTTTGAAAGGCAGTTGACTCTTGAAACAATTTTGCTGTTGGTTTAGGTCCCTGTGCCAAGGTTTGCAGTTGGAATTGTGATTGGCAGGAATGGTGAAATGATCAAAAAGATTCAGAATGATACTGGTGTGAGGATTCAGTTCAAACCAGGTAAATGAGTTTATATGCACTTCAGTGTAAAGCAAAAATCTAAATCAGTTTCAGATCTTTGACACGCATGTTTATTTTGCTTCAGATGATGGCACCACACCAGAGAGGATCGCACAGATTATGGGGCCTCCAGACAGGGCACAGCATGCAGCAGATATCATATCTGACCTTTTGAGAAGTGTGCAGGCAGGGGGCCCCCCTGGTCATGGTGGAGGCAGAGGGAGAGGCCGTGGGCAGGGAAACTGGAACATGGGCCCTCCTGGAGGCCTCCAAGAGTTCACTTTCACTGTGCCTTCCATGAAGACCGGCCTCATTATTGGCAAAGGTTGGTTTTTGCTGAAAATGACTTTACCTTTGAAAAGATATGCAGTTTTGTCGTTTATTGGTTAATGAATGAACATTTTGATCGTTTCTTTCTTTCTCTCTCTAGGGGGTGAAACAATTAAGAGCATCAGCCAGCAGTCCGGAGCCAGGATAGAGTTACAAAGAAACCCTCCACCTAATTCAGACCCTAATATAAAGATCTTCACTGTCCGTGGGTCGCCCCAACAGATTGATTACGCCAGGCAGCTGGTTGAGGAGAAAATTGGAGTTGAGTGCCTTGGTTTCCACTAAGCCTAGCAAAATTTTGCTAGTTTTTGGGTGAACGTGAAATGAGGAGAACAGACGTCTTTTTGAGGGGGAGGGAAGGGTTAAAGTTTTTGATTAAAGATTACGAGGCCATATGAATTAAAGTGCTGCAATGTTCTGTTAAAAAAAAACAACAAAAAATCAGATTTCATTGTGACTTTAAAATGTTTATTTTGGTTTATCATAGGGTCCAGTTAGCCCTATGGGTGGCCCTCATGGTCCTCCTGGGCCCCACGGAGGTCCTTCTCATGGCCCTCCTGGTCCACCAGGACCTCCTGCTCCCATGGGCCCATACAACCCTGGGCCCTATGGCCAAGGCCCTCCTGGACCACAGTAAGAACTTTCTGCTTCATGATATTTACCATATGTCAGTGTTGTCACTTGACTTAATGAGTCAATTCAATTTGAGATGAACTTGGGGTGTTTTATTTTTTATTCTCAGTGGTCCTCCAGCACCATACCAGCCTCAAGGCTGGGGCAACGGATACCCCCACTGGCAGCAAGGGCAGCCAGATCCCAGTAAGTTCCCATAGCTGTGCTAATTATGGTTCAGAGTGGTTTTTATTAAAATTCTTTTCCTCATTGCTAGTCAAAGTCATTGCCATTTCTGTTGTCTCTGGAGGGAAAATTAAATTGGCTTAGTTGTTGTTTGTTCTCCAGATAAAGCAGCAGCTGATGCCAATGCTGCTGCTTGGGCAGCCTATTATTCTCAGTACCAGCAGCAGCCCCAGGGCCCCATGACGCCCACCTCAGCAGCCCCAGGCACAACCCAGTCCAATGGACAAGGTACATTTTTACCTACACTTCACAAAACCACCACCCTCCCTTCACTGTAGATCTACAGTCTATCGTACAGTAGTTCTTAGTAGCCTCTTAGTGTAGTATCTGCACAGTATAATGCTCTTTTTTTTATAGTCTATAAAATAGTCTTTATCCGTTGATCTGGGTTGGCCTTTTTCGACTAGCACTCATGGACAGGGCAGTTTCTGAGACACTCAACCTGTTTGTGCAAAGTGCGCCACCTAGCCAGGTGGAGGACTTTCTGCAGCCTTTGAAAGAATGGTTGTCAATTTCTCAAATTGTACCATTTTTAACAGGTGACCCGCAAGCTCCAGGTCAAAGTGGACAGGCAGATTACACCAAGGCCTGGGAGGAATATTACAAGAAATTGGGTATAAATATTTTGCCAAATGTAGCTTGAGGTTATTTTCTTTGAGAAGTCAGGTTAAATAGCAGCAGGGCTTGAATAGCCAATCAGTCCTGTTTTATTTTTGGAGTCCTGGGAGGGAAATTAGTGGCGTGAGTTTTTTTTTTGTGTGTGTGTGTGTGTGTGTGTGTGTGTGTGCGCTTGTCCACAGAAATATTGGTCTCAAACCCTGCTGTTCAGAATGAGGAGCTGTAGTGTCTCAATAGGTAGAATAGGATTAACCCATTGAAAACCATGAATGAGATTGTACTGCTCATTTTCGTATATGCCTATATTGGATAAATTTATACTTTTCCAAATTTGTGCCTGATATTACTGTATTTCAATGCCAGTTGGACTTATAAATAGGGCTGGGCGATAAGAATGATCACGATTAAATTTTCCACAATACAGTTTTAACAAAAGTTTGATATGATTATGCCAAAAGCTGAACGAAATTACGTTATTTGTTTGAACGTTGTCACACAGACCACTTATCTGCTTGGCTTAAATGGCAGCGCAAGCTTACTAGAGCAGATGCATTTACTCACTAATTGGTCTCAATCACGCAACCACTAAACGGCGCTGTGAGATATAGTGAAGTGCTTGAATTCATCCAAGAACACTTTCTCAGTGGTTTAAACCAGAAGAAACCGCGCTGACATTCTCAATAGAACTGACAAACACAAGAAACATTGTGCCATGAACAATCCAGTTAGATGGCTTTTCTGGCTACAAATCATCATTTAACATGGATTTACTGTTAATGGTAACTGGCCGACCCACATTGTACAGCAGCCCACTGGGAAAACTCCCAGTGCTCCAGGTATCCACATTGTAATGTAGCAGAAATTTGGTGTATTCCCCTCGAATTTTATATTAATGTAGAAATATATTAAAGGAGTAATGGAATTGTTTTGTCATTAAGCTATAGAATTTGTGTACTTGTATTTAGTGTAAAAATGTATTTAGGCTACGGTTTTCATAATAAATACCCTAGAAACCATATAGTTCCATTTTACCATGGTAGTGAGATGCTGTGTGGTTTTACCCGTGCTTATCTTGATTCATATGTATACTATTTATGACCAATGGTAGAGTTAACTCGAACGGTCAGAATACTTGCCTAATGAGGTCTTAAATTTTTACGGATGTTAGCATTTTTGTTCATAAACAAAGTTAGATCTGCATTCCAACTCAAGCTACTGCTGTCAAATGTGCATTTTCATATTATTATTAATTCTGTGGCCCGCACTGCAAACTGTGCCGAAGATGTCAAAGTTAGGCAACACAAACCATCATCTGTTAGAACATGCAGAAAATAAGACAAAATATAATTATATTTTTTCTATTAAAGGGTTGGTTCACCCAAAAATGAAAATTGTCATTTGCTCACCTTCATGTTGTTTCAAACCCGTACGATTTTTATTCATCTTCAGAACACAAATGAAGATATTTTTAATGAAATTTGAGCCGTTTGTGTTTATTCATAGACCGCTATGGGACTACCACTTTGGCGATTCAAAAAAAATCATAGAGCTCATACAAGTGTTTAGTCCATATTTTCTGAAGAAACTCGATCGCTTATTATGATAAACAGATTTAAATTTAGGCTTTTATTCGCATGTAAACAAACATAAATGCAGACATCAGTTTGCTTTCACATGGTAAGAGAAGCTCAAGCACGCTTTCTTTAGAACCAGTGAGGTTCATTCCAGTGCGTTACGCAGCACACGTTTGTTCTGGCGTGTCAAGCAGCTTTGGTTCAGCATCTGTTTGTTCGCTTATTAATTTTTATATATGAATAAAAGCCTAAATTTAATCTGATCATCACATAAAGGGTATCGTATCTCTTCAGAGAATTTGTACTAAACTGCTCAATTCATATGGATTTTTACAATCTCTTTATGAACTTTTTTTAAAGTGTCAAAGTGGAGTTTGCGAGGACTTTTTAATGGAGGGGATAGACATCTCTGATTTCATTTAAAAATATCTTCATCTGTGTTCCAAAGATAAACAAAAGTCTTACTGGTATGGAATGACATGAGGGTGAGTAATGACCGAATTTTTGGGTGAACTATCCCTTAAAGATAATTAAGAAGAGACTGAAAGGATTTTACTTAAGTTAACTCGTGTATATTATGATGTAGAAAAAAACTTTATCGTAAAAGATTTGAATATTCTACCTCAGTTTTATGAAATGTTCACCTGTTTGGCAAGTTTTTGTCATGTTCTGACAGTAGTTTAAAACCACAATTAACTGTGGTTTCTACAACTTTCACTCTAGAGTGACTTCACTTGAAAGAAAAAAAAAGACATTTATTGTGATAATTATTGATTATGGACTGATAAGAGTAATTTTATTGTGATTTAAATTTTTTTGGCCATATTGCCCAGCCCTGCTTATAAATATTAAATTTGAAAGCCATAATGCTAACTTACTCTTCAGTGAATGTTTTCATTGAACCGTTATTGTGTTAGTCAAATTTAGATTTTTGCATAATGAATTTGGCTTTATACATGTAGTTGCATGACAGAACAGTCAGTAGATAAATCAGTAATGTTTTCTTCATTGTGATTTGTTGTGTAGGCTCATGATTAACGTCCGTTTGATCTTGTCTCTTCAGGTCAAGGGCAGCCTCAGCAGGACTACACAAAGGCATGGGAGGAGTACTATAAGAAACAAGGTGAGACACGAACGTGAATGTAGCTGCCTCGATTTCTAAAAGTTATGGGCAGCCGCAACTCTTTCACAGTCCTCTGCAGTAGAGCTGCTGTGGACTTGGCTGCCCTAGAGTAAAGTAGTGGGTTTCTGTCCCGGCTGTCCGAGTTACTGTGGCCGGGGTCGTTCCCCCTCTTACAATCTAACGTTGTCATGGACAACACTGCCAGATTCATCTCTCTTTAATGCTTTGGGTTTTATTTACTCTCAGGTCAAGCTGCTCCGCAGGCGACTGCAGCAGCAGCGACGTCTCAGCCTGGAGGTCAGCCAGATTACAGTGCAGCGTGGGCAGAGTACTACCGCCAACAGGCAGCATACTACGGCCAAGGCGCCCCTCAGGCGATGGGAGCTACACCCCAGGCTCAGCAGGTACACTCCCACTAAAACTCTTTGCCTTTTGCTCTCTTCAGATGTGCATGTGTACCGTTTTTGTCCCTGTCCCCCAGCCCCCTCCTATCTTTTTTTTTTTTTTTTTTTCCCTAACATTTACTTCCACAGGTTCAGCAGGTTTCCAGATGAGTCATCGATACAACGCTTAACCAAACACTTTCCTCCTCAAACAGGCTTCTTTTATCTATTTTTTTTTTTTTCTTTTATTTTGGGAGGGTATTGCATAAATGTTTCTGCTCTTAACATGTTGTGTATTTCTTATGTATTTCTTCTGCACAGGGCCAGTAATGTGAAGTGGACATAAAGTAAATGCTACATTGTCAGAAAAAAACCTTTGTTAAATGTTTGGATGCAGACGCCATGATGAAGATCTTAATTTCATTGGTTTGAGTGTTAAAGCTAGATCGCAGACCGGCTCCAAAGTCAAGATATATATATATATATTTTTTTCCTTTTTGTTTTGCCACTCTTGTAAATGAACGGTTTGTTTTTAGTCGGGTAATATTGGTCATTCCAGCTCCTGTATCTCCTGTATCTCATGTAGTTTTGAGACTAAACTTTAGTCATTTCCATGTAAATCATCTCAGTTTTAATGATATGCCTGTTGTGTTTTGCAATAAAACAATGAAACCTCCTGTGTTGGTAAGTGGGGTGCAAAAGTGGGGAATGTTGTGAAAATTGAATTTCTTGTTTCGGGACTGGGTGGTCTTGTATGCAAATTTACAGAAAGAAAATGTTGCTCCTGTTTTTTTTTCTCCAACTGTCTATATTACACTTGATTTTTAGTTTGATTCCTGGTCTCTTTTAATGTCACAAGAAAGATCATTGATCATTTGACAAATGGACAGCCGTTTTTGTTGTTTTTTTTTAAACTGGTCATTGCTGTGGATGTAGGTGTAGGCAGGTTATCTAAGGCAAAGTGGCTTGGTGTTGGCAAGGTATGTGATTAATTCAATAACTCTTCAGTGCTGTAGTGTTGCTCATTCTTGTACTGCATTTCACCTGGTTTGTTGAGGTAGTGTGCACTGTTAATGAGAGACATTTCCTCCCTCACAGGCGAGATTAGGAAGGCGGTAAGCAAGTATGCGTCTTTACATAAACTGTTCCTTTTATATTGTGACTGCAATCATGTTGCAAGTATTTTAGTTTGTTCTCCAAGTTTGCTGCTTTTTTACAGGGCAGGTCAAGTGTTCTGATCAACAAGTCATGCCTTGCAAAAATTACTTGTCCCCATCATATATTTTAAATGTCTAAAATCCACCAATTGTGTATATATTTCTATCAATATTGCTGCCATTTCTAAAACGTTTTGATACGATTAAAAAAAGCTCAAATGCGAACGTGGACTACTTTTTTATCTGCCCATTGTTTGTTAGCATTTTTCCAATATAGGCCTGTAGGTTTTTGGAGACTCTGGCCTTCCACACCAGTGAAATGAGCTCTCCACTGTAAGTACAAAATGTACATGACTTTGCGGCCCAATTTGTTTTTTTATTGCTGTCAATGCATTGTCTTTGACTGACTGAAGCGTAATGTATTTAAATATCTAAATGTTGCCCTTTTTGGGTAAGTATATCAGGGCTGTAATTTTGATTTTACATGCATTCAAAATAATGACCCTTTCACATTGGACTGTTATTTTTGCCATAACAGCATTGTGTGACATTTACAAATTGAGTCATTGCCATGTTGACACTGCTTTAGACATTTTAGGACTTGTCTCTCAAGACTTATCATATGAAACTGAACTGCATCACTGTGTTTAAGTCAGGACGTCTGTAGAATCCGCATCTTTTTCCCATCTGACTTGACGCTGAATAGACATTTTTGTGACTTGCCAAGTGTTTTGTACTGCATAGACCCACAAGAGACCCTCAGCAAGCGACCTCTTTCAGATGTTAATTGGTATTAATGTCCAATTTCTAAATCTGTGCCTGACCTGTTTGTGTGATTTGAGGTCATTGAGGCTGTCAAATTGATTCAAGTTCTTTTGATTTGACTGTTCATTAGTGAGCAGTGCAATGTCTAATTTTGCAGTGTCATCCCTGACCTTGCACCTTAGGTTCTGCAGCAATAACACAGGTAAGAGTATTCTAAGAAATCAAAACGATTGAACCTGTGATCTAGTGTAATGCTTTTAACATTTGAAACAAGGGTCAAAATGTGCCGCTTCTTCAATGAAGGATGTCTCTTGTAGTTAATAGACCGGCGTATTCCACCAATGTCGGAATTTAGCTCTGCTGGAAGTATGTTTTTGTCCATTTGAATTGCATGGCATTGACCTCTAGCTCACGAAACAATGTTTTTCCTCTTGACATCTCTAACTAGGATTTTGCTTTTCTAAATGAACCGAATGTGTTTTTTTTGTTGTTGTTTTTTTGATTTGATTGCCAATTTGTTAGCTTCCTGGTAAGTGTTTAGTGTGGTCCTGTTCTACTGTTACACGGTTAAACAATGCATGCAGATGCGAAATGATTCAGTCAGTCCTATGAATGCACTCTCTGATAACTGACGTATACTGTATGTATGCTCATGTTTCATTGGTTTGCAAGCTTTCTTGATGCCCCTCTGTAGTGCTAATGTTTGTCCCACATTGCTGCCTTCATTCTCACTCACAGTGTTGAAGATGCTGCAGGCGTAGTTCGTAGAATCAGGTCCTAGTTTGTCCGTAAGGAGGAATCCTTTGAGTCTGTCCCTCCGCAGAACGTACTGTTCAAGGGCTCCAATTATAAGGTAAAAATATATCATGAGGAATCTGTCATTGCAAAGTCAATGTTTCTGTTAGTTTAGGGTGATGCCAGTTAGTTTTGATTATAGAAATGTTGCCATATGTTTCTGTATTATTGGTTGACTAATGGTTCTATGAAATGTTCGAGTACATGCTTTGCCTTTTGTTAAGCGTAGGGACTTAATGTACATCAATGCTGTACAGGTGGACCATGACCAGACCAGGAATTTTTTTCTTTCTTTTTAGTAGACATTTGCCAGACTGGTTTCACTTAGTTTCTTTAAACCTAGTCTTTGTCCATTGCTGCATATATTTTTGTATGCATGCAAGATGTGCTTTCCTTTGAGCAAATTGTTCACAACAGAATTCGTGGGGGTCTAAAAACGAAGAGAAAATCGGAGGCTAGCTGAGAAATTTGGAGCATGCCTTTGAGGTAAAACAAGCTATCATGAACTGTTCAAGCTGTTGAATGTACTTTTGATTTTTGCTGAGAATTGTTGGTCTGAAATGTCGAAGATTGTTGCCATTGTCATCAATAAAATTGTAATCTTTACAAATGGCTGAACAAATGTTTTTATTTCTTTACATAACATTTCTACTGGCAGAACATGTGAACTAAAACAAGCAGCTTTAACTCAAGTGATTTAGGGTTACAAAACTAATACATGTACTATTTGTAAGGCTCATAGTAGATAATTTAATGACTTATTCACAACATTCAGCGGTTCTGTATTTCTCACTGGCTCATTGCTGAATATTAAAGTGACCTACAGGAAGACAAAATAACATCCTTTTTCTTTATCCATCAAAATACTTGCAATAAAGCTTTCAAGTCTCAACATCAAGGACCTTAAAAATCCCATAGTTCATGTAGATCATTCATTAAATGTCAAACTACTGGAACATCACATTGAAGGCATATAAAAATCATCATTTTTAAACATTACACTGCATTGACATGGCACTAATAATTACTTGGAAGACGAGAGTCATGATGTGCGCTGGACAAGTGTGGTTCACTGAACCGGTGCCTCCAGCAAAGCACTGGGTACCAGGTGCAAAGGTGTGCCACTGCAGCCGTTCAGGTGACGGATCATGTCGGTGCCCAGGTAGGCAAGAAGCAGCTCGGAGCGTCGGTGAAGCAGGTGTAGAATATCTTCAGACAGTGAGTCTAGACTAGAGTAACGTACCTTATCCAGGTCAAAGATGTCCTTCAGAAAGAACAGCACCTGCTCCTATGGGGGGGGGGGGAAGGCACATGAGTGAACTGCAAATATCGGGTGGAATAATATTTAGGTTATTTGTGGTTCCGGTTGGGAATCATTAGGCTCCGGTGGAATGCAATTTCAAAAGCACTGCCTATCAGTCAGTTCCAAATTGAGTCGAAATAGGCTAATCAGAATGCCTAATGTTGGTTTAATTACTTGTTACACGAGAAAATGATTTGTCTACCTGATGTAGTGGCTTTAAAGTGCCGTTCATGCATCGTGTAATATAGCGGCCTGCAAAGTTGAAAGTGCATGATAAAGTTATTGTATGGCAAGCCATTTTGACTGGAATTTCAACTAGTAAGAAATCAATTCTTGATATCAACAACTGAATTTGAATGGCAGCCTATGGCGAGATTTCACTAGTAAAAATACAATTCTTGTCTGGACTGGACTGGACTTCCAGAGCCAGATACGAGGAGTCCTACCCTACTCGGACTAAGAGCTAGCAGAATCTTTTATGCAGGTGTGTCCGGGGTGTCAACACTTCAGGCAGGTCGACAGACCACAATGCAACATGATTATGACGTCACAGCAGTTCACGCTTAATTTAGCCCAACCCACTCAACCCTAGTGTATGATATTGGCATTGTTTTGACCTCACCGGATTTAATACTTGTAGCTACCTTAAATGAATAGTTCACGCAAATGAAAATTATCCCATGATTTAATCAGCCATCCTAGGTGTATACAACTATCTTCTTTCAGATGGACGCAATCGGAGATATATTGAAAAATATCCTTAATCCAAGGTTTATAATGGTTGTGAATAGGAACAGAACATCCATGGAGGGCCATCTTTCTGCAGATTTCAGCTCTAACCCTAATTAGACACACCTGAATCAGCTCAAATGGGTTGACTCCTAGTTGTTAACAGATGCATTACAATTTTTCAATATTGTATTGCAATATTCCTCCAGTGCAACTCTTGGACACGTCAAATATTCAGTACCATTAAACTGGGCAAATCCATCAGCTAGTTCTAGCTTGGTAATGTGCATGGCCAAACTGATTTCTGCTAGTTGGATAGAAGGCCAGCGAAACAAACTTGTTCTTGCCATTTTTTTTCACCAGTTCTTAGAGATCAAACACACTTAGCTCTAACTTTAAAGTAATCTGGATGACTTAGATTAGCTAGTTCAAGTATACTTGTTTAGGGTTAGAGGTAAACTCAAAAGGAAAGTGGATCTCTCCAGCAGCAGAACTGTGAACTGCTCTATAAATCTGATCAAAAATAAATGTTTAAATGTGGTGGGACACACACATCAGACAGTCAGTCAGTGTATGTAGGTGTGCCATTTGAGACCTCACTCATCTACCACATCATGAGCTCATTGTTAGAGACCGCAAGACCTGAAATGGTTGTGTCAGATATAGGGAGACACAAAATGCGCAAGGCTGATGGTACTCCAGGACAGGTTGGAGAACCACTGCTTTAAGATATTGAGGTCATCAGATTTCACTTTACCTTGAAGAAGCGGCAGAAATCGTGCAGGGAATTTTTTGGACCTAAAAACCCCCAGGCCAAGACAGGACTTATGTGTTCACACACTGCGTAGAAATGTGCAATGAAGCCATCTTGAACCTGCGTGCACAAAATGAAATTGAAAAAGGTGGGGGAAAAAAAAAAAAAAAAAAAAAAAAAAATGTATGCCTGCTTGACATGCAGGTTGCACATCTCAAACAATACCTTCATATGTTGCCTCTTCTGCTTCAGAACGGACCAACAACTTGACGCAACAGCCTATGAAGGTAAAATAAAGTTTATAAAAATATTGCGTCATTGAAATGTCATTTTGTTAAATGATCAAATGCTAGAAATTCTGTACACACCGTCTCCTTGAAGGAGTTGTTGAGCCAACGATTGTTAACCACATTTTGGATTGAGACTGGTGGATTCTCAAGATCCTCAAATGAATCCATAAGGATAAAGTCAAGAACGATGTCATAGAAATTCAAATGTTTCACCTGAAGAGAAAAGAAACCCCAAACGTCTTCATCGAGATTAAGTGTTTAAATTTTAAATCAATAGATTTTCAGGACAGGTATTGTATCTGTACAAAAGGAGATCTCTCACCCCTCTTGTAGAAAGCTCCATTTCTGTGTTCTCCCAGTGGTCCGTTTGCTCCATGAAGCAGATCATTTCTTCAAACACCTCCTCAAATCTCTTTGGGCTCTGCAAACCACAAAACGCAAGTCTGTTGGGTTGGGGACTGGTCATATGTGCTCACATGGAACAGAGAAAGGACACTCACCTTCCTTGATTTAACAATTATTGAAGACAATATTCTCTTTCCTGTGTCAGCCAGAAATGCTCTAGTTGCTCTTTCACATAAGATGACCTGAATTAAAAAAGGTACAGTTTAAAAGTTTTCCCACACACTTTGAGTATGCTTGAGGTCTTAACAATGGCTGCCACATTTAAGTTTTCAGAAGGGTCCTCTCGAATCCCCCTTTACAGCCTCGATCTTCATGTATTTCAGTCAAGCTTACAGTGAGGCGAGTGCGACGGCAGACTCGATGCGGTATTACATCACAAAATTGTAGACTCAGAAGAAGAATGCGAGGGCTTTGGGGTTCCAATTGGACATGACCGCAGACTACCTAAGACAAATGCTAAGACACTAAACTGAAACAAATGGGCTTACGCGCTTTCTGCACAACCTTCAAGCATAAGCGGTTGGATTCCATTTGCAAATGTCAAGCACTCTTCTCACTCACTAAAACATTTCGCACTGTGAAGCGGTTTTGTTGGGAAAAAAAAAAAAACGAGTACACAAGTTGTCTATGTTTGCACACAATGGCTGAAAATTGTACAAACTTGTTTCTAATGATGTGATCGAACTAACTGTACAAAACAAGTGCACTGAATGTTGATGCCAATACAAGAGGCAGAGGAGGATCCGTCACACCAGAGGGTTTTTCCTTTTGCCTGCCAAGACACAACATTGCCTGCGATGTGGACAAAATCCCCAGGCCTGGACCCAGCACGAAGATGAATCTCTCACTGACTCTTTACTACTTTGAGTGTATTGTAGCAAATTTCTCATTTATTAGAACTAATTTTCTTTGCACTACTGCAATTTTAAAATATGCAATTGCTGAATATAAAAAAAGTCAATAGGTTACAATACTTTTTACGTAACTGCTGAATTCGTTTACGGTGAGCCATATTTTTTTTTTTGTAACTACACATCTGATATAGCGTCTCATGAACGATTTGTAGTGTTTACATATTGCCTGGTGAGTGTATGATCTGAAAGCTCTGTTTTATTTTGAGAACAGCTGAAATGAAACGATTGTTTGATTTTGTCAGAAATGTCTGGTTTCGTTGGTAGAATCAAACATGGCAACATTACATTAAAAACTACCGGTGCATACAGTCTTTCAGTTTGATATTTGACAGAAATTCTATAATTTTCCAAAACTATCAAGTCTATTAACATTTATTAATTCGAATTTCTGAACAGAACCACTGCCTAGTAACATTAAAAACTGGTAGTCCAGAAAAAAAAGTGAATTTTAAGTGAAAGGAATATTTTACCTGACACGCCTGCCGTATACAGTGCAGTTTCGCCAGAAAGTCAGTGTCTCCAAGGCATTCAAGCATTTCCGTTCTGATAAAAGAAGGTTACCATTGAACCACACAGTCTGCATAAAACAAGTAATATTTTCAGAAATATTTGCAAACAAATGCAGATTTTTTTTTTTTTAGTATTTAAAGCTGCAGTCCATAACTTTTGGTGCTCCAGCAGTTATTAAACTAAACGCCACGAACACTGTAGCCGGCGCTACCTCTCTGTTTGTCTATGATGACTCACAGGTACTGTGAGCTCCTCCGCAGCGGTGCAGGCCTGACGGCTCTAAAATAATCTGAATATTATAGGTGTACCTATAAGGATAAGACAAAAACACAGTTTGGAAAATGGATTCATTGATGTACTGTGTCGTGGCCTAGTGGTGAGGGAGTCGGGCTTGTAATCAGAAGGTTGCTGGTTCGATTCCCACGCCGGCAGAAATTGAAGGTGGGGATTGTGAATGAACAGCACTCTCTCCACCTTCAATACCATGACTAAAGTGCCCTTGAGCAAGACACCTAACCCATAATTGATCCCCTTGTAAGGCGCTTTGGATAAAAGCGTCTGCTAAAATGATGAAAAACTTACATGTAAATTTAGAACAAAAAAAAGGTACGGACTGCAGCTTTAATAAAAATGATTGTATTTTATAGTACAACGCTAAAATTCGACTGCTAAAAACTAGTTCAAGTCATTTTTTATTTAACAGATATTAAAGGGTATATGAAACGGGTCCATTAAAAACCTGAAACACCCTCATTATGGTCTGGATATGAGTGCAGAAAACACTCGTGTTCCTTATGTGTTGGTAGTGGAAAGGTATCGCGACAACCTAATATTAAAAATGGTATGACACATTTTATTAGTAATGTGAAAGGTTAGCAAACAATGTGATTCTGTGCATGTCTTTTTTTTTTTTTTTTTTTTTTTTTTTTTTTAAATAAATGGGTGGGAATGTTCAAATAAGCAGTGCAGAAACTCACTGGCCGTGAAAAGATAAAACAATGAATTTTGGGTTCTGTTAGATTAATACAATAACGTGGTGTGCGGCGCTGGTGCAAACATATCCATCTCGCTAAACTCCTTAACTTCTGTCTTCTCACTGCTGTCGTTTTTGTTGTGGTTATTTAGAGGAAAGAGTGCGACTCACCGTAGCACTCGGCAGGAGATTTTCCCCTCCTCAGCCATCTGCAGGGCGTCCTCATAGAAGGGGTGATGACAGAGTGCATGGGCACTCCTCATCTCTCTGTGCTCAGATAACTGCAACAGATTGCAGGATTCTTTCAAATTGTACATATTTTTATGTCTAACATGTTCCATTTCTAATTTATAAATTAGTGTGTCAAGTAGGAATGTGCACCACAACTAATTTCATTAAAGTATAAACGAACATTTTGTAACTGACTTGTCTTAGCAAACCCCCCATAGAAAGTCAAAAGACAGTGTGTATAAGCAATCCACTTAAAACAGCCCATTTAATCTATGAAATCAAACCGTAAAAACCCATAATGTTGCTTTAAAAAGAATAATATATAGATACGCTGTGTAACAAATTATTTAACCCTAATGCCGTTTTGAAAAGATATTCACCAGTTTATAATAATATGTACTAGTTTGTAAGCATTATTTATTTATTTATCATTTTTTGAAACAAAAAAAAAGGCAGTTCATCATACTAGTGTGCTTTAATGTTTTAAAATGCTTTTATTTTGTACTATATGGAACACAGTCACACTAGGGGAAAAAATCCTAAAAAGTACACAAATTGTCCAAAAACATTAGAGAAATACTTATACTCTGTGCGAGTAGATCTCTGAATCTCGAATCCAGATCTCTGGATTAGAGGTGTTTTATTCATTAGGTTATTATAGGATCTCTTGTTCTAAAGTAAGTTTTATTTATAATGTTGTTGTTTTTTTACCACTATAAAATTCCATACCAGTATTGTTCCTCATAACAAGCAAAGCTTAAAGGGATAGTGCACACAAAAATGAAAATTCTGTCTTCATTTACTCACGCTCAAGTTGTTCCAAACCCGTATAGATTTACATTACATTTAGCAGACACTTTTATCCAAAGCGACTTACAAGGGGAGCAATTAGGGGTCAGGCGTCTCGCTCAAGGGCGCTTTAGTCATGGTATCGAAGGAGGAGAGAGAGAGTGCCGTTTATTCACAATCCCCACCTTCAATTCCTGCCGGCAGGGAATCGAACCAGCAACCTTCAGGATAAAAGCCCAACTCCCTCACCATTAGGCCACGACTACCGTATTAATTTCTTTGTTCTGCTGTACATAAAAGGAAGATATTTGGAAGAATGTTTGTAACCAAGCAGATCTCGCCCCCCCCCACGGTCTATGGTACTCAATGGAAGAAGAGATCTGCTTGGTTGCAAACATTCTTCCTTTGTGTACAGCAGAACAAAGAAATGTATACAGGTTTGAAACAACTTGTGGGTGAGTAAATATATTCATTTTTCACTCTCCTTTTAACCAAGATTGAATGTTATATGCCAGTCTGACATGACATTTTCTTCCAAGCCAAAACACTCCCCCACATTGCTTGTCTTCCGAGTTGACATTTCTCTAATCCCACTGCGAGTGACAGAGAAAATGAACGCATGCAAGGTCTGAGGTAAAATGTAATAATTTTGTTTTCTGCTTAAGATTTACATGTAATGTTAACATGACAGTAATTTGAATGTAGCCTTTGCAAAATAGAAATCAAAACAAATGGCAAATGACTAGTATTTCCCCATGTCCACAGTGTCCATAGAAGACGGTGTCTCACAGGGTGATCGATGGATGGGAAAAAGGGGGGCAGATTTAAATGATCTAGGATTATTACCCTTAAATGCTCTTGCGGTACCATGGTAAAGATGTGGTGGCAGATGGTAAAACCCAGATGTATTTAGTATGTGACATGTGTGACGTGTTATTGTAGACTACAAATTTTGGGATGTGGATCGCAAAGGTGATCTAAAGCCTGGGGTTGCAAGCCAAAATAAAACATTCATGTTGAAAGTCTGTGAGGTGTGACTGACATAAAGCAACCCGTTCAAAGTGTCCAGTGTGCGCCACATGAGCTGACCGGCGCAAAGACTTCCCTCTTACCTCTGCGGCAGACACGAAGGAATCAGTCGAGGCGATGCTGACTGAATCTCTGAGACACGCGTCCTCCAAGTCCTCGCGCACGGAGAGATCCATGTGCTTGTCTGCCGGAGGAAAAGAGGGAAGATTAGACTGAAGTGACCTTATCTCACATGGGTGAGCAAACTTGGTCTAATTCCAAAACAGCAGACAGAATAAACAAGAAAGTCACATGGAAAGACAAAGATGCCTGTGGGTTTGCGTGTGGAAGGGTGTGAATTGCGCGCATAATGCCTTGAGCGCTTGGAAGTGGGTAAGAGGTAAACCTGTAAACGGTTGTAAGGAAAGAACTTTGGACTATGACCAGCTTCTTTATTTAGATCCAGAACACAAGATGAGCCTCAGTAATACGCAGCAGCACAAAGCAGAACGTGCACATTTGCACATCAACTGTATCCAGTTCTCTTTTTTTTTGATGAAGCTCACTCAAAAAAGAAGATTCTGTTGTTCCAGTAATCCTTACGGTCTTTTGTGGAACACAAACAATATTTTGAAATTTTATCTTTGATCATACCATAAAAGTGTTGTTTTGGATCCCACTGACATTCATTGTATGGATTAAAAAGATTGAACCATCCTTCAAATAATCTTTGGTGTTCCACAGAGAAATGAGGAAAACCAAGTCGTCGGCCTTATTCCATTTCTATTTACGGCTAGGGTTACACAAGTAGCAATAGAAAATAAAAGACAATCTTGATTCTCTATAGAAAAATAAGTGACAGTTAATGGGACACTCAAAATATAGTTATTTACAAGGTATAAATTCACACTGAGGGTCTGTTCAAACTTGTAATTTGTTGGGCTAAATGCGCTCATTGTGCATATGATCTCAGGAGGAGCTTATCAAAAGTGTAAAGCAGTCAAAACAGATACAAATAAAGATTTGCTGCGAGAAGATACAATTTTGATGCCTGTAAAGGGCAGCACCGTGTCAATGATGAGGACAACAAGGTATGCTTGAGCATTCTGTCCCATTTAGGGTCCCATCTTTTTGGTTCGTTTAGATGTCTTTGGTCTGTGTTGTATTCAGTCAAACCACACCTCTTTTCAGGGGTCTCTTTCCCCGTTTGATTCGGATGGTAGCGTAGACACTTTTTCAAACGAACCGCCCAGAGCAATCGCACCAGAGTTTGTTTTTATGGAGAGTGTGGACATATCTTTAAACAATAGTTTAGTTTTTAAGTCGTCACCTTTATTTATATAGCGCTTTATACAATGGAAATGATTTCAAAGGAGGTTTATGGGAATAAACAGGAAAAAAATTGTTCAGTGGTGAAAACAGAATTCAAATCGGCTTTAAAGTATGGAGGACCAGGAGCGCCACTTAAAAATAAAACGAAGAATCAATTCATTCATTTAATAATTCACACATAAAAATGTATATAAATAAATCACTTTTATACAGGCAAATAAATAGACATATTTAAAGTTGTTTATTTAATTCCTGTTTTTAAACGTAGATTAATAGAACAATAAAAAAATACATTCGTAAATCATTTTGAATGGCTTTTTAAAAAAGGATTTGCCAAATGCTTTTCTTTATCCATTTGTCAATCGAGTGCTAAAATGCCATTGGACAGTACACACGTGGGAGCAACCAATCAGCTTTCGCCCGACAAGCAAAATGACATGTTCCCTTCACTAACAGACTCATGGAAGGGCCCTTCTTGAAGGGATTCAGTTGTTCACTTTTCGTTTCGTTCGAACAAATGACATTCCCTTCTCAAAATGCCCAAAAGCACAATTTGGAATTTGCCCATACACTCACCACGCAGAATTTCTGTGCGTGAAAATGTCTTCTAATTATTTCCACTTGTTGCAACTAATGTCTGCAGAAGAGAATCTCTGAATGGATAACACATCAAAGCTCGAAGCAGATTGGGCTCCAGCAGCAGAAGACCACACTGGGTGCCAGTCCTCTCAACCAAGAACAGGAAACAGTGGCTACAATTCACAGGGGCTCACCAAAATTGTACAATAGAAGATTGGGGGGAAAAAAATAATTTGCATTGCCTGATCAGATGAGTCTTAATTTCTGCTGCGACATTCAGATGATAGGGTCAGAATTTGGTGCAACCAACATAACAACATGGATCAATCTTGGCTTGTATTAACGGTTCAGGCTGGTGCAATCGCACTTAGTACCAAGTGAGTCTCCATTAAACACCACAGCCTACCCGAGTACTGTTGCTGACCCATCTTCTGATGGCTACCATGTCAGAAAGCTCAAATCATCTCAAATTGTTTTTTTTTTTTAAACATGAAATGTGTTCACTATACTCAAATGGCCTCCACAGTCACCAGAACTCAATCCAATAGAGCACCTTTGAGATGTGGTGGAACGGGAGATTCGCGTAATGTACGTGCAGTCGACAAATCTGTGTGATTCTATCATGTCAATATGGACTAAAAGCTCATACCGCTTTTCAAACGACATGCTTCCGGCCCGTGTCCATTCGTTATCCATTCCATGCATTTCAACTGCAGAAAAAGGGGTTCCAGGCTGGTAAGATCGGTTTAACTCTGGCCCTAAAAACTTCTTGGTCTCAAACCGAGCCGGGGAATGGAGAAATGCTGTCACTGTTTATGACAGTATTGTTGAGCAGTACAATAATGTTGCATTCTGCATGTTGCTGTCTAACACTTGATGGCTGCTGTTAAGTCGTCTTCGTCAGTTAGGAACCTGGGTGTGCTCTTTGATACCAATCTTTCATTTGAAAGCCACATTTCTAGCATATGTAAAACCGCATTCTTCCATCTTAAAAATATATCTAAATTGCGACATATGCTCTCAATGACAAATGCGGAACAGCTAGTTCATGCGTTTATGACCTCGAGACTAGATTACTGTAACGCTCTATTGGGTGGTTGCCCTGCTCGCGTGATAAACAAATTACAGCTGGTCCAAAACGCAGCTACTAGAGTCCTTACTAGAACAAGGAAGTATGAACATATTAGCCCGGTTCTGTCAAAACTGCACTGGCTCCCTATTAAACATCGTATAGATTTTAAAATCTTGCTAATTACTTACAAAGCACTAAATGGCTTAGCTCCCCAGTACCTGAGTGAGCTCTTAATGCATTATAGTCCTTCGCGTCTATTACGATCTCAGAATTCTGGCCAGTTGTTAATACCTAGAATATCAAAATCAACCGCAGGCGGTAGATCCTTTTCCTATTTGGCACCTAAACTCTGGAACGATCTTCCTAGCATTGTTCGGGAAGCAGACACACTCTGTCAGTTTAAATCTAGACTAAAAACGCATCTATTTAACCTGGCATACACATGACGCACTATAAACTTTTGTCTTCATATCCGTTAAAGGATTGTTAGGCTGCATAGATCAGGTCAGCCGGAACCGGGATCACTTCCTATAACACCAGATGTACTCGGTACATCAGAAGAAGAATGGCGTCTACGCTAATTTTTTGTCTCTCTGCTTATCCCGAGGTTTACCAATTAATGTGATTGGCTGGATCCGGGCCGTGTCCGGGTTGGACGGGGAACCTGTGCCTGTGTGCGGCAGCAATGTGGCTCTGTGGTGTCGGCGGAGACTGTGTTAACTAGCCCATCCTTTGTTAAGACCTTACCGACTCATCAGCCAGTGGCACATATCCCAACAAACCGTCCCATACCGGCGTGATCAAAAAGATCTTAAACTAGATTAAATATTTTGACTGTTGCGATTCCAAATTGCTTTAATGACCCGTAACTCTGCCTGAGTATCGGACAAGTGTTCACTGTTGGCCAGAGGAGAACTGGCCCCCCGACTAAGCCTGGTTTCTCCCGAGGTTTTTTTCTCCATTTGTTGGAGTTTTGGTTCCTTTGGCTTGCTTAAGTTGGGGACACTTGCTTGATATTCAGCAGTGTTTTTGATATGCCTGCATTGGTGCCGTTGTATACAAACTGAGCTGAGCCGGACGATTACGTCACTGTTTTCTGCAGTGCTGATATACATAAATTAACTAGACTAATAACTACTGATATTTGCAACGGAATGAATCAATACTATATAGAATAAGCTGCACAATGACACCATTTTCTTATTAATGTAAAGCTGCTTTGCCACAATTTGCATTGTAAAAAGCGCTATATATATAAAAAAAAAAAAAAAAAGAAGACATTACATTGGTCTTTATATTTAAATATATAAAAGCGAGCGAGTGAATCATGGGTTTCATTTTCAATACATTACCAAAGAGGACAAATAATAGTGTACTGGGAGATTGCTGGTATGCTAGAAAGGTGTACGAGGAATGTTTTCAGCACCTCGTTGTATCTATGCCACGAAGAATTAAGGCATTTCTGAAGGCAAAGGCACCAAATAAAGCGACAGGTGAGAATATGAATCCATAGGAAGTTATGGTTCAATAATTTATACACATTATGACTCACTTGGACAGCAAAAGGATGCAATGGATCAACATGTCACATACTAATAATAAAAAAAGTCCATTTTTAGAGTACAGTCATGGTTAAAAGAGCCAAGAGAGTAATAAATGTTACATTCACTTTCACACAGTGTTTACATGACTGACTTTAGTTGAACCCTTTCGCACGTAAGTTTAAAATATTCTGGCTGAGCGCTCAGCGAGAGTTTTTCAAGGTGACCGTTATTTAGAATGATAGGGTCATTGCTTGTCACATGACACACGGCAACCTCAAAAGCGCTGTATGACCGATGATCTGCTTTCCTTTCATTTTTTATTCAAAATATTAACAAATTTGATGACTATAGCACGAAATATCTGACATTCCGATTGTCAAATATGTGCAAGTGGATGTGTTTTGCTGTTTAAGCACCTTTATAATGATCGCGTCATTAGTCGAGACATGTTCGTTTTTGCACCGGAGTACAGAGAATCGCGTCTGTTGGATTTACAGCACGTGAGTTCATCCTTCTCCCGAAATACATGAAAGTAAATGAGCCGGTGAACTGAGAGAAGAAGAGAGTAAACTTTAAAGTCACTTACACAATGTGTATCTGATATGAATCAAACGTGCCGTCTAATTATTACGAAATGATTGTTATTGCCGCTTCCATAGACATCAGTGTGTTTTTTACAAACTCTAAATGTATAGATTTGTTAGTACTTATGTGCATTTAAATGCATGAAACCGAAATGAAACATTATTACTGCATATTTGTGATATATTGACAGCGCTGAGCGCGTCTGTCAGTGGCTCAGCGCCAGAGGACGCGCGCAAGCACTTTTAAATTTGGCAGTTAATCACGTAATGCACTGAACGCTCTAATCACACCGGTGTGATCGCACGCTCCAGGGACCAGCCAAGACTGATCACACCAGTGGGTTAACACTCACCATTACTAGGATGTGTTGAAGAGTCTGTCACTCCCAGCGCTCCCTCAAACTCCTCCTGGAGCCGATAGGCTCTCTGTAGCAGAGACTCCAGCTTTCGGATGAAATCTGCACTGATGATGTCCTAATAAAGTTAAAAATCATTAGCATACTCTGTTTTATGAAGTAAATTAGGCCTACACGTTAACATTTAACAGTGTTTTTACATTATAATCGTTTTAAATGACCACTAGTGGTAATGGTGACCTAAATGCAAAACTATGGGAAATGAGTGTGAACAATTAAATTTCCAATACCAATAAATTACAAATAATGCCTTGTACTGGTTGACAACCAACATCCAGCTTAATTTTTATCATGAAAGCATTTGGAACTTGAATGTGCGAGGCTTCCCGTGTCATCCACTTGCAGTCATTTCAGCTATATGGAAACAGTTCAATACGCTGCCTGATACTGCAAACTGAAATTTGTATCGCATCGTATTATTATTGTAATCACGAACACAGTTTGTAGCACAAATAGTTTTACCATTTACTGCACTGTTATTCTTCTACCGGTAGTTATTTACCTACAACGGCAAATTTATCAGATGTTTCACACATTCACAGAAAACAGATTCATTCCGCATTGCAAATTAACGTCAATCTCGTGCATCCCGACTGAGGACTAATGATTGGCGATTAATACCTCGATGCTTTCTTCTGCAATGGCATCTCCAGCTCCCAGCTTTACAGATGCACAGCTCGTCTCATCTTCAGCTTGCCTGCTGCGGAACGTTAGTGCCTGCTCCCAGCGCCGCAGGGCTTCCTCGAACAACTCCATTCCTGTGGGAGAGCAAAAACACATGACACATATATTCAACCTGTGTATTCATCTGCAAAAACGTCCACATTAGATGTTCCACTTTCCATACCACAGCTAAAACTACTAGCCTAACTAATCCAAATTTAAATGACTATTAAAGACAAGTAAAATCCAACTACAAGCAAAAGCACAAATAAATAAAAGATAACAAAGATACAAATTCAGGTAGGTCTGACAGTGGCTTTCAGGTACAGACATTTAATATAGTAAGTAAACGTAAAATAACCAGTGGTGGATAAAGTACTTGAAAGCCATATTTGAGTAAAAGCATTGATATCTTAGCCGAAAATGACTTTGGTAGAAGTAAAAGTCACTGTTTAGAATATTACTTGAGTAAAAGTTTTAAAGTATGAAAAGTACTTTTTTGATATTAAACATACTTAAGTATTGAAAGTAAAAGTAAAAGCAAAATTCAAAAGGAGCAGAAAATATTGTTAATAATTGTTCTATACACAGTTTGAGCAGCAAGACTGTTTTAACTATTTCTTACATTGCTCGCTTAGAATTGAACAAAAAGGCAAAATATTCACTGCAAGTTTTAAAAATAAAAAATACTAATACATTAATTATACCTTGATCATTCATGCTAATTCATAGTAGTAGTAGTACGCTTTACCTTTAATGTTACAAATAACTAATTTCATATAAATCAAAAATCATGCTTAAAATGGCCATCTTTGCACAAAGACATTATATGTATACTTTCATTTGTTTTTTGCTGCTGTTTTAGAACACTTGATAATTATCTAATCAAAATTTATGTTAAAGTGCAGATAAAAAAAAGAAAGAACTGAAATCGAACACATCTCAGATTTATGTTTCTGGTGACTACATGATTAGGACACGATTTAAATATGCAACTTCACTGGATAACGAATGCATAAAATCGAACAAACGGATATAAACTAATGCAAATAGATCATAATCTTGACAACAGTTGGTGTTTTCGTCACATTGTTTTGACCGCTTGAGGTAACGTTATTACTAAAGTTAGCATCCTCTGAGCCTCGACGGCAAGCATACTGCTGTTCTCCACTAATGCATCATTTAGTCAACAAACTAATTACTTTAGTGAAATGAAAACATGTACTGTATAAACATACCACTTTGTTGCCAATGTTTTGAGAAGCGCACAGCCTCACGTCACGTGTCAAATCAAACTCTGAGGCTTCAGTGATAGTTGTTATTTGGCCTCTAGAGGTCGCTCTCACGCTCTTCTCAGCCGCTCCGGAAAATGAAATCGACAGCACTTTTTTGCACATGCTTGCTTGCAGTCTGTGTTCTTCCGAATTTATTTTGTAGTAAGTAACGAAAATGCTTTGGGGAAATGTATCGGAGTAAAAGTATACAATTTATTTAGGAAATGTAGAGGAGTAAAAGTAGAAGTTGACAAAAAAAAAGTAATGAAGTATTATTACTTCGTCACATTACACCTCTGAAAATAACATAACATAGTCCTCACTGTATAAATCGAACATCCTTATTAAACTTAAAGTTATTCAGTCAAGAGCACTGATTGAATATTTTATTTGTCCTGATTAACATAAAAACAGACAGCTGCAGAAATATTAGGCTGCTGTCACTTTAAGAGCTAATGCACAGATCCGACATACTGATAACATACACATGCGTTTACTTTCTCAACTGTTTACAAGATTATTCGCTATTTTTTGTGAATTAGTCTGACCTCAGTTCACAATTCCCTCGATATCTGAGACATGGCTTTCTGCGAGTAAAGTAACGAGCTCCCTTTCGCCTCTTGTTGTACATTTCAATTGTCAATGCTTAAACTTTCGTGACGATCAACTGTCACGAGCGTCGTTCACAGCCACGCATTGTTAGAATTCATCAAAATTTTACTAAACCAACCATTTCATACACTTGCCGACGCCGATGATTTTTACTCATATTGTCGAGTGTTCATTTTAGGCCCTGTACACATCAATGATCGGATACTTAACCGATGTGTTGTGAGTTTGTTTTGCACATATTTACATATTCATCTAAACTCAGACTTTATTGTCATTATACAGCGAAATTCTGTCAGGTGAATCTCAGCTAAAGAACTAAACAAAAACAATACTTAAACAGCAATAAACTGCATTAATTACAGCAAAGTGCAATTGTGTCAACTGAGAGCGCCAAGCAGCATGGGCGACATTGGCATGTTCGCTAACAGTATACCACGGCAACGGTTTGTAAACTTTTTTAGCCTTGAGCAGAGATTGAGAACAAACTCTGCCATGAGTATAGAGGCCTTTATGAGACGGTGTGCTTTTTACCCATCAGGTAAAGATTCTCCGGCGTGGCAACGGGGATGTTGAGAAGATTACAGACGTCACCCTCATCTCCTGCTACATCCCAGCAGCTGGATCCATTACCGCAGGTAGAGCTACAGGAAGAGTGCCTGCTCCTCACCTGAGAGAAGATGTGACATTTCAACATCTCGGTGGTACACTAACTTTTTTTAAACTTTTTGTCAATGGCTTTTTTGGTGCAGCAAGTCACTATCCAAAGATGATAATAAAAATGTTGCTTACAGAGGCCAGGCTTGGCAGGGAGCCCGAAAGCTTGCCGTACAGGCCGCCACTGGACACCACATTACATGAGGTCAGAGGCAGATTTTGACAGTCAGTCTCTGAAATAAAAGAGAACTGTGAAATACTGTGGAAAGAGAAATATTACTATATTTCCTATCTGAATATATTTAAACATGCAATTTCTTCCTGTGAAAGCAAAGCCGAATTTTCAGCAGCATTACTCCATTCTTAGAATTTCTGGACGGTTGATTAATAGAAAGTTCACAAAAAAAGTATTTTTTTTAAAAAACACAAACACATACATTTGTTTTTACCTTTATTCAGGGGGACAGAGGTGAGGAACTCAAACGTTTCCTGCTCTACAGGCGAACTGGCTTTTTTCTTGCCCTTCCTCCTCCTGAATCGTCGTGCGAGGAAGATGAGGGAGACTGCACCAAAGGCAGTGGCGGCAAAGAGCTTCTTGGTGCCGGTGCTCAGACTCACCTGCTCACAGAGGGAATGGAGAGACATAAGGCAACGTTTAACTTTGGATCAAGCGCTCAGCTCAAGGCACACAGAGATCAGAGTGAGAAATGCAGACAGACAGGGTGACAGCAAGGATTACATGACGGGAAATTACTGGCTGGCATTTGGCTGGACGTGCGTTGATTGGCCTAAGGGATCTGATCTACTGAGCAAGTTTAAGCTGATCACAGGCACAGACACGGTGTGAATGGCCAAAACATTGCTAAAGATCTAAAGAAAAACACTTTCCTCATTTCCATTAGAAAACCAAGAGGAACTCTCATATCAAATTTAACCAGGGGATCAATTTCCATAAAAGTTCCGTATGCATTTTCTGAAGGTATATAATAGAGAACCTGATCACGTGAGGTTTGAAAACATGCAAGCCTGAGTGAGATTTGAATTCTATGGCAGAGATTTTCAGCAAATTATTTCAACAATTTGGTCCATTTGTCTTACAAAGCTATCATATGGATTCAGAAGACTTCAAATGCAATGCTTGACTGAAATATAGCGCCACCTGCTTTTTTTTGGGGGGTCCTTTTTAGAGCTCATTGCAAACACACAGATCACTCAGGCAGAGCTGCGATATCCATCCAAGGACATGCTAAACATGACTTCACTTCTCAAAAAAGATATCAAAACTATGGCAATCCGGTGAAAAGCCAAGTATTAAAGCCTATAAATTAAGTTTTGCATTTGCACATAAATTACTAAAATAAGAAAATGATTTAATAAGCCCATCCAACAATTTCAGCATCATTACTCCAGTCTCTGTGTCACATTGTCCTTCAGAAATCACCCGAATATGCCGTTTGGCTGCTCAAGAAACATTTCTTATCATAATCAATGTTGAAACCAGTTTTTGCGGAAATAATTATACCATTTAAACATTTGTGGTAGGATTAAAAAGTCAACTTTATTCATCAAGAATGCATTAAAGGAGCCATGAATTGAGAAATTAACTTTTCCTTAAGGTTTTGATATATATAAGAGGTTATAGTACTATAAGAATAACCTGTAAGGTTCAAAAGTGAAATCTTTGTTAGTACAATTAAAGCTTTTATTGACACAAGGCCCAGTGAACGACCGATCCTGGAATGAGCCTCTGCAGAAGAGATCAACTCCTACTTCATCATTGCAATGATTTAATATAATATAACAATAATTTTTGGATGACAATGCAAGAGCCTCACTTTACTTCTGTACACTGGTCAGTTTACCTGTGGAAGGGAGTAATAGACCGACAGTGGCAAGTTCACAAAGTGCAAAGCGGCCACCTTCATGGACACATGTGAGCTTCTGAACACGTCCTCCGTCATGATGCCATTATCCATGTGGATGAATCTCAGCCGCAGCTCATTCTCCAGTTCACCAATGCAACCTATAAAAACACACATCATTTGTGTTACATCTACATGCATATGTTATGCAAATCAGCATTTATCGACCTTCCTGCCAAACCTCAACTGTCACTGATTAATGGGTTAGTTCACCCTAAAATTATTACTCATCCTCATGTTGTTCCAAACCCATAAGACCTTTCTTCATCTTCAGAACAGAAAATCAGATATTTTTGATAAAATCCAAGTTTTTTTTTTTATCCCCCATACTAAACAATTCAAAATCCACAAAAGTAGAAAAGACATCATTAAAATAGTCAGCATAACTGCAGTGGTTCAACCTTATTGTTATGAAATGACGAGAATACTTTTTGTGTGCAAAAAAAATAAAACAAAAATAACAGCTTTATTCAACAGTTTCTTCTCTTCCACATCACATGGACTGTTAAAGATATTTTTTTACCTTGCGTTTCAGAAATATCTTAATTTGAACTACGGGAGGGTGAGTGATTAATGACAGAAATGTAATTTTTGGGCTAACTAACCCTTTAAGGGAGGACTTGAGTCTGACACACACACACACACACACACACACAGGTCTGGTTCACTATCCCTGTAAGGACTCTCCATAGGGGTAACGGATTTTATAGTGTACAAAAGAACTATTTTCTATCCCCTTACCCTAACGCTAAACCTACCCATCACAGAACACTTTCTGCATTTTTACATTTTCAGAAAAACATCAATTAGTATGTTTATTAATCCGTTTTGTATGCCTTGTGGGGACATTTCCCCCACACTGTACTATAAACCTATACACACACACAATTTAAAACTATTGTTTTAAAGAATTTCAAAAATAAATTCGTATTATGAAATCTTCTTATACGTAACAGCCCAAAAAAACATGCAATCTTACCCCTTGAGAATCAAGTAAAACAAGCTTGCATTGTGCCATTATATGACACGTGAATAAAGACTTTTAAACCAATTTAGGTAAATAACGACCATGTTAACGGCGCGATTCACTGTTGGTTAAAACACCAACGATCGTGGTTATAAAAAAGTACGACCTTTATAAAAATTACCCATATTTATCATTGATTTATATTTCTATCGTGGCTCGTAATGGTTAACTCTGTAATAAACAAATTAATAGCAAGCAGCATTATACATTCTAACAGTGAGGGCACCAAATGTGGGTTATAATCTTAGAAAAACCTAAGAAACACACGGAAATGCTTACATTTATGTCTTATCTGGGGAGCACACCATCTGTCCTCTGTCTCTCAATGCGATAACTGCGTGGGTGTGAGGAGTTTGAGCTCATGTGGAGGTGAACAGACGCCACAAATCCAGCACTCACTTCCGGTGCCAAAATAAAAGTTTTTAAATTGGGGTATGGGGGCCAATGCTAGAGGGTCCGTAGAAGAATTTAGAAAAACAAAAACAAACAAAAAACGAGTAAGTAAATAAACGAAACTGACTAAATTAATAGATCAATTTTATTAAGATAAAAAATATTAAAATAAATATAACATTTTATTTAAAATAATAAATCAACACGTTGGAGTGACTCAAACTTTATTGAAATTAAATAAGTAAAGAAACATTTGATTTAGATAACTAAAAATATTAAAATGAATTAATACAACTTGATATAAATAAATAAAAATCAATACATTTGATTAAAATAAATAAATAAATCAACACAGTGGATTAAAATGAGTGACTCAAACTTTATTGAAATTAAATAAATAAATAAACATTTGATTTAGATAACTAAAAATATTAAAATGAATTAATACAACTTGATATAAATAAATAAAAATCAATACATTTGATTAAAATAAATAAAAATCAACACATTTGATTAAAATAAAAAAAATGTTTAAAAGAAATAAAATTTTATTAATAAAATAAAACATTTGATAAAACTAAATAAATAACTAATGCTCGTTTTAAATAAATAATCCGTAGAAGAATTAAGGGGGGGGGGGGGACGACAAAAAAAGTAAAAGTAAGTAAATAAACGAAACTGACTATGTTAATAGATCAATTTGATTAAGATAAAAAATATTAAAATCAATATAACATTTTATTTAAAATAATAAATCAACACATTGGATTAAAATGAGTGACTCAAACTTTATTGAAATTAAATAAATAAATAAACATTAGATTTAGATAACTAAAATATTAAAATGAATTAATACAACTTGATATAACTAAATAAAAATCAATACATTTGATTAAAATAAATAAATAAATCAACACATTGGATTAAAATGAGTGACTCAAACTTTATTGAAATTAAATAAATAAATAAACATTTGATTTAGATAACTAAAAATATTAAAATGAATTAATACAACTTGATATAAATAAATAAAAATCAATACATTTGATTAAAATAAATAAAAATCAACACATTTGATTAAAATAAAAAAAATGTTTAAAAGAAATAAAATTTTATTACATAAAATAAAACATTTGATAAAAAACTAAATAAATAACTAATGCTCGTTTTAAATAAATAATCCGTAGAAGAATTGAGGGGGGGGGGGGGGGGGAGGACGACAAAAAAAGTAAAAGTAAGTAAATAAACGAAACTGACTAAGTTAATAGATCAATTTGATTAAGATAAAAAATATTAAAATCAATATAACATTTTATTTAAAATAATAAATCAACACATTGGATTAAAATGATAATTTCTCAATATTATTTAATAAATAAATAAATAAACATTGACAAAATTAAAAATAAAAAAATTTATTAAAATAAATTGGAGTGACTCAAACTTTATTGAAATTAAATAAGTAAAGAAACATTTGATTTAGATAACTAAAAATATTAAAATGAATTAATACAACTTGATATAAATAAATAAAAATCAATACATTTGATTAAAATAAATAAATAAATCAACACATTGGATTAAAATGAGTGACTCAAACTTTATTGAAATTAAATAAATAAATAAACATTTGATTTAGATAACTAAAAATATTAAAATGAATTAATACAACTTGATATAAATAAATAAAAATCAATACATTTGATTAAAATAAATAAAAATCAACACATTTGATTAAAATAAAATAAAAATGTTTAAAAGAAATAAAATTTTATTAAATAAAATAAAACATTTGATAAAACTAAATAAATAACTAATGCTCGTTTTAAATAAATAATCCGTAGAAGAATTAAGGGGGGGGGGGGGCGACAAAAAAAGTAAAAGTAAGTAAATAAACGAAACTGACTATGTTAATAGATCAATTTGATTAAGATAAAAAATATTAAAATCAATACATTTGATTAAAATAAAAAAAAATCAACACATTTGATTAAAATAAAATAAAAAAGTTTAAAAGAAATAAAATTTTATTAAATAAAATAAAACATTTGATAAAACTAAATAAATAACTAATGCTCGTTTTAAATAAATAATCCGTAGAAGAATTAAGGGGGGGGGGGGCGACAAAAAAAAGTAAAAGTAAGTAAATAAACGAAACTGACTATGTTAATAGATCAATTTGATTAAGATAAAAAATATTAAAATCAATATAACATTTTATTTAAAATAATAAATCAACACATTGGATTAAAATGAGTGACTCAAACTTTATTGAAATTAAATAAATAAATAAACATTAGATTTAGATAACTAAAAATATTAAAATGAATTAATACAACTTGATATAACTAAATAAAAATCAATACATTTGATTAAAATAAATAAATAAATCAACACATTGGATTAAAATGAGTGACTCAAACTTTATTGAAATTAAATAAATAAATAAACATTTGATTTAGATAACTAAAAATATTAAAATGAATTAATACAACTTGATATAAATAAATAAAAATCAATACATTTGATTAAAATAAATAAAAATCAACACATTTGATTAAAATAAAAAAAAATGTTTAAAAGAAATAAAATTTTATTACATAAAATAAAACATTTGATAAAACTAAATAAATAACTAATGCTCGTTTTAAATAAATAATCCGTAGAAGAATTTAGGGGGGGGGGGGGGAGAGACGACAAAAAAAGTAAAAGTAAGTAAATAAACGAAACTGACTAAATTAATAGATCAATTTGATTAAGATAAAAAATATTAAAATCAATACATTTGATTAAAATAAAAAAAATGTTTAAAAGAAATAAAATTTTATTACATAAAATAAAACATTTGATAAAACTAAATAAATAACTAATGCTCGTTTTAAATAAATAATCCATAGAAGAATTTAGGGGGGGGGGGGGGGGGGGAGACTACAAAAAAAAGTAAAAGTAAGTAAATAAACGAAACTGACTAAGTTAATAGATCAATTTGATTAAGATAAAAAATATTAAAATCAATATAACATTTTATTTAAAATAATAAATCAACACATTGGATTAAAATGAGTGACTCAAACTTTATTGAAATTAAATAAATAAATAAACATTTGATTTAGATGATTAAAAATATTAAAATGAATTAATACAACTTGATATAAATAAAAAAAAATCAATACATTTGATTAAAATAAAAAAATGTTTAAAAGAAATAAAATTTGATTAAATAAAATAAAACATTTGATAAAAAACTAAATAAATAACTAATACTCGTTTTAAATAAATACAAAATAAGAAAAGCTTTTTTTTAAAAAAAAAAAAAAAAACTAAGTGGCTAATTAATTTAAAATAAATTGAATAAAATCAATTAAATGTGATTTAAATAAATGATAAATTCACACATTTGATTAAAATAATTCGAAAAAAAATATTAATGCAATACATCTAACTTACATAAATAAACATAATAAAAACATGCGAATATTATAATACTAATTTCTCAGTATTAATTGAGTCTTTCCCTCGCAAGAGGGTGACGAGATGTGGGGGTCTGTGGTCTCTAAAACACTGAAAGCCCTGGTGTAAATCGCTCTCTGACCGCACGGGGGCGTCTGGGCTGGGATAGATCCCGCTCGGTCTTCGGGGATCAACGCAACGCATTTGTGAGTCGTTCCGCTCGTCCACACTAGGAGGCACCGCCGCTGCCTGCTTCGCCATTCGCTTTCAGCTCTGAACAACCGGAAGAAGCTGTTTGAATGTGTCATACCATGTAGCTCCATTCTGAAGTGAAAGAGTCCGATGACAAGCGCGCTGTCTGCAAACGGAAGAATCCTACAGATATGTAGCTGACAAGCCGAAATCCATCTTTCAACCGCCAGTTTCTTCTTCAGCTGATCAGAAGCGATAATCGATCCACATTTAAACCATCGCCCGTTTCCCTAGAGGTGAGAAACTATTATATCAGCGGACTGAAATGTGGCTTTGCATCCGCTGAGTGAATGTTAAGGGGCGCATGGATTGTGTGCGGTTATAACTGTGATGTTGTGCTATGAGCTGATGCAGCGGTTGAGCTGTCAGATGATGCGACTTTAGCTTTAGCTCGCTGCATTCAAACGCCTTCCGTCTGCTCCTCATTCTCACGAAACGCGTCATTCGCTGATAGTCTGCAGGGATTTCAGCTGCTTTTATGGTTGTAACGACAGAATGATTTGGAATCGTAGATATAACTGCGGGGAAGTATGTGCGTGACAGGCAGCGAAGAGCTAGTTGCTAACTAGCCTAGCGAATATTCTGGCTTATGCTGACGCGTTAGTGGAGTGACGTCACACACACACACACACACACACACACACACACACACAGCTGTAGAGGCCCATTACTGTGCATTAATACACGTGACTGTACTCTACTGACAATGCTATGCGAGTGAACTGAATATACAAAATAAGAATAATTACTCAGTATCTGGAATTCGCAAACTAATTTTAAAACACTTTTGCTTGTTTGTGGTACTCTGATGTGGGTTAATGGTCATGCAGTTAAACAAATAAAATGTTTCCTGATATATATATATATATATATATATATATATTTAAATTATTTTTTAAAATTTTTATGATTTAATTCAAACTGAGGGACCCCCAGGTGGCACAAGTTAATGTTAGGGGAATCAGTTTTGAGAAAATCTTAAAAAAATAAAATATATAATAAAAAAAGAGAGAACATTTAGATTAAAATAAATAAATCATTACAATAATTACATTTAAAATCAATTATAAAAATAGATTAAAATAAGTAAATAGATGTTTTTTTTAATAATAGAATGGGTATCCCTTACACAAGGATGATCATATTTGGGGGTCCATGGCATCTAAAAGATTAAAAACCCATTATTTACTTAATATTTAGCTTTGTGTAAACTCACTAACCCCCTTGCAAACCACAGCTTGTGAAATCCAGGCACAGATCAGGTGGCAGTGCTATACGATACAGTACTCTTGGACTTATTTGAATTATGCTTATTACTTACAGTATATTTTCAGAATAGTTCATAATATTTTTTAGGCATCTCATCTTACAGTTGAGCTAACGTGCTCTTTCAGCATCTACGTATCTTATTAGTATTGTAAACAGCCTTTTCTGCAAAACTGGTTAGTCAGTAGATTCCTAAAGATAAAATTTTAGGATATTTCTTTTGCTTTCGGTTTATATAGAGTAAAAATACTATGAGCAGGCCGTACTATACATGCACATGCTCTCACAGATATGCATTTGGCTACAGGTTATAGATTGAGTACTAAAGGCTCAGATAACTTTATTTCTTTTTTTATTTTAATTTGTTTATTTTTAGCGTAGTTATGTTAAAAGTTGAAGACATGGCAGTGTTTTTTTTTGTGTGTGTGTTTTGCAAAGCATGTCTTGACCTTCGCCCTGGATTTACACTCAGAAACCACTGAGACTTTTTGTACACAGTTCGGAAAATGAATGAAGGATGTTGAACGACTGCTCTTATTTTTGTCCCATTTACAGAAAGTAAAACAGCAATTGAGATAAATGATTGTAATTATTAAATTAAAAATACGAGCTGAGTTTATACCACTGAGCGCTTCACGACCCTTGTGAAAAGGTGCTTTAAGTATATTGAATATAAAAAATATATTTAAAAAAACTAAAGATGCAGGTAATATATTATTAATGAAATAAAATGCCACTTAAGTGTACTTAAAATGAATACACTATCATACTCTTTCTTAACACACTTATACACACTGGTTTTGATTTTGGTTCTGCACTGTCAAAATAAAAGTTACTTTAAAGTACATTTTTAGTCAATACGGCATAATAATCTTTTTTTATTTTGATGTGTCGACTAACATAAAATGCTGAGTAACTGATTAATATTGAATAACTCACAACAGTTCAAATTATAATCAAGCAGAATATATTGAAAAGACATGTAAAATAGCCTGCTTGATTATAATTTGAACTGCTGTGTTATTCAATGTTACATTTAATATATTATAAATGTAATAAATTGCAACTTCATTGCACATTATGTAATTATATTCTCTATTAATTTTAATACACGACAAATGTCAATGGAAATGACGTTACATTTTAATTTACCACAAGTGTTGGTCCGTGCATTTAACACTATAACCATATTTCAAAGACAATAGAAGTATGTAAGAAATTACACTTAACTATGTCTCCAAGTCTCTTAAATTCAGCTATTTGCATTTAATATAAATTTAAACTAGAATCATTTTCTGTTATTTGCAAATCCCATGCAGTTAAGTTTTTCAAAACATTACATTCGTTTTACACCAAAGTTCATGAAATAACACATCTTTGTGCTTCCTGTTGTTTTTATGGTGAACATTATCAATAGTTTATGTTAGCAATGAGATGTGATCATAATATCAAACGTTTGACACATGATCAGAGAGTGACCGATGCATTGATATTCGCTCGGTGTAGTTCTAGTTTAACTTGCTTCTGGTGTAATGCATATTCTACCCAAGTGTGTGGAATATAGTGTGTTCATTTAGTCCGTTTGGCCAATTTAATCCTCATACAGATGTGCAGAGATGCACAAAAAATTGCTCTTATTGCTTTTTTTTCTTCCTTATTGCTTTTCCATTCCTTTATTATGTTAAACAAGTAAACATTTAATGAAAAAAAAAAACATTTTGTGTTGCACTTGTGTTAGGAAATAAAGAAAACAATTAACTTCCGTCGTTAGGAAATTTTTTAGGAACTTTGTCTTGCAAAACTATAAAATGCTTTTATGATAGAAAATGGGTTTTAACATGCCAATTTAAAAAGTTATTTTGCTTTACATAAGCAATATTAAAGAAATATTTCCACCAAAAGTGCCATTTCTGGGGGCCATATGAGTTGTTATTTACGGAGTTATGGGCCAGGCCAAAAATGGCTAAACTAAACTTTGTCTTCACCACAAATTATTGGCACATAAATTAGCAAAATGTAAGCAAATGCACTGCTTAAAAAGCCATTGCTGTCTCAGATCCTGACGTTTTTGGCAGAATATGGGAAGCTGTGTGTGGAGTGATGAAGCACAATGAAACACGAGTATTTTCTCTGAAAGTACGCTGGGAAATACAATAAGAAATGCATCTCACCACATTAAAGCATGTGTGGTCGAGCCTTTTTATCTGCTGCTATTGCTGAGCTGCTTCACTGTGAAAAGTCATTGAATGCTTTGGAGTACAGGAAAATATTGCCGGATGGCTTGTTTCCCACAAATGAGTTTATCAGATCAACAAGACAACGCTCCTGCTCGAATTGCAAAGACAAACCGAGAAGTGGCTTGAGAACAAATCCCTCGGTCTCATGTTTTGACCTGATCGGAGTCCAGATTTGAAACCCTATAGTGAATATTTGGTCTCAAAATAAACTCGAACAAACTGGGAGACGTTTTTCAACTGTTTGAGGCCATTAACATTGAGTGGAACTGAAACAACAGTCACTCTTGTTCCTCTAAAAAGCTGTCTGCAAGGCAAGTTGGGGAAGGCTCTTCTTTGCTAAGTTACTTGAGCTACTTGCAGTATTTGTGCAGTTCGTGCTAATTTCCTCACCAGAGATTTGTTATTGAAATGGCCCATCAAAAGACCATTTTTGGATCGGCCCATTTTTATTTATTTTTTTCCCTGCTCTGGAGTCATTTAAGACACATTGCTGTTTTTACCGGGTAGTAACTTCCATCTCCTTTGGCGGCTTGTGTTCGGGTTTCAATTGAATGGTTTCTGATTTCATTTGAGACACACCAGGATGGCTTATTGTTTACACTACAAATTCAATTGTTTCTAACAACTTCTGATCCCAGCTGATATTAAAGTAATACTTAACTGATGTGTTCATTTTTCTCTCTTTTTCCAATAGAGTGATGTCTGGAGCGTCAGGCAATGACTGCCCGCACCTGGAATGTGTGGGGGAGATTACCAAGGAAGAGCTCATCCAGAAGTCCCATGTGAGTCCCACCCAGACCCAGTCCCAACCGTCATCATATCATTGCTTCCACCCATTTCTTATAGCTCAATTGTATTGTGCATTATTAAGAAAGCCATGACCCCTCTTTTGGAGTTTGCGAAGATGCCCTCGGGGCTGATAATGTGTGGCTTCCTTACAAATAAGAGCTTAGGGTATAAATAGTGCATGCTGTTGAAAAGCGTCGAGTGGAATCAATGTGGAATTAAACATTATAGTTGTGTAAAAGGATCTGACGGCTGTCGCATCACTAATTGCTTGCCAGCGAAAAGGAGGATGCTTGTTTTCTGTAGTATTTCCATATGTTAATGTTTCAGAGCTGTGAGCTATAGTGCATATGTAAAAAGTTTGGGGTTAGTATTTTTTTTTTTTTTTTTTTTTTTTTTTTTTTTTTTTTAAAGAAGTCTCTCATCAAGGTTGCATTTATTAGATCAAAATACAATAAAAACACTCATTATGAAATAGAATTTTTCAATTTCATAATTCAAATAACTGTTTTCTGTTTTAGAATGTTTTAAATAGAGATCAACCAATAATTGGTTTTACCGATATTTTTCCAGATATGTATGCCTTTTGCCATAATCAGATGTCGGTTTTGTAATATCGAATTGACTGATACAGTAACATAGTCTAAATTCACATTAAAAAAGGGTTTATTCACTCAAAAATCTAAATTCTGTCATTAAGTACTCACCCTCATGTCGTTCCAAACACCGTAAGACCTTTTGTTCATCTTCGGAACACAAATGTAGATATTTTTGATCACTTATGAGAGTTTATTTTTTACCCCTCACAGACAGCAATGTAACCACCACTTTCAAGGTCTAGAAAGGTAGTAAACGCATTGTTAAAACAGTCAGTGTGACTGCAGTGGTTCAGCCTTAATGTTATGAAGAGACGAGAATACTTTGTGCGCAAAAACAAAACAAAAATAACGACGAGAAACAACGCCGTTCAACGCTTCCAGGTGCTACATCAGAACGCCGGCTCATTATTGGCTGACGCTGTTCACGTGAGCAGCACGACACATGCGTGTGACGCTGACGCAGGAGTATTATATGGTTTAAAATGTTTTATGCTTTTAACTATTGTTACATGTTATATTCGTGTTCTGTTTGTTTACCTGATCAAAGATGTAAAAAGATACTTTAGTGATTGCACTATATTGCGGTGTTCTAAAACTTTTGACCGGTAGTGTATGTGTTTTTATTTTTCTGTATTGATGTAGAATTGTATGAAATTGCTGAAATTTCAGTATTTAAACGTGTTAAATAAAACCGTTTGTTCTGTTCAGTGCTGTTATCATTTTCAAAAACAGAAAAAAATGGCTCTGTATATCGCTAATCGGGCACGTAAACATGCAAATGATTGGTATAGCTTATAAAAAAAATCAATATCAGTCGATATCTTTAATTTTAAAATTTTTTGCGTCATTGTTCTAGTCTTCAGAGTCACATGATGATCCTTCAGAAATCATTCTTAAATGCTAATTTGCTGGTAGTCGTGGCCTAGCGGTGAGGGAGTCGGGCTTGTAACCTGAAGGTTGGGGATTGTGAATGAACAGACTCTCTCCACCTTCGATACCATGACTAAAGTGCCCTTGAGCAAGTCACCTGACCCCTAATTGCTCCCCTTGTAAGTCGCTTTGGATAAAAGCACCTGCCAAATGAATAAATGTAAATGCTTAATATTTTTGTGAAAATGGTGATAGATTTTTTTTTCCGGGATACTTTGTTGAATGGAAAGCTCATAAAAACAGCATTTATTTGAAATATATTTTATTTTTTTTGTAACATTATAAATGACTTTACTGTCACTTCTGTTCTATTAAAGCATCCCAAATAAAGCTTCCTTGCAGAGTAAAGTGTGAATGTGTTTGCTTACAGGGTCAGTGTCAGGACTGTAAAGTCGGGGGACCAAACCTTTGGGCCTGTCTAGAGGTAATTTTTCGTCTAATATGGATGCACCAATTTTAAATATTTTGATGTTATTCTTATGAACCTCACCAATAAATGTCTGACATTCTTTACTATTTTGTGTAAAAACAAACAAAAGTAATAATAAATAAAAGTACCCCATATTACTTTGAAACGACAATCCATCTGCCTGGGTGAAATTTTGAATTATTGAAAGCTAGTCTGCAGAGTATAATTTTGTTTCATGTTTATCACTTGTTCAGAACGGCTGTTCATACGTTGGCTGTGGAGAGTCACATGCGGATCACAGCACTGTCCACTCTCAGGTTAGTCATCGTGTTCTCTGTTTCTACCATTTCTTAGGTGTGCAATAGTTATTCAAATTCATATTTTGAAAATATCTAAACATTTTGTGTATTAATGACTATTTTATTCAGAGTATTTTACAAAATATTTTTTTAATGAAATAATAATTATTGGTCACGCTTTATTTTACTGTCATTATACATGAAGTTACTATAATAATTACAACAAGTTATGCATAATATGCACCCAAACCAAACCCTAATCCTAACCTTATTGTAAGTGCATCATGTAATTACTTAATATTACTCAATTCTTAAATGTATAATTACAGTGTAACAAAGACGCATTAAAATAAAGTGTATTTTATTGTGCTTATTACATGTATTTACAGCTTGTGATGTTTTCACCCAGAGTTAGCTGTTATTGTACATTTCAGACAGAAAGTGTGACCCTCGTAGATTTACCGCTCAAGGATTACATTTGTATGTGCATTTAGACGGGTGGATCTGATCCCTGATCACACGTGTCACTCTGTTGATTTCACGCCTGTTATTCTGAATGTGACCGGTGGCCTGCATGATGAAATGAATCGCTGAAGTGTGTTGTGTGGCTGAACTCCTCCATTATTAATCAGCGCTCCAGTGGGGATCTCCCTTCCCATTAAAGCCCACTCTGATTACCCATTACCAAAAGCCCACAGTGCTCCCAAAAAACCCTATGCCTTTGTGAAAACCACCGAGAGAAGACGACCATCAGACATGCTTCTTTACAATAACCTGCATTTTTGCAGTAAACAAAATGTAGCCCATCTTCCATTAAGTAGTTTTCCACTAGCAGGGCACTTGTGGGTACAGAGTAGTGCAGTGCTGATGCATTTTTGTTGACCAACCCTGGTTCCCTCAACAAAAACCCAATACGATTTTTCCGTTGGCTTTTTGGATGATTGCAGAAAATAAGCAAATAAACAAAGGTTTCTGGATCTTACTCGTTTGGTTCATCGTAATGATCTTCACATATGGACGCAATTTGTATGAATTTTGAAGCCTAAATGTAATCGTCAGAAGTGTAAAGCTAAACGTAGGCTACAAATGAACTACATCACAGTAACGTGACTTCAACGTCACCAATACCACCAACCTCGGACAACTCTTTCAATCTTTATTTAAAGAAAAAAATTTCCCTGAGTCACCATTTTAAACTGTGAAAGCGGTCTAGATGTAAAATAAGTCTCCGCTGTCTCGAAGTTTCAGCTCAAAATGCCCCATGGATTTTTTTTATTATACCGTGTTTTAACTGCCTGTTTTTGGGTTGGAAAAATTGATTTGGTGTGTGGACCTTTAAATGCAAAAGAGCTTGTGTTCGCCATTCCAATATACTGAGGCATAAACAACATAGGAGAAGCTCACACTGCAAATATAACTCAAAATGGATAACATAATAATATCCCCTTCCTTCGTCTCAAAACGTTTATTTTGTCTGTTTAGTTTTCCCCACATGCTTGCAGAGAAAGCCGTACCAAAACAAAGTCACTGGGTTGACCTTTTTCACATAGCACTTTTCACATTAGATTTTCACTATATGTCGCCTTTAACGTCCTCGACAACCTCTGTAGTCCCGTTTGGACACTCGTTAGCAACCACCTTTTTGAAGATTAAAAGCTTAGAAGTTATCAGGGCTATTACTGATGTATTTTATGTCATAGGATAAATCTCAACTCCGATTTCTTTATAAAGAACTATACTCTAGCAGTGCAAGCATAAAACAACAAATAGCCAAATCCTCTATTATGCTACAAATCACTCACAAGGAACACAATGATTTTATAAACAAAGGCAACTCATTCCACAGCACAGGGGCTGGGACAGAAACACTTCAGACACAAATGAGAAAATATAATGAGCTTTTGATTTGTTTTTTTAACTACTCATAGACCTTATTTCTGACATTTAACCATTGCTAAAATGCTGACTCGCTTTGGCCTACAAAAATACATCATCCCGGCAGCTCTATTGACTAGGATTAGTCTTGCTTGATCTTAATGCCAGTAATGAATCACATCCTGCACTGTCTTTTGTCTTTTTAGACACACACATATGATTTTATTAGTTTGTTCAATTGTGTAGATTCCCAGGCGTAGGAGTGTACTGTGCGCCCCACGATTCATAATGCAGATGAGCTTTCTTTTATGTTAGCCTTGCTGTGGTGTGAGTTAGAATTGATGTGGGCATGTTTCACCTCCTGTTCTTCACTGTAATGGTCGGAGTGGCAGATGTTGGCAGGGTTTGTATTTTGGCGCAGCTCTCATAAATGTTTTATCCGCCCCTGTCTGGCTGCAGTTGCACCAGTTGTAGTGTCGCAGTGAAAGGCAATCCAGACGCATGAATAATGCAGAGACTCCTTAGCCACTGCTGTGTGCACGTACCCTGGCCTAACATCGCCACTCCCCGTTTCCTCTACTACGTTTTCATTCCTGTAGCAACACACTTGTTTTGCCCTAAATTTTGAAGTGTCTCAGCAGCATGAGATCAGCGCTGCCTTTGTTTGGGACGCAGAAAGGCACTGATATTTTGGCTGATAGTCAAATTTTGATGATAAACACGGTTCACATTAAAGCTCCAGTGTGGAATTTCACATGCTTCAAATCAGAGACACCTCCCCCATTCAATATATTTTGAATGAAACATCCAAGACCATATATATATATATATAACATACAATAATGTATAATGTACAATATTAATTTTGAACCTACTATAATAATAAATAAATACATACACACACACACACACACACACACACACACACACACACACACACATATATATATGTATATGTATATGTGTGTGTATTTATCATTATAGTAGGTTCAAAATTAATATTATCCCAAAGTTGTCCTAGTCGCACCTTTTGGTGAACTTTGCTATTTTCGAGCTGAAATATGACATTTAGCCTATTTCATTTGTTCAGAACAAGGAGTTTTTGTGTGTGGGTGGTCGGGGGAGTCTGTCCAAATTTTTATGAAAATATTTCTTTATTGAAGACCTTTTTATTACATATTAATTTAAATGTCATGAGAGCTTTTTTTTGAAAATGGCTTGTTTTATAAAAACTGTCACGATGTGCTGTGAAATGAAGAGATGCATAATTAAATGTCTTTCTTTCTATAATCTACCAAATACATGGAAGTTTTGATGCTGAAATAGTGATATTCTTAATATTTTGGAATAGCGACGAGTGAAGGTGTTCAAATTGCAGTGTGATCAGGTCACTGGCAGTCGAGATCAGTTGCGGCTTCGCTTGGTTTGTCATAAAAATGCAAATTATAGAAGGATTTGAACCCAGTCCCCATGCATACATGTGTATAAATTTCAATTTTGTATTTCAATTTACACCTCTAGATTATCATGACTCACAGTCATTAAAATGGATATTAGAAAAAATAGGATTTTTAGCATACTTCTCCTTCTCCTCCTCATTCTCCTTCTTCTTATCTCCTCCTCATTCTCCTTCTCTCATTTTTCTCCTCCTTCTCCTTCTTCAGCCTAATTCAAGCTTTTCATTCTCACCATGAATATAGCCGAGGTAAATATAGCTGCGTTAAATCATAAACAAACAAACCACCTTCTTCCCAATTCTCGTTTTCCTCTTCCTGCTTCTTCTCCTTTTTATTTTCCTCTTCTTTTTTCCCCTCCATCTATTTTCCTCCTTCTCCTTCTAAAAGGTGATACTCATATCTTCACCAATATATCAGTATATTGTGAGTCTGTAGTTACTGCAATTATTTTTATTGTAGATGTGGTTTAAATTTGTGGTTTATTTATTTATTTATTTATTTATTTTATTTGCATTTGAAAATAAAAAGTACCTGCAGGTTTAACCATTCACATGTCCACCTAAGCACCATGCCTTTTTATTCCAGGAGACACGGCACAACCTGACAGTGAATCTGACCACTTTGAGAGTGTGGTGCTATGCCTGCACCAAGGAGGTTTTCCTGGAAAGAAAACTGGGTCCACACACACACTTGCCCAGCGCTGCCAAACCCATGTCTCCAGTACAGACCCCCAGTCAGGTCAGAGCTCTTATGCAGCTTGCTCTGAATGCATGTGAAATAGTGTGAAAGTTTGGTTCAGCGTAGATTACCACCTCATCATTGCAGTGTAACCCTGAATTGTTTGGTCTCGTCTTCCTTTCAATCACAGTCTCGGTATGCAAATAGGTGTGTGCAATGTTTTGAGTGCTTAACATTATAGTGTCCATGGGGGGGGAAAAAAAAAAAAAAAAAAAAATTCTTGTCTTTTATTTTATTAAAGAAAACATCTGTAAATTGAGACCACAGATTTTCTGAACATCATTTAGAGGCAAACAAGTACTCTTATTTGCTGTTTTGCACAAGGTGTGCTGTTGCTGATCATCTCTGTTCTCTCAGGATCCAAAAGCTCCCGGGAGCCCCACCTCCCTGAGAATTCCTCCAACGGGAACCTGTGATGACCTGGACATGGAAACTGAGGAGGAGGATGAATTGAGGACTAGAGGTCCTTCATCTCTCATGTCTAGAGTTCTTTGCATTTGCTCTGTGTTGTAAATGCTGTTAGCCTGAACCTGGTCATCTGTTTCTCCTCGCAGGTCTGACCGGACTGAAGAACATTGGCAATACCTGCTACATGAACGCAGCGCTCCAGGCACTCTCTAACTGGTAAGAACCCCAAAAATCGCTGATGCGTTCCAACTCTTCTCTTCCAGTCTCTTCCACTCGCTCTTTTTGGTTTCTCTTCTAGTCCTCCACTGACTCAGTTTTTCCTGGACTGTGGTGGTCTGGTGAAGACAGACAAGAAGCCAGCGCTATGCAAGAGCTATCAGAAACTCATCACAGACCTGTGGCACAAAAACAGGTATATTCCTTTTGTGCCATTTCCCATTTCATTCTCATTATTCAGGCATTTTTCCTCCAGAAACAATTTTTCATTATAACTTTTCTTGTTTTTGTTTTGTGTTTGTCCAGGAACTCCTATGTCGTTCCCACAAATCTGTTCCACGGCATTAAGGCTGTAAACCCAATGTTTCGTGGTTATTCCCAACAGGTATGATTTGTTTAAAAAATCTGTGATATGCACGATTGTTAAAATTGTGTCCTATGTTATCTACTACACTGTCATTCAAACTTTTGGGGTCAGTAAGATCTGTTTTATTTGTACTTTTTTCTTTGTTCTATTATAAAGTGCGAGTATACATTAAATCGATCAAACATTTTAGTAAAGATCTTTATAGTGTTTAATCAAAATTCTATTTTAAATGCATGCTGTTTTATTCTATACATCAAAGAATCCTTTAAAAAAATATTTTAGAGATTTCTAAAGGATCATGTGACAATGAAGACTGGAGTAATGATGCTGAAAATTCAGCTTTGACCTCACAGCAAAAAATTATACTTTTAATATACACTAAAATAGTTATTTAAATGTGTATTTCTCTATTTTTTTGATCAAATAAATGCTGCCTTGGTGATCATGAGAAACATTAAAAAACATTAAAAAGCAATACCTTACTCCAAAGTTTTTGAACTTTAGTGTATATTAATTATTAGTATTAGTATTATTATTATTCAAATTTGTTTTGTATTGATGCTATTTTGCGTTTGCTTTAAGTGCTACAAGTGAATTTAGGCATCATAACATTAGAATGTACAGTATAGGACAATCATTATTAAGATATTATTAATGTTAGTTGTTAAATTAATGTTTTTATCAAGTAAATGACAGTATAAGGGTAATCTAAAAACAAAAATAAGAGTAATGTTCATGAGCGATCAAATGTCCAGTCTGTCTGTTAACGATATGAAAACTGACATATTGTAAATTATAACAGCGGTTCGGCAATGCGTTCCAGGAGCGGTGCGTATGCAGCAGTGCAGAATTAAAGCGTTTTAAATAATTAAACACATGGGTTTTTGGCCAGAAAGGCTATGTTTTATTGTATTTCACAATTTTCATTATTCACTTGATTACATTTTAAAAGACTTAATCTGTTATTCATGTTTTATAGGCCCTTAGAATTCCTATAAAAATGTTTTCTCTTGCCGTACTCTATCCTCTAGCTGCATTTAAAAAGAAAAGACCCAGTTTCAGTCTCGATTATTAGATATTTTGTTCTCTTATATGGATTTATTGATCTCATTTTCAGGCTCGCTTTTCTTTTCTTTTCTTTTTTGAAACTCAGATAGACTGTGCACAGGTCAAATTCAATGCATGTCTTGTTTTAGAAGTCATCCCCTCTTCTAAGTATGATGGGAAATGTCCATTGTTTAATGTAATCATAAAGCCTGGGAACCTTTTGTCCTTGTACTACAATGGCGCATTATACAGCGACGCTCTTCTGGTCTGATGTGCTGTGTACTGTTGTTGGAAACTTGTTTGCCTATCAGGATTCTTTATATCAGGACATTAGAATGCCAGTTGGCCATGTTGCTGTGTGGATGAGCCAGCAATGACTAATGTTCTCATAAGCTTCCGCTGCTCCTATGGCGATCGGGTCCCTGGCTATTCTGTGGTATACAAAGCGATGCTTCATGAGTGTTGCAATCTTTTGACGATGCCCGGAAATGTTTGGTCAAAGAGTGCGTGAATGTCAAATGTATCGGTGCACATGCCAGGATTTCAAATTCCAAATTCAATGTCTACATTACAAATGTAATTAAAGGGATAGGTCGCCCAAAAATGAAAATTCTGTCATTATTTACTGGCCTAGATAATGTCACTAGACAGACATAGCGGCTCTTTTTTTTTCTTTTCTCAGTAACCTCCTGTAATTGCACAGCTAAACTTTCAGAATAATTAATGGTTTACTATGAATAATACAGAACCCCATACATGACATGCGGGAGAAGTATCATGCCAATAAATTAAGAATTTGTTAAATTCATTCCCTCATTTCAGGTAAATTGTGGCCACGATTTTACTAAATTTAAACAAAGAAACAAATTAGTACAACATGGCCATGACTTGACTAAAACTAGGGAACAAATGAATAAAAATGTCACTACAAGTTAATAAAAGAGGGGAACGGGTTCTTAACTTGGCCATGATATCTATTTTTTTCATTTTATTTTATGTGATGCTTCATCCACACCACTAGATGGCAGTCTACTGTATACTGCTGGGCATCACAACATAAACAAAAAAAAGTGCACTTTTTAAAGGCCAGTTACCTCAATGCTCGAGCCAAGTAGATTCTGATTGTCAATGTTTTTATCGTTCATCAGCTGCGGAAAAAAAGAAAGTGATGATGTTGTTCTTCTGTGTTGTTATCGTTATAGCTATGATGCGAATTTCCCTATTATTACAGAATTAGAATGATTTTTAAAATTGTATTGCTTTAGCTATCATTATAATTAAATTCCTTGGTGTGAACAGAGTTTGCTAAACATTCAAATTTGTTTCCATCCTAAGGATTCTCAGGAGTTCCTGCGTTGTCTGATGGACCAACTCCACGAGGAGCTCAAAGAGCCCATTCCTGAACCCGAGGACCCAAATCAGGCTGTGGCCATGGACGACAGTCCCGACGAGGACAACCACAGCCAATCAGATGACTTCCAGTCCTGCGAGTCGTGCGGCAGCAGCGATCGTGCTGAAAGCGAAGGCCCCAGAGTCCCAGAAGATATCAATGAAGCTGAGATGCTGATGCCAGAGCAGAATCAAAACAACCGGGATTGGCAGAAAGAGAAAAATCTCATCAACAACCTGTACCGTGCCGGTTCCCATTGCGACCTGGACAAAGACGTAGACACGACCACCGAGCCGAGGCCGATTATCAGCAGTCAAGGAGCCATTAAAGCTCAGGGCCGAACGTCAGGTGAACGGCCATTAATTAAATGCAGTTATTCATTCTAACATGTGCCTAAAGGCCCAGTTAGATCCACTAAAAAGTTTAGTTCTTTGCTCAGATGTAAAAAAAGTAGCTGGACAATTGACTGTTTGCAAACATTCTAAAAGCACGCGATCTCAGAGATCTGGATATATTTAGCGCTCAGCGTGTTCTTGATTTTACTTGTCTTACCGTGCTGGAATGAAGAATTCACGTGCATTCGTTTTTTGATTTTGACTGATGCATATATTAGGGCCTTACGTGGAATAAATTGTGGTCCATGGCTGTTTGCTGGCTTTTCCTGACTGAATTCTGTATTTTTCCTCTTTGTTCAGATTCAAACCCTGAAATCCATGTCAGCAGTAGCGTCAGACCACTAAGTCCCAATGGAAATGAGGGAATCGCATCTAGACTGTCCAGCAGTCCCCCCAAATCCTCAATGTGGCCAAACCTGAGCTCTACTCACAAGAAAGGTACTAGAATTCGAGTCTGAATCAATTTCCTCTGATAGCCACAATGCCAAGCCAAACGCTGTGAAGCGATCAGGAATGGTGAGAGAACATTGTGCTTGGTACATTTTTGTGTTTGTCTTCAAAGTTTACATCCCATCTGGCTAGCACACGGTTCCCATAATGTTTACGCGCTAGTAGGCAGAGAGTAGACGGCCTTTAGTGGCTGTTCGAACACATCCAACCACACGAAGCATTTCCACTACGAAATCCGGTCAAATGAGTTTTCGACGACCTCTGGAAGTGGTCAAAAGCACCTTTTACACCTGTATTTAGCGTTGTCCACTTGTGATCCTGTCAACCAAAACGCATCTTAAAACAGAGCCTTTGGGGACAGTTTGTGGGTTATCTACTAGTTTAATGAAATGTATCAGTTTTGTTGCTGTTAGCTTAAAATTCCATAATTTGAACGGAAACAGATTTGACATTGATCCTAAACGGTTGCGGTATGTCATGTTGACAGTACCCTCGTTCAACCCACCTAAGAGCAAGCGGCAGAGGAAATATCGCAGCATCATCTCTGAAGTGTTCGACGGCACCATTGTCAGCTCAGTTCAGTGCCTGACCTGTGACCGGGTGAGTGACCTGTGTTTTTACCCAAAAACCTCCGTTTAATAAACAAGGTGAACGCAAGAATTTGATTCTTCAGTTAGCAGAGAAAGGCATTTTAAAAATTACAGATGATTAAGTACTTGTGATAGACTGATATAGACTTCCTGCTACACTTTCATTTAGTGTGAATTTATTATTATTATTATTATTGTGACCCCAAAAAAACCATGGTCTTGAGTTTTGGGGCCCCGCATGGCTGATACACAGAAACTTACATTTATACGTTGTCAGAAAACCCTAAGAATGTTGCATAAACATTGTGTAAAATAATTTCAGTGTAATTTTGTAGCAAGTGTGGTGTATGAATATGCTACAATTCAAGCAGACTGTTCATGGAGTCTTAAGAAACCTTGAACGCATTAAATAGGAGCATAGATTATGTTTTTATTCAGCAAGGACACGTTAAAAATGCCTTCACTATCACTTTTGATCAATTTAATGTTTCTAAAGCTTTCTATTTCAAAGAAATGCTGCTCTTTTGAACTTTCTATTCACCAAAGAATCTTAAACAAAAATCCACAAAACTATTAAGCAGCACAACTGTTGTCAACATTGATAATATAATGGAATAATGTTTCTTGAGCAGCAAATCAGCATATTAGAATGATTTCTCAAAGATCGTATGATGCTGAATACTGGATTAAGAATAGCAGGAATAAATTACATTTTTAAATACATTAAATAGAAACCAGTCTTTTTGATCAAATAAATGCTTTTTGATCACTTGGAAAAAAATGAGCAACCTTTTTTAGCGTTCATGTAATTGTCTGTGCAGATGTAAGTAATATTACATCTATGTTTTGGATATAGCTGATTATTCTCATATAAAAATGCACAGGATATGTTTGAGTAATTATTAACCCATTAAGCAAAATGGTTCTGTTGAGTTTAGGAGTGTTCAGCTCATTCATCTTAAGTAGTTTAATCGCCAACGTCAGTAATTTTGATAATTAAATCAACATCGCTTGCATATGAACAATGATACGTGGTAAGAGGAAATTAGAAAAAGCTTGACATCATGTTTTGTTTTTTTTATACAATAGAGCTATTTTCAGTACGGTTATTTTAATCGCTTTGTTTTTGTTCCTGGCAGTAGTTGCCATCACAGATTAGCATTTTAAATTAGGCTGCTCTTTTACTTGCCCCTCATGTATCAGGTTTCGGTGACTTTGGAGAACTTCCAGGACATCTCTTTGCCCATCCCAGGGAAAGAGGACCTTGCCAAGCTGCACTCTTCCTCCCACCAGACGGCTCTTGTCAAGGCTGGTTCCTGTGGTGAAGCCTACGCCCCTCAAGGCTGGATTGCTTTCGTCATGGAATATATCAAGAGGTATCGTGCACACATTTCTCTTTATGTGTGAGTGTGACCTTGTGAAAAAATTACGCTTTAGAATACTTTTAAAAACAGCACTTCTAATAGATATAGTGCGAATTGTATGAGAATGACACAAAAGAGAAGATATTGTTGAAAAAAGTCTTTTTTTTGCACACAAGAAGTATTCTCGTCCCTTCATAAAATTAAGGTTGAACCACTGCTGTTTTGTCTTTCTGGACTTTGCTAATTTGTCAACTTTAAAAGTAGTATTGAATAACACACTAAAAAAAATGACATTTTAATCAATTTCTCTCCATGCACAAGTATTGTATAGTCTGCAGAAGATTTAAACAATAATTTAAAATGTACTTTATGGTAAAACGTTTAATTTGACATTACAAAGTGCACATTTTAAAAGGGTACTGAAGTCTGTCAAGAAACATTTATGAAAGAGTACTCTTTAAGCACACTAAAGTGGCCTTTTATTTCATTAATATTATATTATCTGCATGTAAAGTTTTAAATATATATATATATATATATATATAGATATACATTTAAGATTTGAAGTACCCTACAAATGCACATTCAATACAATTGAGCACACTTAATTTTTACATATTTTTATTGGGTGTGGAAAATGGAAAATGACTTAACCTGTTCGTTTTGAATGATTGACCCTAATTTAGTTTGTTTTTGCTCATTGATTTTAGCTGGTTCTGGGGGCCTGTGGTCACACTGCAGGACTGTCTGGCTGCCTTTTTTGCCAGGGATGAACTCAAAGGTTTGACGTTTTTTCTTTCTCTCTCTAAAAGCTGAAATGTTGCCCAAACTAACCAATACCTGATCTTTCTGTCTTTCACTTATAGAACTTTGTTTATATTTAGCACAGCAGTGGTGCAATTCTTACCGGCTAAATGTTTTTTTTCAGGAGACAACATGTACAGCTGTGAAAAATGCAAAAAGTGAGTATGAACTTGCCGAACTTCTTGAATGCGATTGCGTCAGAAACTAAAGGGTTAATACCGACTCTTTGGTTGTTTCAGGTTACGGAATGGGGTGAAATTCTGCAAAGTTCAGAGTTTGCCAGAGGTAAGCGAAAAGATGAGCTATTATGGTTACTATACAGATTCAGGCACCACATTATTTAGATCCAGAGCTTGAAAAAACAAACATGAAATAACAAACAGACCACGAACAAAGTCCACCATGTCTTGGCCTTGTATCAAGGCTGCCTGAGAAATCTGGACCCTTTAGAAATAATAGTAGTATAACGGGTAATGAGGTCTGAGTCATCTGTTTCCTACATACAGTGGATTTTTGTTTGGAGAGAGTCTAAGGATGCCTTTAACCCACAATAGCTGCTGCCATCTGTAATGGCAAGAGCAGCCATCTTATGGGAGTCATTAGATCTGATGATTGTTCAGTACATCTGTTGAATGGCCCATGCTGGATCTTGATGGAAACACTCAACTGATAGTACTAAACAGTCAGGCTGTCAAAGAGTGTTGTAGTACGCAAGACCGGTCTCGAGACCTTTTTTTTTTTCAAGGTCTTGTCTCGGTCTCAGACTAAGAGGACTCGGGATTTTATTTCAGGACCGGTCAAGACCACAACTGTGAGGACTTCCTAAAACTTCCTAAAGCGTCATATGCAGTCAATAACTTATTTCTAATTTGATTGATTTTCTTACTCTTGCACCAGGTCAGAAAATAACAGGGGATTGTGTCAAAAATGTCACCAAAATTAATACAAATGTCAACAAAAATCCAAGATATGATTGCTAAAAAGTACTTTAATGGGTGCTTTTTTTTTTTATATATATATATATTATAACATGATGTAATTAAGCAATATCCGCAAGAGTGCTGCTACATTTCTACGTTTCTCAGGCAGTAGATATGGATCTTTCAGATGAATTTGAGGAGTGCTGGTCTGGTCTTGGTCTTGTCTTGATCTCAACACACACTGGTCTTGGTCTTGACTTGGTCTCGGTTTAGGTGGTCTTGACTACAACACTACTATAAAAATTGCCCAGGTAGTTATATTTTTACATGAACAGGCATGGCACATTCTTGCTGTTTTTATTGTAGGAAACTCACAACGGATTTTTCTGCTTTGTTAAAATTCACTTTACTGTCTCCCCAACAGATTTTGTGCATTCACCTCAAGCGCTTCAGACATGAACTTATGTTCTCCACCAAAATCGGCACTCATGTGTCCTTCCCTTTGGAAGGCCTCGAAATGCAGCCCTTCCTGGCAAAGGACAGCTCTGCCCAGACCACCACCTACGACCTGCTGTCTGTCATCTGTCACCACGGCACTGCCAGCAGTAAGTCAGAGGAGATGGTCATTTACAGCAGTTATACAAAGTAATATTTATTAATAATTTTGCAATTTTCACCTTTCTTAAAAAAAAAACAAAAAAAAAAACAGAATAGTAATTCTGATTGATTTCTCACAATTCAGACTTTTTTCCCGCAATTATGAGTTTAGAGTTTAGAATTCTGAGAAAGTGTCAGAATTGAGATATTAATTCGTAATTAAGAAAAAGTCCATGGTGGAAACAAGCTTCCATAATAAATACTTACCCAATTAAATTATTTTACATTACTAGAAGAGATTTGTAGATTTGTAAGTGGTTTCAGGTACTGATCACTGATTTCATTTAAACCTGGAATACACTACAAGACTTTTGCCTAGATTTTTTGCCCTGATTTGCTGTGTGGACGAGTCGACAATAGTTGCTGGAAGTCAGATCCATTCTGCAGATTTTGGACGGATTCGACACAGAAAATCTTGCACAAACTTTAACTTCAAACAATGAAACTGTCCAGTCGGAGGATTTGTTTGACATTCTGAGCTGATTTTAGAACGCATTGTTTTCATTTGTAATGCATCTTGTAGCAATGAGGCGCCTGTTTATGTGTGAGTTTGTTGTTTTTGGAACTCTTTTAGTGTATGAGTCTCAATTTTTCTCTGTAATCATTTACAACGTCGACAAGTGTATGATGCCTAGTAAAATCAAGTTAGATTGAAATCAAAATGAACTCAAAATGCACAGAAGTTCAGATGAGATTAGTACAATGCTGAAAGGAATCAAAGTGATTCCATATTCATAGTGACGCAACATCGTTTTTATAAATTTGTAACCAGGCAAGAATCAAACCAACAATCCTTAGATCACGTCCTTATTGCTTATCGCTGTGCGCCACTCGGAAGACACGCTTTCACCCAGAAAAAGAGGAAACGGTGAGACAAACAGGGGACAATGGGATCAGGAAATGTCACCAGTCTGATTCAAACCAGCATTGCATACATGAGCACCACAGCTTAGTGTGTCCGTTCACGTTAGGCAACCTCCAGGCTACGGCTCTGACAGGACGGATATTTTTAACTTGCTTTTTGTTTTGTTCAAGGTGGTCACTATATTGCCTATTGTCGGAACGAACTGAACCAGCAGTGGTACGAGTTTGATGACCAGAGCGTTACTGAGGTGTCTGAGTCCTGTGTTCAAAATGCTGAGGCATATGTGCTCTTTTACAAGTAAGAACCTACAGTACACACACACACACACACACACA